>JAVIAB010000008.1:59507136-60107136 GCA_032433765.1 Megaustenia siamemsis
ATGATGATGATGAGAAACGCTGAAACAGAAATAAAAACACGTATGTGAGAGTATGTCAACTTCTTATATCACTAGGGACGTTTGGAAGATAGGACAACTGATAGTGCTATGAGTGATAGAACAATAGAATATTATGACAAGTAGTGAATAATAGATGAGACAGAACTAAACTTTTTAAAAAAATCACTTTGACGATCAAAGTGTTAAAATAGGAGGTTGAAGAGAAAAGAACTTTATTTCCTGTTTTTGTGCAGCAATATGAATTTATTTATGCCATAATCTATCTAAAATTATCAAAGTTGAATTTTGATCTATAGATCTCTATGTTACATTCTGTCTAAAGTACTCTATGCCACATTTTACTTAAAGTACTCTATGCCACATTTTACTTAAAGTACTCTATGCCACATTCTACCTAAAGTTCTCAATGCCACATTCTATCTAAAGTTCTCTATGTTACATTCTATCTAAAGTTCTCTATGTTACATTCTATCTAAAGTTCTCTTTGTCACATTCAATCTAAAGTTCTCTTTGTCACGTTCTGGTTTTCTCAGGATCGCCATATACGATGAATGAATGACCGCTGTTGTTTTGCAGTGTGTGTTTGAATACTCTTTATCTCACCGTGCACGTTTGAATTGTTAAACTCTCTCTCTCTCTCTTTCACTCTCTCTGTCTCGGTATATTTGAATGTCCTCTTTCAATCAAAGAATCTTTTATGAATGAACTATTTTCTCACCCACAGCGTTCACTCTGCTCTGACCATGACATACCTCGGTGCTCGTGGTGACACGGCCAGGGAAATGTCCCAGGTCTTGAACTTGGGGTCACTACCAGGCCAAACAGCTCACAACGCGTATAGAGATCTTATTTCCCAGGTAACTATTAATCATTTGATAATTGTTGTTATCAGACGTTCAATAACAGTTTATGCAATAGCACTGAAAGTAAAGGAAATGTGTTCATTTGATCATACTTTGATGATTGTAGAATAATTCAAGATGATTCATCATTACTTTGTTTGTAGAATACGTCAAGGAGATTCATCTTTATTTTGATTGCAGAACAATTCAAGATGATCCGTAATTACTTTGATTGTAGACCAAGTCAAGGTTGTCCATCATTACTTTGATTGTAGAACAATTCAAGTAGATATTTTATGCTCCATAGGGAGCTTGACAATATTTTTTGACTCTATCCATGCCAGCATGCAGCATAAAATTAAACAGGAGAAATTTGAAACAAGTACAACGCGTCAAATACTTGGGCATAATAATAACATCGGATGGAAGATGCACCACGGAAATGAAAAGTAGAATAGCTCAGGCCAAAATAGCATTTTATAAAATGAAAAATATCTTATGCAACAAATCTATGTCAATAGAAATGAGAAAGAGTGTTCATCGGTGCTATATAGAATCAATTCTCCGACCTATGGAAGCGAATGATGGACAGTAGATAAACAAATGAAAAGACGATTAGAGACCACAGAGATGGGATTTCTCAGAAGAATGTTGAAAGTTCCCTGGACAGTTAAAAAGACCAATGACGAAGGAGTCAAATAGGCCAACACTAAAAGGCAGCTCCTAAAAAAAATATCAGAAAGAAACAATCAACATTTTTCGGGCACATCATGAGAATAGGAAAGTTGGAATACTTGGTTACAACTGGCAAAATAAAAGGAAAGAGAGATCGCGGACTACACAGAGAGAAAATACTGGATAGCTTGATGTCATGGCATGGAAAACAGTCAACAACAGAAATGATGCAATACACTGTAGATAGAAGATTGTGGAAGGACATGATCGCCTACGCCAACCGGTATGGCACATGATGATGATCCATGGCAATTGGAAATTTAATAATCCTCCCTCCTTCCTCCAGCTCTCTCTCTCTCTCCCCCCCCCCCCCCCCCCCGGCACCCTCCGAAAAATGTCCTGCATACAATAACTGTGGCGTCTGACTGTAAATAGAAACATTGAGTTGTCTTATAGTTCAAATCCCAACTTTCAATGTGCGAGAGCTCTTGTCCACAGTTTCAATCTTCCTGGAATGATAATTTGAGCTTTTAAATAAATCTTGCAGCGGAATACTGCCTCAAACATAAAGGTGGACACGGCTAAGGGTCTGTACGTGAACCCCAAGAAGAATATTGACCAAGCCTATCAGGATGACGTGAATAGAAGGTATTCAGCCAGAGTTGAAAATTTGGACTTGACAACACAAGAGGGTCCAGAGAAAGCTGTCAATGATTACGTGGCTCAGAAGACGGAGGATGAGGTCAAGGACGTTCTTCCTAAAGGTAAATTAGTGTGACGTGTACATGTGTGACGTGTACTTGTGTGACGTGTACTTGTGTGACGTGTAACCAGATTTGAATTATGTGTGTTTGGAAATTCATATATGTGTGTGTGTGTGTGTTTGTGTGTGTAAGTTCATGTTTGTGTGTGCATGAACAATGTGGCTCTGTGACAAGTTAAAAGTGACTAAATAAATTTTACAACACTAGTAGTAATATTAGTAGTAGTAGTAAAAGTAATAGTAGTCGCAGTAGTAGTAGTAGTAGTGGTGGTGGTGGTAGTATTAGTAAAAGTAATAGTAGTATTAGTAGTAAAAGTAATAAGAAAATACATTTCACTCACTCTTGAGATTAATATTTTATTGGAGTGGTTCAAGTTTATGACACTGAACACAAATATTAATATTCTAGAACAATTATCTTGTTTGCTATTGATAGTTTACTCCAATAATTTTTTATGTGAATTAATATTTCAAAATTGGGCAATATTGACCATTTCTGGTGTAGAATAATCTTAATTTAACCACAAAAATGGTCAAAATTGAAATTTAGCGTTTGTTATCATCATTCTTAATGTCCTCCTCCTCATCATCATCATTTGGTGCCGTTTCCGCCTCAAAATTTGGCTACAATTGAGCGCCGTTACACTATTTCTTTTGCTTTGACGGTTCAGGTTGTCGTCATAATCGCCTCGGAAGTTCCCCATATAATAATATTTATGTATTATTATTTGTACCCAGTATATAACCACTGGAAACTACTATTCGTGCTGTTTCGTCCAATAAATGTTTGTCTACAACACAAGTATTCAGCCCTACTGGGAGATACTTGCATTAATAGGAAAGTACAAATATACAATTTATTTCCGGTCTGTGATCGTTACCCTATGCTATAGTCATTGAGTACGCCTTCGTGTAAGACACTGCTACAATAGCCAATTTTTTAGTTGGCTGCGTGGCAGTGTGCCAAGCGTTCGGCTTCTCGTGGCAAGGCGCGGTGCCACTGAGTACGGGTTCGATCCCGCTTCGGGCCATATATTGTTCTTCGTTTTTTTCTATTGTTGTTTGTCTGTCAATTTTTCCGAGTGCTAACACATATTCCTTTGTTCTATTATTCCCTATTATCGCCTCGGAAGTTCCCCATATAATAATATTTATGTATTATTATTTGTACCCAGTATGACGTAGGACTTGTTCAAAATTTTGATGCTACATGTCCACGTCTTTGTCTACCTTTGACTCCTTTACATTGTAATTTTTCTTCCAATATTACGTTTAGTAGGCTGCTATGTTTTTAACAGGCCCCAAAAATTTCATGTCTCGTTCTAATCGTTTTTAGTAGTTCTCATTTCAGTTTTAGTTGTTTTAAAACTTCATCATTTGTTTTATTTTCTTTCCATCCAATTCTACCTATTCTTCTATAAATCCACAGTTCAAATACTTCAATATTATGATGTTTTTTTTCTAATGTCCATGTTTCTGCATCATACAGGAATGTTGAGAAAATATACCATTTTGCTATTCTTGGTTTTAGCCCTGGTGTCCTTTGCTTTGATGTTAGAATATTTTTCATGGCATTAAAGTTATTTTTTGCCATTCCTATTCTTTTATTTTCAGCTTTACATTTTCCATCACTAGTTATAGTATGTTCAAGGTTATTGTAGCTCTGAACTGTCACCAGTGCTATTCCTTGAAACCATTTGTGGGTTTTGAGTATTATCTTTGTTTATGATCATAGTATTAGTCTTTTTGATATTCATATATAATCGATATTTTTTGCCTGTTATGTTTATTCATTAAGTAATTGTTGTAGATCTTTAGGATTTTTCTGCTATATTATGCTT
Source organism: Megaustenia siamemsis (assembly GCA_032433765.1). Classification (NCBI taxonomy): domain Eukaryota; kingdom Metazoa; phylum Mollusca; class Gastropoda; order Stylommatophora; family Ariophantidae; genus Megaustenia; species Megaustenia siamemsis. Next base: position 59,511,279 of record JAVIAB010000008.1, read on the forward strand.
TAGTATAATCAGCATATCTTAGGTTATTGATTATCTTTCCATTAACGTTTAGACCTGTCATGTCTGTGATGTTTTTACTTAATGGGCTACATAAGATGTATACTCAAGTCATGTTTCAGAAGTGAGAACATTTACTAAGACAACTAAAATGTCATCACAAGCTGCTGATATATATATATATATATATATACACACACATGCTCTAAAAGTCCTGACAGAAAGAAAGCCCTGGTTATACTTTTTGAATGTTTCTGCTTCCCACAACCTCACTGCAGTTACTTCCCTTTGACAGCCTGTCAGTTTCAATGTTATTTCTTGCACTTATATTTCTATATAATCCAAATTAATATATTTTATGCAAATGACTGTAGTCTAGCTGTAGAACTGTGGTTTTACAGAAGAATGCTGAGAATACCATGGGCAGCTAAGAAGAGCAATGAAACAGTTCTGGTAAATGGCAAAGCAAAAAGAGGACTAATTATCCAATGTAAGGAAGAAACAATTATCATTTTTTTGGCATTGTAATGAGAAGGGAGCAGCTGTATATATTGCAACAAATGGGAACAATGAGGGATGAAGAGATACAGGAAACAAAGAGGTAAGATACCAGACATCTTAAAAGAATGGTTATGGCAGAAGGTGTTCAACAACAGAAAGGATAAATAAATGTCAAGATCAAAAGTTGTGGAGAGACATGATCACCTACGCCAGCAGGCGTTGTACCTGATGATTATTATTAATTATTATATTTTGAGTGCAGTGTAGAATAATTTTCAAATAACACCAGCCCGCTTCTGATGATCAGGTTTCCTCTACATGCAAATCTCTGAATAAAAGGGTTTCCTATCGTCATATTTTGGCAGTCAGCGACAGTTCTTTATTTTATGACGTCATCTAATTTGTACCTGTTGTTGTAATTTATCAGGCAGCATCGATGACGACACGGAGATTGTTCTCGTAGACTCGATCCTGGTTAAGGGATTATGGGAAAACCAGTTTGACAAGGCCAAGACACAGAAACAGGAGTTTAACCAGCTCAACGGAGTTAAAACTCAGGTTAGATTTTTCTTAACGCCTTTATCATTGATGTATGAAACATGATGCGGCACTAATTAAGGTATTCATGATGAGGCATTAGTTAAGGTATTCATGATGAGGCATTAGTTAAGGTATTCTATTATCATTTAAGTTTATGGTGTTGTAACGATGTGGGAACTTGTAGAAAGAAACAAACTGTGTTAGTGGGATAACTATTTATAAATATTTGCATATAAGAAAGAGGGACTGAACATATATGGTAGGACACGTAATGAGAAACTCAAGGAAAGAACACACAGACTTCAAAATTAGAAAAAAACTATAATCTTCTTCTTAGCGTTTGCCCGATGGTAAAAGGAATAGTATCCCTCTTTGTCATCCGTCCTTAAAGAATGTTCATTATCATGTGCCATACCGGTTGACTTAGGCGATCATGACCTTCCACAACCTTCTATCTACAGTGCATATATCAATTCTGTTGTTGACTGTTTTCATGCCATGACACCAAACTATCCAGTAACCTCTCTCTTTGTCGTCCGCGATCTCTCGAGCCCTCTATTTTGCCAGCTGTAACCAAGTATTCCAATCAGAAGGACGTTACATGGACGTAAATGTGTTGTGTCGCCGTTTACAGTAAAACTGTGATATTTGCATCTTCCGTCCAAATACATCGGTCTTCGGCATTTCATTTTTGAGCAGCGGCTTGCCTTCCATCTCGATCCCTACTCACTTGGCCAGACTAGACTGGTTAGTCTGTTACTAGGGGCACTACGAAGAGGTGGAGTAGGGTTTAGATAGTTATGTTTCACTGATTTTGGCGCATATCATCAGCTATAATTCTCTGGCAGCTTTCAGACCTGTTCCTGTCGGATGTCTCTGCCCCACAAAGTAGTAATGAAACATTCGTAGAAAAGAGAGAACTGTACAGACTCCACAAGTTAAAGGATTGACGAAAGGGTGATGCCACTGGTTATGGCAAGCACGAAAATCGCTTGAAAGAATTACCACATAAGTATTGTTGTGACATTCACAAAGAGAAACAAAAGAATGACTTCCTCCCCCACCCACTCAAACAAAAAGAAAGAACGGAATATATATGTAAAGACAATTTTTTTTTGTTCGCCAGCTTTTACCTCTGACGAAGTCCCTAGAGACTAGGAACTGAATTTTGCGTGTTAACCCATTTTTCCCTGGCAGCCGTGTGCACATGGGTCCCTCGCCGCACAGGCAGATAACTCAGACTTCGGAGGTACTCATTATTTTTTCCGTCGATGAGTAATTGACGTTTCAAGCCGGGCCTCACTGCTGAGACCAGGGGTTGTTGCCGCAGAGAGAAATCATAAATAAAAATCCCAACCAACCGGGATTTGAACCCACAACCTCTCTGTCTCGAGGCCGGCGTCTTGCCTCGAGACCAACCAATCCCAATAAAGAGATATAGAGCTGGAAAGATTAGCTCGATATAAGAAGAAATGGAGGATGTTAACCAGTGATAGGTAAGATGAAGAGGGAGATCTGGCTAGGGACGGAGATTTTTTTTTTTAACGGTGTGTGATGAGTGCAACTTTCTGTGGGAGATCTGACTAAATAAAGAAATTCTTTTTGACGAGCTGTGATTAGTGCAACGCTCTGTGGGAGATCTGACTAGAGACAGAAGCTCTTTCCTACAAAATGCGTTGAGTGCAAAGAACATTTTATAAAGAACACGCGACCCAATGATTGGTTAGAAGTTGAAAGAGTGTTGTTCTTGTCGATAATAAAGAAGACATGGTAATAAATATGCTGATAAAGATGATAATAACGGTGATGATAATGATGATCGAGCATGCAGCGGACACGGGACGAAGTAACATTAAAATACCTGTCATGGTTGTTAAGTTTCAACAGAAACAAGCTGTACGGTGATGATCATGTTGATTCAACCTCCTGGTATATTGCCAGTCTCCTGACAGTCGATGAGCATGTTTATTCAACCGCCTGGTATATTGCCAGTCTCCTGACAGTCGATGAGCATGTTGATTCAACCGCCTGGTATATTTTCAGTGTCATGACAGTTGATGAGCATGTTGATTCAACCACCTCGTATATTTTCAGTGTAATGACAGTTGATGAGCATGTTGATTCAACCGCCTGGTATATTTTCAGTGTCATGACAGTTAATGAGCATGTTTCTCGACCATTTACTAAACAACTTGTTGCCACTTTGTTTTCCTCCTCTTTGTAAAGCTCTCAGCATTTACTTATTTACCAACATTGACAGGTGGACATGATGAATGATGTTAGGCATATCCTCATCAAGAGAGATAATGATAACGGCGTAGATGTTGTGGAGTTACGGTTGAGGAATGGCAGATTTGGATTGTACGTGGCCTTGCCTCAACAGACTGATGGCATTACTGACTTGGGTAGGTGACTATTAGGTTTTGTTCATTGTTTTATTCCGAAAGTAAATAGTACATAAACAGCAAGAAATTCCAAGCACATTCAAAGATAAATAATAAATAAAGATGGGTGTTATTTCAATTCAAATATATATATATATATATATATATATATATATATATATCAACCTTCTTTCATTCATTGAATGTCGTTTCCACATCGAAGGCTACCATGGAGCGCCTATTTACTCTGTTTCTCGTCTCCATTGTGCACGTGGTCAAGAGGTTCAGCTGCCCACCTTTTGATGCTATCTGTCTATTCTAATCTTGATCAGCCACTGTCTCATCTACCTTGTGCCTTACCTTCCAAGATGACTTTTAGTAGGTTATTATGTCTCTTCACATGTCCCAAAAATGTCACTGGTATTAGGGAGCCATGATAGTTCAGTGGTTAGTGAACTGGACTACAAAGGACAAGAGGTCGGTTTGATCCAGATCGACGGCTTTCGGGTTCATCTAGGCTTAAATGGATATCGGATCTTTTTTTCTGGGAAAGTAAAGCGGCACGGGCGTATTACCGACCACCTTACCCCAAAAATCATGTGCCAAAGGTCTGTATAATGTATGGTCACTAACACCATATTCCCTATACGCCACTTGGCGTGACATGCCTCTTTATTTTTATTTAAAAAAAAATTGTACTATTATCCCGAATTGTTTTCAGTAGTTCTTTTTGCTTGTTGAACAGATTCAGAAATTCCTTGTTTGTTTTCTTTTCCTTCCACCAAATTCTCCCCTATTTTTCCCACGACATTTCATGACTTTGATTTTATACTCCATTTTGACTGAAACTCGGAGTTTTTTCAACGCAAAATAAAAAAACAATCACCACTTCTGGGGATTGAGCCCGGATCCTTCTAACCAGGAAGCCAGAGCATTAACTACTCAACCACCAAGGCTCCTTTAGACATTTTTCCGGAAGCCGTCACTTCTTATCATTCTCTTCTTGTCTCTTTTCATTATGCTACCATTTACTATATATGTATTTTTCCCGGTCTCTTTTTCTGGTTTTATTTCTTATTCGTCTCATTTTCTTATGTTACCATTTAATATGTATATCTTCCGGACTCTTTTCCTGGTATTATTTCTTATTTGTCTTTTTTTCTTATGCTACCATTTACTACATCTTATGGACTATTTTCCTGGTTTTATTTCTTCTTCGTCTCTATTCCTTATGTTGTTAAGGAAACTGTCTCTTCTTGATTTTTTTCTCACTAAATTCTTAATTTCTTATCTATCTCTTTTTGTTTATTTTCCTTAAGTCGCTATTTTAAAAACAAATCTTTTTCTTCTTGTAACCATAACTATTGTGACTCTAAAGAGGGTCAAACCAAAGTCCACCTGATTGACAAACAGCAGAAGCCGTTAACTGCAGAAACACGTTTCTGACGATTCCATAAAATATTTGGCCCCTATAAGACTATTTTCGCTGTGTAAAATGTTTCAATCTGTACCATTCAGTAATATTAAAGAGAATCATGGACAGTAGGCAAACAAATTAAAAGATGTTAAAGGGCACAAAGTTAGGATTTCTCAGAAGAATGTTGAGAGTTCCCTGGACAGCTAAAAAGACCAATGAGGACACTCTCAGAGAGGCCAACACAAAAAGGGAGCCTCCAAGAAACATCAGAAAGAAACAATCAACTTTATTCGGGCACATAAGAAGAGGAAAGTTGGAATTTTTTGTTACACCTGGCAAAATACAGGGAAAGCGAGATCGCGGACGACAAAAAGTGAAGATACTGGATAGCATGGAAAACAGTCAACAACAGAATTGATAGGATGGACTGAGGATAGAAAATTGTGGGAGGATATGATTACCTACGGCAGCCGGTAAGGCACATGATGATGATGAAAATGTTTTAGGTATATTGTGATCAATATTATGACCGGCTTTAGGTAAAAAATAAAAGTTGTACAGGAGTCTAAAATGGCGACATTAAGTGCTTCCATGTTAGATAATGCACGTGACTACTTATGAAACAAGCTATAACACAAATATTTTGGAGTTGTGTCCTCTTTTCCTGTTGTTTAAAATTGGATATTGACTCTCTTGTTACCATCTCGGTGGGTGTACTAGGCATGGCTGGAGATTACAGGTTGCATTACCAGTGCAGTCGCCATGAGGTGTTCAAACAATAATTTTTGTTTTAATTTTAACCCAGAGTCTACCATAATTGGAGCCCGGTTTAACCTTACTTTGACGAGTACAGCGACATGGTAACTAGATTATTTTCTTTGTTGCTATTTGTTATTGATTGTATCGGTATTGGTCATCGAACATAGAAACAATGTTTAAAGAACAATCGCTGCTGGCGCCCGAATGGGGAGTAAATAATTGTAGCGCTGTTCCCTACCAGGCATGTTTGTAAGAGACGACTATGGAGGGTTGGGCATGGCGCTGGCTATCCTGTACTGTATACAAATAAGCCGCAAAAACGTTACAAATATGGGCACATCACTATCGTAGAATTATGGCAAAACACCAGTAAAATACCTGTGGACAAAGAGATACAACGAAGACGATGGTGCTGGATAGGACACACATTGCGGAAGCCAACTGAGAGTATTACACGACAGGTCCTTGTTTTAATCCCCAGGGAAAGAGACAAAGAGGAAGACGAAAATATTGTTGGAGAAGACTAATGGAAGCAGATGAAGATGATGGGGGAGAACATGGAATGATCTTAAAAGAATGGCAAGAAACAGAACGGCTTGGAGAGTGTTTGTTGAAGACCTATGCTCCACAGGGAGCTGAAAGAAAGAAAGAAAGAAAGAAAGAAAGAAAGAAAGAAAGAAAGAAAGAAAGAAGGAAGGAAAAAGAGGAAAGAAACATAGATAGATAGACAGATTGAAGACGGTACAGAAGTGGAAACCTCAATCAATCAGTTTTCTGTCAGTGTCATGATATTGTTTTTGTCCCCGCGTAAAACAGAGAACTGGCTGTCAACATCTGATAGAGTGAGAGGTCTCTTTGAGGGGTTGACCTACAAGTGTGCTCAGGTCAGCATTCCTAAAATAAATATCGAGACTACCTGGGATATGAGAGACACCCTCAAGGACATGGGAGTGGTGAAAGCCTTCGACCAGGACACCGCAGATTTCACTGGCATTAGCCAAGACGGTAGGTCTAACTTATCTTTCCTTATTTACTAATTATTCGTCCTTGACTCTGCTGTGTACTTTTTTGTTTACATATTGGGCCTAGAAAACATGGGACAAAATATTGGTACTGTCGAATTTAATGAAGAAGTGCCAAAGTCGTCAAGTTCTGTGAGAATGGTCCTTCTCAGCACTAACGTTTTTTTAAAAATAATATATGTGAGTCGATCACAGTGGTGATCCCTTACAACAATACAACAATACACCATACTTCATCCAGTAACAATTATCGACATTTTTTTTTATTTGAGGTAGGAAGTCACGACAGGCTTTCGCTGTTCTATATAAATGTATAGAACAAAAATGAGCCAGCTCGACATTTTGAAAACGAAAGGAAACGATCCCTTCCGGGAATTCACACTGCCACCGCTATATGTTGGCGATTCCCAGGTATATATTCTGCTGGACCTACGAGTCACGCAAGGAAACATCGGTTGTTAATTGAGATAATGTAAGTGGCCAATTCTTTCGATTTTAGAACGGAATGTGGCTTAATTGCAGGCGGGGCAAGCCCATATCTACCCAGCCCCCGTTTCAGCAACCAACAAAATGTTCATCCCGATTGCTCACACTGTTCCAGTGATCGTATTGCGTTATGTGAAAATGGCACGTTTTTCTGTTCATACTGTTCTATTGAACGTACAGCGTTCTGAATAAATGGCGCGCAGCTTAAAAGAACACTTCCGGGTCGTCGTAATTTTTACTTTTTTCAAGCTTTTTATGTTTTTTTTGTTGCTTAATCAACAATGCATGTAACATGTTGTTCCTTCAATTAAAAAAAAATGGGGAAGGAAAGAAGAAGAGAATGAAGAAGAAGAAGAAGCAGAAACAGGGTTGGGGGAGGGGCAGTTATTTCAGGCTCTGATTTCATACTTTGAGGGGACAAATGGCTACTGACATCATAGAGAATGAGACAATGAGACAAAGATGTGGAGGTTTTGGATATTCAGTGACTTGTGTGCATCCACTGTCTTAACCTGGACGAGTACATAACGAAGGGACTGTTAGCCTTGCTTCATGTGCAGCATGGGCTGAAGTATTTGAGAGCTACATAACAGAGATCTATTATAGCCTCTCTGAGACTCCTATTGGAGAGTGACACATTGTTCATTCACAAACGTGACAATTATAAGATTTATTATTACAGTTAGGATGAGACTTAAGGCAGGACGTAACAGGTCTGCGTATAAGAGACAAAGCAAGCATCTACGAGCGCACCTCTTTGCGTCATCTGTTTGAAAGGTCCAATCACCTACGGGTCAGCTCTGGATGCAATGAAGTCAATTCTTATAATCAGCTATCAAACTGTCTATCTACCTGTTTTCCTTTCGAGCCGAAGACGACACTTGAGCAGAAATTCTAGACTTTTGAACCCGACAATCTTTGTTATGAAGCATCAAACCTTGTACAGGAGCTACATTGTATCGTTCTGGGCGAGTTATTCAATCTCGTCGAGGGAGTTGATTCCTGCTATTGTTACCTCTGTCCTCTCTGTTCTTGTTAGTGTTTATTTATGTCAACCTCTTTTTCATTTATCCTCTTTTTTCACCATTTGAGGTTTTGCTCTGAGATGTTCTTGTCGTCTCTTCTCATCGTAAAACAAACATATGACGATCTTCTTCTCTTGATTATAAATATTTATCAACACATACTTGTATATGCAATTTTAAGCAATAAAAAATTGAGCATTGTAATGTAAATATGAAAATTGAGATATATAAGAAGCATTATATTCACATTCTCTGCGTGGTTAACACCTCACTCTTGTCATTTATGACTTTCAGGTAAACTTTACATCAACAAGGCCATTCACAGAGCAGTGATACGCCTGCAAGAACAGGGCATTGATACCACTGCCACAACACAGATCCATGAAAAGACCCGTAACTCTAGAGCTGTTATTGTTGAGAGATTCACTGCTGATCGCCCTTTCCTGTTTTTCCTGCGGGACAACCAGACGAAGGAGATTCTGATCCAGGGGAAATTCTCTGGGGAAATGAACTGAATTTTTTCATTTCTTTCTACAAAGCAAGTTGTGTAACACGTCCTGTCTGTATGTGGGACATTATTTTGTTTATTTCTTTGGTGTCGGATTAAACAAAATTAAAATTCAAAATGTACGTTATTTTCTGTTTTTATGAGTAAAGGTTGAGAGCGGTTTGTTTACATCTGTGAACACACGTGACACACCACTACTACCGGATTGCTCTCGATCACAAACAATAGGACTTGTTGCACTGCTAGAGGTTGTAGGTGATCTTTCCTGATTACAAGTGTTTGGTTCCCACAGAATTTAGGTTTTTTCTTTCTGTCAGATCTAACTAACTATCTTTTCCCCATAATGCCTTAGTGAAAATGTATAGATAACTTTGAAAGCACACAACGTGTCTAAGAATCTACTGAGGTACACGCCATATTGATTGTATGGTTACTATGTAGCGATGATAGAACGCGTCATCTGATTTAAAGTGCAGTCTTGTAGGGGTCATGGTGAAATTTCAACCAATCAAAATCTTTGTTTCAAACCTATATTACTCTTTGGGCTACAGTCACAGGATTTTATTCTGTGGATAATGCATTCTTAATTACGTTGATATGTCAATTGTAAGAAAAGTCTTGATGATTTACAGTTTTTTTGTGTAATTTATTGGTGGAAGAAAATAAAAGCAACCCCACTTCAAATAAACACAAACATAAATATGTAAATAGATCAGAATGACAAAAATGAATATTTTAATGTTTACTACCATAATCAAATATGTTATTTTCATGAAAATCACTAAAATGTCCAAATTTGTCCCAAAGGGTCGGTTTTCAACTTAGATGATGCTCTTAGGAGACCTTGAAAACGTATAAGAGCATTGAAGACATTAGAAGAAATTTACAAAGAAATGGGTAAAATGAACATTCACACTATCTACTGAGAAAATTAAAATACTATGCACGTCAAAAGACACAGCGGTCTGGGAAGAACAATAATGGAAGTTATGGTTTCAGGACGACGAGATATGGGCAGACCAAGAAGTAAGTAATTTCCAGGCATCAAAGAGACCTTGAAAATGTCAACAGAAGAAGTGGGAGATCTGGCTAGAGACAGAGATTCTTGCTGATAGGCTGTGGTGAATGGAACTTTCTGTGGTAGATCTGGCTAGAGACAGAGATTCTTGCTGATAGGCTGTGGTGAATGGAACTTTCTGTGGGAGATCTGGCTAGAGACAGAGATTCTTGTTGATAGGCTGTGGTGAATGGAACTTTCTGTGGGAGATCTGGCTAGAGATAGAGATTCTTCCTGATAGGCTGTGGTGAATGGATCGTTCTGCAAAGGACATGCGACATGATGATGATGATGATGATGGTGATGTTAATAATAATATATATATATATTGTAAGTGTGTGTATATAGTTTATTTATATGGGCGTGTGTATGTATGTATGTTTACATGTATGTGGGTAAGTATGTGGATGTTTGTCTGTATGTATGTAGGTGCGTGTATTTATGTGGATGTGTGATGTATGTATGTGGGTGTGTGTAAGTGGGTGTGCGTATGTAGGTGTGTGTATATGTGTGTATCTATGTATCTATGGATATATGTTGGTGTGTGTATGCATGTTTGTGCATGTATTTAAGCGTGTATGTATATGGGTGTGTATGTTAAACAAATGTGTACTTCATATCTCAAACACAAGCTGGAAAGAATACATTTCAAATGAACTGATAGCGCTGAATATAAACAAGAATACGTGTTTATCATTACAAGACAAAGGCGTTGGGAATACATCGTTTATGTGCTGAGAATTAATTACTTCTCTACCTGGCATTCATGTGAGAGCCATCTAGTAAAAAGAAAACAAGGCAGGCCACATAATTCACTGCCCAGAACAACGAATAGGGAAAGTTTTAATCATGTGCTCAAGAAATAATAAAATAAAATCTACAAGAACTAGCAGGAAATCGTCAATCGTGGAGAGCTATGACTTCCGGCCTGTGTGCCGTCTTCAGACCAGAGAGGAAAATAAAAGAAAAACAAAATATACATCACAGCTGTTTGTTTTCATATAAAATTAGGGTTTTAGTTCTAATCTTGGAAATTCTTCATCAATCACGGGTGGTGATGACGATTTCTCGTGCATAATACATTATCCTCATTCATAATATTGAAATATTTTAAAAGTGTTTTCAATTTGTAACACAATGATACAACACACACACACACACACACACACACACACACACACACACACACACACACACACACACACACACACACACACACACACACACACACACACACACACACACACACACACACTCACACTCACACACACACGAACACACACGAACACACAATGTTAAATATTTTAGTTTAAATACACATTTTTGTGTGTGCATATTTTAGTCGAATAATACTGTTCACTAAAAAGAAAGCAACAAGAAAGGTCTCAGTCTGAATAGTAAGAAAACAGAAGTAATGGTCATGTCAAAGAAACAATCATCAACAGCATGCAGCATAAAAATAAACAGGAGAAATTTGAAACAAGTGTAACGCGTCAAATACTTGGGCACAATAATAACATCGGATGGAAGATGCACCACGTAAATAAAAAGCAGAATAGCTCAGACCAAAATAGCATTTTATAAAATGAAAAATATCTTATGCAACAATTCTATGTCAATAGAAATGAGAATGTGAGCTCATCGGTGCTATATAGAACCAATTCTGACCTATAGAAGCGAATGATGGACAGTAGATAAACACATAAAAAGACGATTAGAGGTCACAGAGATGGGATTTCTCAGAAGAATGTTGAAAGTTCCTACGACAGCTAAAAAGACCAATGAGGAAATTCTCAAATTGGCCAAAACAAAAAGGGAGCTCCTAAAAAACATCAGAAAGAAACAATCATCATTTTTCGGGCACATCATGAGAATATGAAAGTTGGAATACTTGGTTACAACTGGCAAATAAAAGGAAAGAGAGATCGCGGACGACAAAGAGAGAAAATACTGGATAGCTTAGTGTCATGGCATGGAAAACAGTCAACAACAGAACTGATACGATGCACTGTGGATAGAAGATTGTGGAAGGACATGATCGCCTACGCCAACCGGTATGGCACATGATGATGATGAACTAAAAAGAGTCAAAGATTAGCAAATGTGACGGTTTCTTTGGGTTAGCCAATATTCAATTTTAACTACAAAATTTGTATATTTGTAGATACACCTTCTTATTACTTTAACGGCTTGCAGAGAAAACCACAGGACACAATCAAAATGTGTACATAGCTTTCATTGAAGAGGAAAAAGCATTCGACAGAGTAAATAGAGAACAACTGTGAGAGATACTAACAACATACAGAGTAAGCCAACATCTAGCCAATCTAAATTAAAAGTCTCTAAATCAACAGCACCTGCACAGTCAAGCAGTAGCAGGCTACACAGATCAGGTGTAAGACAGGGCCTGCGTAATATCTCCCCTACTATTTATTACATACATGTACTATATTTGCAAGTTAGCCGACCCATCAGAGACAGGGGAGATCGCCGATCTTTTATTTGCAGAATATCAGGTACTAGTATTGGGAAAATAGACCCACAAGAACACTTAAATAAACTCTACAGCTCAGGCACAAACAAGTTGAGGAATTTAAAAACCAATGAAGTCTACTGACAAACGACCTGTTCACAAACAGCAGAGATAGACTCAACAAAGCTCGTCAAATTATTGGAGCGCTATCACCACTATTGTCCAAACGGAAAAAAAAAACTCTACAGGCTAAACGAGCACTCTACAATACAATCTTCATCCCAGCGGTGTGCTACCAATTCCAGTCCTAGGCCCTAGATGGAAGAACGACAATAAAAATTGTTCAACTGAGATGAAGTGTGTTAGACAAATGACAAGAAATAGCCTGAGGACAAGATCAGAAAGAAGAGCTGAGAAAAAGCTAGGAATAACCTCCACCATATACGCCATGTAATATAAAGAAATAGCAGATAAAATGATTTGACCACGTGACAAGGCAAAAAGATCAAAACACAACACAACGAGCCATCAATAAACGTTGCGAGAATACCAGACAAAAGGATCTATCACGAAAAAGATGGATCGATGAATATTGGAAACACCAGGAAACATAACAGCAGCAGAGGCGAAAAGAAGAGCTAAAGATCGCAAATTATATCTCCCCTCGACGCTGAAAGGCAAATGAGGAAGGAAAGAAGAAGAAAGAAAAGAATGAAAGAGGTGTGTGTTTTTCATCTTCATGGAACAGTAGAAATGTGCAAATCAACTAAAGTTTCAAAATCAAACATTATATATATATATATATATATATATATATATATATATATATATATATATATATATATATATATATATATATATCACAAACGACATAATGGATATCAGAATTTGACTGCATGAAAGTATTCAATTCAGGAAAGAAAAACTGTCACTGCTAAAGTGCTCAAAAGGGCTGTAAGGCCAGTTCACATGTCGTAATAACAGGAAAGAACTTTTGTGAGTCATTTTGCGTGCCATAACGAATGTGTATATGTTTCGTGGTGGCCATAACCTTATCTATGGCTCTATTTACAAGATCATTTTCTTAATATATTTAGTTATGTTGTATATCTCACCACTTTCTTCACAGTTTACCTTAGGGTTAGCCATTTTTTTAATCGTAGTCGCCAATTAAAAAATAAGGCCTTAAGCGGGCAGAATTTAAGTTAACTGCGTTATCTGCGTCTTCAACACACGAATTCAGTGCGACATTTAATATGTACGGGTTTGCCATCCTTCTTTTGTCTGTACTAATTTCTCCAGATTGATTAGTCTGCAAAGCTTATATCGGGAAATGAATGAAGATCTTAATCAATTCTGATTCCCGCCGCAAACAATCAGAGTCGTTGATCGCTTCCAGCCCATGTAAAATCACAGAATCAATCAGATATGAGTCATTGACCACATTTGTTGGATGCCTATGTTCCACAGGGAGTTGAAAGTGTTTGTTGAAGACCTATGTTCTACAGAGAGTTGAACGTGTTTGTTGAAGACCTATGTTCCACAGAGAGTTGAAAGTGTTTGTTGAAGACCTATGTTCCACAGAGAGTTGAAAGTGTTTGTTGAAGAACTATGTTCCACAGAAAGTTGAAAGTGTTTGTTGAAGACCTATGTTCCACAGAGAGTTGAAAGTGTTTGTTGAAGACCTATGTTCCACAGAGAGTTGAAAGTGTTTGTTGAAGACCTATGTTCCAGAAAGAGTTGAAAGTGTTTGTTGAAGACCTATGTTCCACAGAAAGTTGAAATGTAGCAGACAAAAGAAGATTTAAGTCTCTCCTCACATACAGCCTGAGTGACTTAAGTACAAAATGGAGCAAAGAAATGCCAGCTGTTAACAAATTAATCAAACCATCCCCAACTATATTTGACGATGATGAAACAAACAACAAGAAATGTCAGAGAGAAATGCCAAGAGAATAAACGACGAAGATCCTAAAAACTAAACCTACTAAATTTGTCAGTAGCGATATAAGTGTCACATGACAACATCTGGTCAACTTCCACAAAGAAATAAGCGGATGTTATTGTGACTTTCAGGTGGCTGCTGCTTTCTTGAGAACCATCAAACTAGACGTCTAGTAAGTGGAAGAAGAAGAATAAGAAGAGGACGAGACGAAAATAGTGGTACAGGTTTGAAGAAATAGAAAAAGAGAAACATTATTCTGTTGATACAATCAGTTTCATTAAAGTCGGGGCATCCCCTTATCAGCTCCACCGGCCGTCCCAGCAATTCTCGAAGCATGTACAGACTGATTGTTCATATAAGGTGTTGATTATAGGTTCATATCCTTTTTCCACTAAGCACTCCGGATCGACCAGATCCCTTTTCAGCCTTTAGACGCATCAGTCTCTCAATACATACATCATTGTCCCACCTTTAGACGCATCCGTCTCTCAATACATATATCATTGTCCCACCTTTAGACGCATCCGTCTCTCAATACATACATCATTGTCCCACCTTTAGACGCATCAGTCTCTCAATACATACATCATTGTCCCGTCCACTCCCCTCCTCTTCTCTTAAGGAATGAATAACAAACTTGGCGATATCTTCTTTATGGAGAGTAAGACCACAATTAGTACCAGAAGTGCCAGGGAGCTTTCTGGCTATGTCATTGACATGTACACCTGCATGCTCTGGACAGTACAGTGAAGTTAACACGTTCACTTTGGAGTCATCAAAGAGATGCATCCACTCCTACCGGAGACACTGTCTGTCGATCTTCTGTAGCATACTTTGCGAGTCACTTACCAAGACTGCGTGATCCACGTTCTGTGTAACCAACCATGTTATCGCCTACGTCACTGCTTATATCTCCATTCTCATGCTGGACACTGTCATGCTACACTTGCCAGATTACCTAGCTACTTTTCTGCCATATTGCTATGCCACAAAACCCCATCCACTGGGATGTCCGCGGGATACAGAACATCCGTGTAGATGATCGGATCCTGAGGTGAGGACACTTTTTCTATGGATTCTCTTATTAAGACTTCGGTAGCTCAATAAGCCAAATTACGACAGTCCCTTCAGAGCTGAATGATTACTTTCGTTAGCCTTCTTTTCTCTACTATTACTTCTATCCAATCCTTGAAAGCCCTAATGTCATTCAGATCACATATACTCCCTTACTTACTACTCCGCATCGGCCATCCAGAATTGAGAAATGTTTTAAAAAACGAGTGTAAACATGTGCAACAAAGATAAGCAGGTAAACAAAAAAAATAAAACAAATGACGTCCAATTCAAAAAAAGCTTTACATGTATTTTATAGTGATGACCACGACTAGGTCATGGTCACTAAGGTAACATGAAGATACGTTCTTTGTTTTATATAATAAATGATCTCTCTCTCTCTCTCTCTCTCTCTCTCTCTCTCTCTCTCTCTCTGCGGTCAGGACTCATTCAGAGTACGATTCCAGACCCTCACATGAAGACAGCTGTCTGTGTAAGTGAATTGACCGACCCCACTGACAGAACATCATAATCAGAGTCTGTTAGATTCACCCTGATTAAATACCTCTTAAAACGTTGCACTGTGTTCAGCGCCAGTGGCCCAGTGCATCCGATTCAGCCAGCATTTTATTCAGGTTTGCTTTCCTTAGCCTTTGATTGTCCCAATCTTCCTGCAAGGCAACAGATTGTCTTTTCTGTAGGGGATTTTGCCCTTAGATCCAAAAGGTCGGCCCACCCAGGTTTACGAGCACCACCTGCCCAAGTCACTAGAGGTGACTAACACAGACATGCACATACAAAGATGTGAGATATGACTAACACTGACATGCACACAATGATATGAGGCATGACTAACACTGACACACACACCAAAATATGAGATATGACTAACACAGACACACACACATACACACTAAGATATGAGATGTTACTAACACAGACACACTCTTAAATATGAGATATGACTAACACGGATACACACACTAAGATGAGATATGACTAAGCACAAACACACAAAGATCTGAGACATGACTAACATAAACATGCACTCACAAAGATAGGAGATGTGACTAACATAGACATACACACAAATATATGAGACATGACTAACATAGACATGCACACACACAAATGCATGAGATGTGACTCTAACATAGACATGCACGCACAAAGATATGAAACATGACTACACAGATGCACACTAAGATATGAGATATGACTAAACACAGACACACACAAAGATTTGGTTATTTGGTTATGGAAAGCCCCGGTATCACTGCAAACGAATTAAAATCCATAATTGATCAACCGTCCGTGCCAGCGCAATCATCCAAATTAATATCTCATCTCCCAAACAAAGAAAGATAACTGTAGTCCCCATCATAGCAGTCTTAGCGCACACCAAAAGACATAAGGAGTAACCGCGCAGATAGTGAACACAGCCAACTGTTCGCTGTCATACGATATCATCATTCATCGTAAACAATAGATGATCTGAGTGCTCTTAAGTGAATAAAACATCTTTTTATCAGTGGTTGGCGTTGTAGTGGCTAGAGTAGTAGTGGTTAGCTTTGTATAGGCTAGCGTTGTAGTGGCTAGAGTAGTAGTGGTTAGCTTTGTATAGGCTAGCGTTGTAGTGGCTAGAGTAGTAGTGGTTAGCTTTGTATAGGCTAGCGTTGTAGTGGCTAGAGTAGTAGTGGTTAGCTTTGTATAGGCTAGCGTTGTAGTGGCTAGAGTAGTAGTGGTTAGCTTTGTATAGGCTAGTGTTGTAGTGGCTAGAGTAGTAGTGGTTAGCTTTGTATAGGCTAGCGTTGTAGTGGCTAGAGTAGTAGTGGTTAGCTTTGTATAGGCTAGCGTTGTAGTGGCTAGAGTAGTAGTGGTTAGCTTTGTATAGGCTAGCGTTGTAGTGGCTAGAGTAGTAGTGGCTAGCTTTGTATAGGCTAGCGTTGTAGTGGCTAGAGTAGTAGTGGTTAGCGTCATTTTGATTAGTGTTGTAGTGGTTATCGTTGTAGTGGTAAGCGTTGTAGTTAGCGTTGTAGTGGCTAGAGTTGTAGTGGTTAGCGTTGTAGTTAGCGTTGTAGTGGCTAGAGTTGTAGTGGTTAGCGTTGTAGTTAGCGTTGTAGTGGCTAGAGTTGTAGTGGTTAGCGTTGTAGTTAGCGTTGTAGTGGCTAGAGTTGTAGTGGTTAGCGTCATATAGGTTAGCGTTGTAGTGAAATTCCATTACCTATTTAAGGCTGTGTGAACCTGAAAGCCGTCGATCAGGATCGAACCCCTCTTGTCCTTTGTAGTCCAGTTCACTAACCAGTGAGCTATCGGGCTCCTCTTGTGGGATGTGGCGTCTTAATAAAGATAGCCCTTTGTTCTATTCTGTTGAGTTGTAGTAAACATAGTTTTTTTTTAACTTGATGTTTTGTATTTAATTTGTTCATGTATGTCCTCCACATACAGTCCCTGCACCCTTCATAAGTTGTACTGGTACCTGTCAGACAGACCTGATTCGATATTCATCGTAAACTGGACTTTGAAATTGAAAAAAAAAATTCTTCTGGTCAAAGAACCAGTTTTGTTGTTTAAACTAGACATTTGTTATCTATGCCAGGTGTAATGTGAAAATATGTTGTTTTTGCTCAATTTGCATGTAGTGGCACTGGCCACATCGTCTGGTCAATACATGGCCAAACTGGTGGACTCAAGGTTAACGTTTTTACGAGAGTTCTTGAAGAGTCGATTTTTTTATTTTATTTAATTGATTAGGCGCCATTGTTGTTGATGTTTAGACTAAAGAAATAGATTCCAACGTCATCCGCCCTTAAAAAGAAGTGAAGTGGGCATGTGTGCGTTGTTTTGTGATTTACAGTAGAATTGTGATATTAGCTTCTTTCGGCCCGAAACATCCGACATTAGAAGGAACATTTTTGAGCACCGGGCCGCCTTAACTCTTGATCCCTACCCACTAAACCAGATTAGACCAGTTAGTTTGTTAATAGAGGTACCACGAAGAGGTGGAGAAGGGTCTGGATAGTTCTGGTTGCAAAACATCAGCTATGATTCACTGGCAACTTCATCTCTGTTGCTGTATATTATGATTACGTTCATTATGTCCACTAATGATCCAAATTGTATATTGTGATTACGTTCATTATGTCCACTATAGGTCCAAATTGTATATTATGATTACGTACATTATGTCCACTAATAGTACATACTTTTATTTTTTCAATTTCACGTGAATGATTTGCTCTTCTGCATTTGATCAATAAGTGACCTAACAAACCCGAAACGTTACAAGTGTTTCCATTTAGAAACTTATGGACAAGTTAAAACCACAGATGTTTACTCATAAACTACGATATTGTATGTGAGTGTATGTGTATGTGAATAATTTATATATATATATATATATATATATATATATATATAACGTGTGTGTGTGAATATGCATGCAATAAATTCCAAATGTTCGTAAATGGTCACAGATGACCATGACCCTGATAACCATGACCCATTCAATTAACATAATATGACTATCAAATCTATCAAATAAATAACATCAGTAGACAATTATTTGTTGACTGAAGATAGACAACATTACCTCGTCAGCAAAGTTCCAACATTATCTT
Organism: Megaustenia siamemsis; assembly: GCA_032433765.1. Classification (NCBI taxonomy): domain Eukaryota; kingdom Metazoa; phylum Mollusca; class Gastropoda; order Stylommatophora; family Ariophantidae; genus Megaustenia; species Megaustenia siamemsis. The sequence continues at coordinate 59,530,066 of JAVIAB010000008.1, forward strand.
TCTTGTTTTCTTGTCATTGAACTTCCTGCCCAGGGCAAAGTTTAGAAGGTCGCTGATTCTCTCAGAGAAGAAAACACCAGGGCTATAAAATGGAGACAATTCTGTCTATTTGTTCAGAATTGGACAACAAGCGTTTATCTGTGATAAGATAATCTGAAAAAAAGCCTTCCTTTGTTCATACCTGTTGTAAGTAGCATAACTAATTTCAGATATATATATATATATACATATGGTTATATGTCATTTCCTTTAATCAACAATTTGTCGATTGTTATACAGGTATTAATTATATTGTTATATTTATAGCTAAATTACTCTACATATCTAATAAGTGCCAGGCTACCTACCTACCTACCTACTTACCTACCTAATTACCTACCTATATACATACCTACCTACCTACCAACCTGTCTACCCTACCACCAATCTATATATCCTATCTTATCTCACTATCTCACTATCTGTCTATCTATATATCTCACTATCTCACTATCTATCTATCTATCTATCTCACTATCTATCTATCTCACTATCTATCTATCTCACTATCTATCTCACTATCTCACTATCTCACTATCTATCTATCTATCTATCTATCTATCTATCTATCTATCTATCTATCTATCTATCTATCTATCTATCTATCTATCTATCTATCTATCTATCTATCTATCTATCTATCTATCTATCTATCTATCTATCTATCTATCTATCTATCTATCTATCTATCTATCTATCTATCTAACTACCTATCTATCTACCTACCTACCTACCTACCTACCTACCTACCTACCTATCTACCTATCTATCTATCTATCTATCTATCTATCTATCTATCTATCTATCTATCTATCTATCTATCTATCTATCTATCTATCTATCTATCTATCTATCTATCTATCTATCTATCTATCTATCTATCTATCTATCTATCTATCTATCTATCTATCTATCTATCTATCTATCTATCTATCTATCTATCTATCTATCTATCTATCTATCTATCTATCTAACTGTCTGTCTGTCTGTCTGTCTGTCTGTCTGTCTGTCTGTCTATCTATCTATCTATCTTTCTATCTCTCTGTCTGTCTTTATGCCTTTAAAAATTATGGTCAATAACACCATATTCCTTATATGTCACTTGGCTTGACGGGGCTCTTTACTTTTTTGTTTTTTTTTTTGGATAGTGTAAGCCAGACTTGTGGTACCCTGAGAAAGATGACCACCTACCTCGCAATTTGAAGGGCATTCTTGTGTTCCTCTACAACGCCATTGGTTGCTTTGGCCGTCTGTGACCAATGAAAAGGAAAATTATCGAAATAGATCATTATCAATGTATTAGTTATCATCAGTGTACGCCGCTTTTGTATAGTGGGTGATTTTGTTTATTCATGATTGATGTATACATCATTTACGCGAAATTGGCTTTAATTGTTACATATTATTTTTTCGGGTACGAAAAATGTACACAAAAGCTGACTTGATCGAAAGATTTACTTGCTCTCTTTCATTAGTTGTGAAATGTCCTCATTTCAATTTTGACATCTTCTGATTAATACTGAAATCTCACATTAATTTTAACCACATCTTCCCATTGTGAAATCTCTTCCCGTCTTTGATGTAATATTTTACTCACCCTGCCCACCCACTGTTACGCCTATGAATGTTAACTTTCCCTTACACATTAAACCCCCTTCACCCCCCCCCCCTCCCGCGTGTTCTTATTGTTGAGATATATTTAGTAACTTTTAATAACAATTTAGCCCATATCTCTGTTTTCTACTTCAGATACAACTTACATCATTATATTATAAATGAAAGTCCTAATTGCCCTTGTTGTGCTTGCCTTTGGGCACATGGTCAGCGGAGATCTCCATCAGCAAGATGCCCTCACCGCTGCCTCGTCTGACTTCGCTCAACGTCTGCACCAGAGGTTTGCCAAGGACAAACAAAATATTGTTTACTCACCTCACAGGTAAGTTTCATAATTTCAAAATAAATATTAATGACCTATTTTTCTCTTAGACATGACTGGAAGTTGCAAAACACAGAAACAGGTCTGAGCGTTATCTTTCCTTCCTTAAATTAAGCGAGTTAAGCTCCAGGAAGTGAGCATTGAAGGCAATGAAGGGATTTATCTACTTTGACTCAGCAATAATTACAATAGAAACCACTCAAACTGAAACAAGAAAGATGGTTCTTAAATGTTATGTAGAGATAGACTTAACATATGATCATGTGAATCATGGACAATAGGACAACATACTAGAATCACGTGAGGCTGTAGAAATGTTATTTTACAGAATAGTATTGAGAATACCCTGGACAGTTAAGAAGAGTTATAAAAACATTCTGAAAGTGGCCAAACTAATAAGAGAGGTAATTTCCAATATTAGGAAGAAACAGTCATCATTTTTTGGCTATGTATTGAGAAGGGAACAGCTGGAATATATTGCAACTACTGGGAAAATTGAGGGACGAAGAGACGGGAAGCAAAGAGAAAATATTCCAGACAGCTTAAAAGAATGGCTTGGCAGAAGGTCAACAACAGAAATGATAAATAATTGTCGAGATCGAAAGTTGTGGAGAGACATGATCACCTACGCCAGCAGACATGGTATATTATGACGATATGATGATGATGATGAGAAACGCTGAAACAGAAATAAAAACACGTATGTGAGAGTATGTCAACTACTTATATCACTAGGGACGTTTGAAGATAGGACAACTGATAGTGCTATGAGTGATAGAACAATAGAATATTATGACAAGTAGTGAATACTAGATGAGACAGAACTAAACTTTTTTAAAAAAATCACTTTGACGATCAAAGTGTTAAAACAGGAGGTTGAAGAAGAAAAGAACTTTATTTCCTGTTTTTGTGCAGCAATATGAATTTATTTATGTCATAATCTATCTAAAATTATCAAAGTTGAATTTTGATCTATAGATCTTTATGTTACATTCTGTCTAAAGTACTCTATGCCACATTCTACCTAAAGTACTCTATGCCACATTCTACCTAAAGTTATCAATGCCACATTCTATCTAAAGTTCTCTATGGTACATTCTGTCTAAAGTTCTCTTTGTCACATTCAATCTAAAGTTCTCTTTGTCACGTTCTGGTTTTCTCAGGCTCGCCATATACGATGAATGAATGACCGCTGTTGTTTTGCAGTGTGTGTTTGAATACTCTTTATCTCACCATGCACGTTTGAACGCTCTCACTCTCTCTCTCTCTCTCTCTCTCCCTCCCCCCCCCCCCCCCCTCTCTCTCTGTATATTTGAATGTCCTCTTTCAATCAAAGAATCTTTTATGAATGAACTATTTTCTCACCCACAGCGTTCACTCTGCTCTGACCATGACATACCTCGGTGCTCGTGGTGACACGGCCAGGGAAATGTCCCAGGTCTTGAACTGGGGTCACTACCAGGCCAAACAGCTCACAACGCGTATAGAGATCTTATTTCCCAGGTAATCATTTGATAATTGTTGTTATCAGACGTTCAGTAACAGTTTATGCAATATCATAACTGAAAGTAAAGGAAATGTGTTTATTAGATCATTCTTTGATGATTGTAGAACAATTCAAGGTGATCCACTTTGTTTGTAGCATTAAGGTGATTCACTTTATTTGTAGAACAATTCAAGATGATTCAATCATTACTTTGATTGTAGAACAATTCAAGGTGATCCACTTTGTTTGTAGCATCAAGGTGATTCACTTTAGTTGTAGAACAATTCAAGATGATTCATCATTACTTTGATTGTAGAACAATTCAAGGTGATTCGTCATTACTTTGATTGTAGAACAATTCAAGATGATTCATCATTACTTTGATTGTAGAACAATTCAAGGTGATTATTGATTACTTTGATTCTAGAACAATTTAAAGTGATCCATCATTACTTTGATTGTAGACCAAGTCAAGGCTGTCCATCATTACTTCGATTGTAGAACAATTCAAGTAGAAATGTTATGCTCCATAGGGAGCTTGACAATATTTTCTGACTCTATCCAATGCCAGCATGCATCATAAAATTAAACAGGACAAATTTGAAACAAGTGCAACGCGTCAAATACTTGGGCACAATAATAACATCAGATGGAAGATGCACCACGGAAATAAAAAGCAGAATAGCTCAGGCCAAAATAGCATCTTATAAAATGAAAAAATATCTTATGCAACAAATCTATGTCAATAGAAATGAGAAATAGAGAGTTCATAGGTGCTATATAGAATCAATTCTCCGACCTATGGAAGCGAATGATGGACAGTAGATAAAAAATTGAAAAGACTATTAGAGGTCACAGAGATGATATTTCTCAGAAGAATGTTGAAAGTTCCCTGGACAGTTAAAAAGTCCAATGAGGAAGGGGTCAAAGAGGCCAACACTAAAAAAACATCAGAAAGAAACAATCAACATTTTACGGGCACATCAAGAGAATAGGAAAGTTGGAATACTTGGTTACAACTGGCAAAATAAAAGGAAAGAGAGATCGCGGACGACAAAGAGAGAAAATACTGGATAGCTTGGTGTCATGGCATGGAAAACAGTCAACAACAGAACTGATACGATGCACTGTGGATAGAAGATTGTGGAAGGACATGATCGCATACGCCAACCGGTATGGCACATGATGATGATGATCCATGGCAATTGGGAATTTAATAATCATCCCCCCTTCCTCCAACTCTCTTCCCCCCCCCCTTTTTCCCTCCTGACAACGACCTGCATACAATAACTGTGGCGTCCGACTGTAAATAGAAACATTGAGTTGTCTTATAGTTCAAATCCCAACCTTCAATGTGCGAGAGCTCTTGTCCACAGTTTCAATCTTCCTGGAATGATAATTTGAGCTTTTAAATAAATCTTGCAGCGGAATACTGCCTCAGACATAAAGGTGGACACGGCTAAGGGCCTGTACGTGAACCCCAAGAAGAATATTGACCAAGCCTATCAGGATGACGTGAATAGAAGGTATTCAGCCAGAGTTGAAAATTTGGACTTGACAACACAAGAGGGTCCAGAGAAAGCTGTCAATGATTACGTGGCTCAGAAGACGGAGGATGAGGTCAAGGACGTTCTTTCTAAAGGTAAATTAGTGTGACGTGTACATGTGTGACGTGTACATGTGTGACGTGTACTTGTGTGACGTGTACATGTGTGACGTGTACTTGTGTGACGTGTACTTGTGTGACGTGTAACCAGATTTGAATTATGTGTGTTTGGAAGTTCATAAGTGTGTGTGTGTGTGCGTGTAAGTTCATGTTTGTGTGCCTGTGAACAATGTGGCTCTGTGACAGGTTAAAAGTGACTAAATAAATTTTACAACACTAGAAGTAGTAATAGTAGTAAAAGTATTAAGAAAATACATTTCACTCACTCTTAAGATTAATATTTTATTGGAGTGGTTCAAATTTATGACACTGAACACAAATATTAATATTCTAGAGCAATTATCTTGTTTGCTATTGATAGTTTAGTGCAATAATGGTTTATGTGAAATAATATTTCAAGATTGGGCAAGTTTGACCAAATTCTGGTGTAAAATAACCATAATTTAACAAAAAAAAATTGTTAAAATTGAAATTTAGCGTTTATTATCATCATTCTTAATGACCTCCTCCTCATCATCATCATTTAGTGCCGTTTCCGCATCGAAGTTTGGCTACCAATTGAGCGCCGTTACACTATTTCTTTTGCTTTGATAGTTCAGGTTGTCCTAGGCTGACTTGTTCAAAATTTTGATGCTACATGTCCACGTCTTTGTCTACCTCTGACTCTTTTACATTGTATTTTTCCTTCCAATATTACGTTTAGTAGGCTGCTATGTTTTTAATATGCCCCCCAAAAATCTCATTTGTCTCGTTTGAATTGTGTTTAGTAGTTCTCATTTCAGTTTTAGTTGTTTTAAAACGTCATCATTTGTTTTCTTTTCTTTCCATCCAATTCTACCTATTCTTCTATAAATCCACAGTTTAAATCCCTCAATATTATGATCTGGTTTTTTTTCTAATGTCCATGTTTCTGCATCATACAGGAATGTTGAGAAAATATACCATTTTGCTATTCTTGGTTTTAGCCCTGGTGTCCTTTCCTTTGATGTTAGAATATTTTTCATGGCATTAAAGTTATTTTTTGCCATTCCTTTTTTTTCAGCTTTACATTTTCCATCACTGGTTATAGTATGTTCAAAAGTAATTGTAGCTCTGAACTGTCACCAGTTCTATTCCTTGAAACCACTTGTGGGTTTTGAGTATTATCTTTGTTTATGGTCATAGTTTTAGTCATTTTGATATTCATATATAATCGATATTTTTTTGCCTGTTATGTTTATTCGTTAAGTAATTGTTGTAGATCTTTAGGATTTTCTGCTAGTAATACAAGCCGTGATAGCTCAGTGGTTAGTGAACTGGACTACAAAGGACAAGGGGTAGAGTTCGATCCCAATCGACGGCTTCCGTGTTCACCCAGCCTTAAATGGGTACCGGATTTTTTTCTGGGAAAGTAAAGCAGCACGGGCGTAATACCGACCACATTACCCCAAAAATCATGTGCTGAAGGTCTGTAAAATATAGGGTCACTAACACCATATTTCTCTATACGCCACTTGGCGTGACGGGGGTACTTTACTTTTTTTTTAATACGGTATCATCAGCATATCTTAGGTTATTGATTATCTTTCCATTAACGTTTAGACCTGGCATGTATGTGATGTTATTACTTAATGTACTACAGAAGATATGTACTCAAGTCATGTTTCAGAAGTGAGAACATTTACCAAGACAACTAAAATGTCACTAACAAACTGCTGATATACACACACACATGCTCTAAAAGTCCTGACAGAAAGAAAGCCCTGGTTATACTTTTTGAATGTTTCTGCTTCCCACAAATTCACTGCAGTTACTTCCCTTTGACAGCCTGTCAGTTTCAATGTTATTTCTTGCACTTATATTTCTATATAATCCAAATTAATATATTTTATGCAAATGACTGTAGTCTAGCTGTAGAACTGTGGTTTTACAGAAGAATGCTGAGAATACCATGGACAGCTGAGAAGAGCAATGAAAGAGTTCTGTAAATGGCAAACTAAAAAGAGGGCTAATATCCAATGTAAGGAAGAAACAATTATCATTTTTTGGCATTGTAATGAGAAGGAAGCAGCTGGAATATATTGTAACAACTGGACAAATTGAGGGATGAAGAGATACAGGAAACAAAGAATTATGATACCAGACAGCTTAAGAGAATGGTTATGGCAGAAGGTCAACAACAGAAAGGAAAAATAACTGTCGAGATCAACATTTGTGGAGAGACATGATCACCTACGCCAGCAGACATTGTACCTGATGATTATTATTATATTTTTGAGAGCAGTGTAGAATAATTTTCAAATAACACCAGCCCGCTTCTGATGATCAGGTTTCCTCTAGTTGCAAATCTCTGAATAAAAGGGTTTCCTATCGTCATATTTTGGCAGTCAGCGACAGTTCTTTATTTTATGACGTCATCTAATTTGTACCTGTTGTTGTAATTTATCAGGCAGCATCGATGACGACACGGAGATTGTTCTCGTAGACTCGATCCTGGTTAAGGGATTATGGGAAAACCAGTTTGACAAGGCCAGGACACAGAAACAGGAGTTTAACCAGCTCAACGGAGTTAAAACTCAGGTTAGATTTTTCTTAACGCCTTTATCATTGATGTATGAAACATGATGCGGCACTAATTAAGGTATTCATGATGAGACATTAGTTAAGGTATTCATGATAAGGCATTAGTTAAGGTATTCATGATGAGGCATTAGTTAAGGTATTCATGATGAGGCATTAGTTAAGGTATTTGTGATGAGGCACTAGTTAAGGTATTTGTGACGAGGCATTAGTTAAGGTATTCATGATGAGGCATTAGTTAAGGTATTCATGATGAGGCATTAGTTAAGGTATTTGTGATGAGGCACTAGTTAAGGTATTGATGATGAGACATTAGTTAAGGTATTCATGATGAGACATTAGTTAAGGTATTGATGATGAGGCATTAGTTAAGGTATTGATGGTAAGACATTAGTTAAGGTATTGATGATGAGACATTAGTTAAGGTATTGATGATAAGACATTAGTTAAGGTATTGATGATGAGGCATTAGTTAAGGTATTGATGATAAGACATTAGTTAAGGTATTGATGATGAGACATTAGTTACGGTATTGATGATGAGGCATTAGCTAAAGTATTGGTGATGAGGCATTAGTTAAGGTATTGATGATGAGACATTAGTTAAGGTATTGATGATGAGGCATTAGTTAAGGTATTGATGATAAGACATTAGTTAAGGTATTGATGATAAGACATTAGTTAAGGTATTGATGATGAGACATTAGTTAAGGTATTGATGATAAGACATTAGTTAAGGTATTGATGATGAGACATTAGTTAAGGTATTGATGATGAGGTATTAGTTAAGGTATTGATGATAAGACATTAGTTAAGGCATTGATGATGAGACATTAGTTAAGGTATTGATGATGAGACATTAGTTAAGGTATTTTATTATCATTGAATTTTATGGTGTTTTAACGATGTGGGAGCGTGTAGAAAGAAACAAACTATGTTAGTGGGACAACTGGAAAGAAATATTTGCAAATACGAAAGAGGGACTGAACATATATGGTAGGACACGTAATGAGAAACTTATGGAAAGAAGCACAGACTCCAAAATTAGAGAAACAGTAATTTTCTTCTTTACGTTTGCCCGATGATAAAAGGAATAGTATCCCTCTTTGTCATCCATAAAGGACGTTCATTGTCATGTGCCATGCCGGTTGATATAAGCGATCATGTCCTTCCACAATTTTATATCTACAGTGCATCGTATCAATTATGTTGCTGAAATGTTTCCCGTGCCATGACACCAAACTATCTAGTAATGATCTCTCATTCCCTCTATTTTGACAGCTGTAACAAAGTATTCCAATGAAAAGGACGCTACATGGACGTAAATGTGTTGTGTCGCCGTTTGCAGTAAAACTGTGATATTTGCATCTTCAGCCTCAAAACATCCATTTTCGGCATTTCGTTTTTGAGCAGACTAGTTAGTGAGTTACTAGGGGCACTGCGAAGAGGTGGAGTAGGGTTTAGATAGTTATGTTTCACCGATCTTGGCGCATATCATCAGCTATAAGTCTCAGACAGGTTTCAGACCTGTTCCTGTCGGATGTCACCGCCCCCAGAAGTAGGAGAACTGAACAGAAGAGTGGATGCCCCTGGTTATGGCAAGCACGAAATCTCTTGAAAGAATTACCACATAAATGAAATTCTAAAATTCACAAAGAAAAACAAAAGAAAGACTTCCTTCCCAACCCACTCAAAAGAAAAGAAAGAACGGGATGTATAGGGTGTCTCTTTAATGACTGTGCATTTTTTTGTTGTTGAAATAATTACGCACCTAAATTTTATCTATGTATGACGTAATAGTTCAAGCACCATTTACGTGTTCATTTAAACATCACTGCTACATGATAGATCTGGCTTACAATGGTGTTAACACAACTTTATTGTGTTAATACCAACATTACCCATTATAAGCTCGCCGATAGCAGTCAAGTATATTTGAATAATACCATTTATTTTACAATTTGTGTGACGTGACGTTTTTTCTTCCGAGAGTATAAATTCACTGCACTGCGACTTTAGAAACACTGTATAAGTAAAGACAAGATTTAAAGACAATAAAGAGATATAGAGCTGGAAAGATTAGCTCGATATCAGAAGAAATAGAGGATGTTAACCAGTGACAGGTAAGATGAAGAGGGAGATCTGGCTAGGGACGGAGATTTTTTTTTTTTAACGGGGTGCAATGAGTGCAACTTTCTGTAGGAGATCTGACTAAATACAGAAATTCTTTTAGATGAGCTGTGATTAGTGCAACGCTCTGTGGGAGATCTGACTAGAGACAGAAACACTTTCCTACAAAATGCGTTGCATGCAAAGAAAATTTTGCAAAGAACACGCGACCCAATAATAGGTAAGAAGTTGAAAGAGTGTTGTTCTTGTCGATAATAAAGAAGACATGGTGATAAATATGCTGATAAAGATGATAATATCGGTGATGTTAATGATGATCGAGCATGCAGCGGACACGGGACGAAGTAACATTAAAGTACTTGTCATGGTTGTTAAGTTTCAACAGAAACAAGCTGTACGGTGACGATCATGTTCATTCAACCTCCTGGTATATTGCCAGTCTCCTGCCAGTCGATGAGCATGTTGATTCAACCTCCTGGTATAGTGCCAGCATCATGACAGTTGACGAGTATGTTGATTCAACCTCCTGGTATATTGCCAGTCTCCTGCCAGTCGATGAGTATGTTGATTCAACCTCCTGGTATAGTGCCAGCATCATGACAGTTGACGAGTATGTTGATTCAACCTCCTGGTATATTGCCAGTCTCCTGCCAGTCGATGAGTATGTTGATTCAACCTCCTGGTATAGTGCCAGCATCATGACAGTTGACGAGTATGTTGATTCAACTGCCTGGTATATTGCCAGTCTCCTGCCAGTCGATGAGTATGTTGATTCAACCTCCTGGTATAGTGCCAGCATCATGACAGTTGACGAGTATGTTGATTCAACCTCCTGGTATATTGCCAGTCTCCTGCCAGTCGATGAGTATGTTGATTCAACCTCCTGGTATAGTGCCAGCATCATGACAGTTGACGAGTATGTTGATTCAACTGCCTGGTATATTGCTAGTCTCCTGCCAGTCGATGAGTATGTTGATTCAACCTCCTGGTATAGTGCCAGCATCATGACAGTTGACGAGTATGTTGATTCAACCTCCTGGTATATTGCCAGTCTCCTGCCAGTCGATGAGTATGTTGATTCAACCTCCTGGTATAGTGCCAGCATCATGACAGTTGACGAGTATGTTGATTCAACTGCCTGGTATATTGCCAGTCTCCTGCCAGTCGATGAGCATGTTGATTCAACCTCCTGGTATATTGCCAGTCTCCTGCCAGTCGATGATTATGTTGATTCAACCTCCTGGTATATTGCTAGTCTCCTGCCCGTCGATGAGCATGTTGATTCAACCTCCTGGTATATTTTCAGTGTCATGACAGTTGATGAGCATGTTTCTCGACCATTTACTAAACAACTTGTTGCCACTTTGTTTTCCTCCTCTTGGTAAAGCTCTCATCATTTACTTATTTACCAACATTGACAGGTGGACATGATGAATGATCTTAGGCAGATCCGCATCAAGAGAGATAATGATAACGGCGTAGATGTTGCGGAGTTACGGTTGAAGAATGGCAGATTTGGATTGTACGTGGCCTTGCCTCAACAGACTGATGGCATTACTGACTTGGGTAGGTGACTCTATTAGGTTCTGTTTGTTGTCTTATTTTGAAAATAAATAGTAAATAAACAGCAAGAAATTGCAAGCACATTCAAAGTTAATTAATAAATAAAGATGGGTGTTATTTCAAGTCAAATAAATAGCAACCATCTTTCATTCATTTGGTGTCGTCTACACAGTAAAGATTCCATTCCCAGCTCTGCTAGGTGTTTGGGGATATGTTGTTAGTGACCATATTTTTCCACGTACAAAACATTTGAGTGATGTGGTCAGTATCACGCCAGGCCGTCTTTAATTCCTGGGTAAATCTCTGGTAACCTTTTTTATTTTTAGAGGCTGGGTGAACCTCGGATTTCTGTTGGCCAAAAATAAAAAAACCCACCACTTCTAGGGATTAAACCAGGATCTATCTAACCAGAAGGCGAGCACATTAACTACTCAACCACCAACGCTCTGTTAGACTTTCTTCCCGTAGTCGTCACTTCTTATCATTCTCTTCTTATCTCTTTTTCTTATACTACCATTCAATATCTATAACTTCTGGACTCTTTTCCGAGTATTAATTCTTATTAGTCTCTTTTCCATATGTTGTTAATTCTTATCCGTCGCTTCTTGCTCTTTTTCACTAAATTCTTAATTTCTTATCTATCTCTTATTAATTATTTCCCTAATGTCGCTATGTTTTTATCTGCCTCTTCTTGTAATCCTTGACTATTTTGACCTTAAAAGGAGTCAAACCAAAGTCTACCTGATTGATAAACGACAGAAACCGATAACTGCGGATACAGTTTTCTGACGATTCCATAAAATAGTTGAACCCAAGAACTTGATTTCCGCTGTGTCAAATGTTTCATTTTGTGCCATTCTGTCCAACAGAAGTGAATCAAGGACAGTAGGCACACAAATTAAAAAATGATTAGAGGTCACTGAGTTGCAATTTCTCAGAAGATTGTTGAGAGTTCCATGGACAGCTAAAAAGACCAACGAGGACATGTTTATTGAGATCAACACAAAAGAGAGCTGCTAAGAAACATCAGAAAGAAACAATCAACATTTCTCGAGCATAAAATGAAAACAGAATAGAAGTTGAAATATTTGGTTACAACTGGAAAAATACAGGGAAAGCGAGATCGCAGACAACAAAGAGTCAAGATACTGGATAGTTTGGTGTCATGGTGTGGAAAACAGTGAACAAAAGAATTGATTCGATGTACTGAGGATAGACAATTGTGCAACGACATGATCGCCAACGTCAACCGGCAAGGCACATGCTGACGTGACAACTAACACAAATAGTTTGGAGTTGTGTCCTCCTTTCCTGCTGTTTAAAATACCATCTCGGTGGGTGTACTAGGTATAGCTGGAGATTACAGGTCGCATGACCAGTGCAGTCGCCACGAGGTGTTCAACCAATCATTTTTGTTTCAATTTTAACCTAGAGCTTGCTATAATTGGAGACCGGTTTAACCTTATTTTGACGAGTACAGCGACATGGTAGCTAGATTGTTTTCTTTGTTGCTATTTGTTATTGATTGTATCGGTATTGGTCATTGAACATAGAAACAATGTTTAAAGAACAATCGCTGCTGGCGCCCGAATGGGGAGTAAATAATTGTAGCGCTGTTCCTACCAGCATGTTTGTAAGAGACGACTATGGAGGGTTGGGCATGGAGCTAGTTATCCTGTACTGTAAAAAAAAGAGTTGCAAAAACTAATGTAGAATTATGTGAAAGTACCAGTCAAATAAGCCGCAATAGCTCAGTGGTTAGTGAACTGGATTACAAATGACAAGAGGTAGAGTTCGATGCCAACCGACGGCTTCCGGTTCACCCAGCCTTTAGTGGGTACCTGATTTTTTTCTGGGAAAGTAAAGAGGCACGGGCGTAATACCGACCACATTACCTCAAAAATAATGCGCAGAAAGACTGTAAAATTTATGGTCACTAGCACCGTATTCTCTATACGCCACTTGGCGTGACGGGGGTACTTTACTATTTTTTTTCCAGTCAAAAATACAAGTGAAGAAAGAGATACAACGAAGACGATGGTGCTGGATAGGACACACACTGTTGAAGACAATTGAGAGTATTACACAAGATACACTTTTTTTTATCCCAATGAGAAGAGACAAAATATTCTTGGAGAAGACGGATGGAAATAGTGATGAAGATGATGGGGATAACATGGAATGATCTTAAAAGAATGGCAAGAAACAGAACGGGCCCTGAAAGTGTTTGTTGAAAACCTAAGCTAAACCTGGAGCTGAAAGAGAGAAAGAAAGAAAGAAAGAAAGTAAAGAAAGAAAGAAAGAAAGAAGGAAAGAAAGAAAGAAAGAAAGAAAGAACGAGAGAAAGAAAGAAAGAAAGAAAGAAAGAAAGAAAGAAAGAAAGAAAGAAAGAAGAAAGAAAGAAAGAAAGAAAGAAAGAAAGAAAGAAAGAAAGAAAGAAAGAAAGAAAGAAGAGAACACAGAACAGAAGTGGATACCTCAATCAATCAGTTTTCTGTCAGTTTCATGATATTTTTTTCCTCGCGTGAAACAGAGAACTGGCTGTCAACATCTGACAGAGTGAGAGGTCTCTTTCAAGGGTTGACCTACAAGTATGCTCAGGTCAGCATTCCTAAAATAAATATCGAGACTGCCTGGGATATGAAAGACACCCTTAAGGACATGGGAATGGCGACAGCCTTCGACCAGGCCAACGCAGACTTTACTGGCATTAGCCAAGACGGTAGGTCCAACTTATCTTCCCTTGTTTACTAATTGTTCGTCCTTGACTCTGCTGTGAACTTTTTTGTTTACATATCGGGGCTAGAAAACATGTGACACATTTTGTACAACCGCCACAGTTACAAGATTGATTGTTACAGGTAGGATGGGACTTAGGCAGGACGTAACAGGTACGTGTTTAAGAGGCAAAGCAAGCAGTTACCAGCCCGCCTCTTTGTGTCATCTGTTTTGAAGCCCAACCACCTATGGGTCAGCTCTGATGAAATGAAGTCAATTCTTATAATCAGCTATCAATCTGTCTATCTACCTGTTTTCCTTTCGAGCCGAAGACAGCACTTGAGCAGAAATTCTAGACTTTTGAACCCGACAATCTTTGTTATGAAGCATCAAACCTTCTACAGGAGCCACATTGTATCGTTCTGGGCGAGTTATTCAATCTCGGCGAGGGAGTTGATTCCTGCTATTGTTACCTCTGTCCTCTCTGTTCTATTCTGTGTTTATTTATGTCAACCTCTTTTTCATTTATCCTCTTTTTCCACCATTTAGGTTTTGCTCTGAGATGTTCTTGTCGTCTCTTCTCATCGTAAAGCAAACATATGACGATCTTCTTCTCTTGATTATAAATATTTATCTACATATACTTGTATATACAATTTTAAACAATAAAAAATTGAGCATTGTAATGTAAATACGAAAATTGAGATATATAAGAAGCATTATATTCACATTCTCTGCGTGGTTAACACCTCACTCTTGTCATTTATGACTTTCAGGTAAACTTTACATCAACAAGGCCATTCACAGAGCAGTGATACGCCTGCAAGAACAGGGCATTGATACCACTGCCACAACACAGATCCATGAAAAGACCCGTAACTCTAGAGCTGTTATTGTTGAGAGATTCACTGCTGATCGCCCTTTCCTGTTTTTCCTGCGGGACAACCAGACGAAGGAGATTCTGATCCAGGGGAAATTCTCTGGGGAAATGAACTGAATTTTTTCATTTCTTTCTACAAAGCAAGTTGTGTAACACGTCCTGTCTGTATGTGGGACATTATTTTGTTTATTTCTTTGGTGTCGGATTAAACAAAATTAAAATTCAAAATGTACGTTATTTTCTGTTTTTATGAGTAAAGGTTGAGAGCGGTTTGTTTACATCTGTGAACACACGTGACACACCACTACTACCGGATTGCTCTCGATCACAAACAATAGGACTTGTAGCACTGCTAGAGGTTGTAGGTGATCTTTCCTGATTACAAGTGTTTGGTTCCCACAGAATTTAGGTTTTTTTTTCTGTCAGATCTAACTAACTCTCTTTTCCCTATAATGCCTTAGTGAAAATGTATAGATAACTTTGAAAGCACACAGCGCGTCTAAGAATCTACTGAGGTACACACCATATTTATCGTATAGTTACTATGTAGCGAGGATAGAACGCGTCATCTCATTGGAAGTGTAGTCTTGTAGGGGTCATGGTGAAATTTCAACCAATCAAAATCTTTGTTTAAAACTTTTTATAACTCTTTGGACTATAGTCACATGATTTTATTATGTTGATAACGCGTTCTAAATTACGTTGATATGTCAATTGTGATAAAAGTTACGAGGATTTCAAGTTTTTGTTTTTTGTGTAATTTATTGGGTAGCAGAAAAGAAAAAAACAACATTACCCCCACTTTAAATAAACACAAAAATAAATATGTAAATAGATCAGAATGACAAAAATTAATATTTTAATGTTTACTACCATAATCAAATATGTTATTTTCGTGAAAATCACAAAATGTCAAAATTTGTCCCGTAGGGTCGTTTTTCAACTTAGATAATGCTCGTAAGAGACCTTGAAAATGTATAAGAGCATTGAAGACAGAAGAAACATTACAAAGAAATGGCTCAAAAATACCATTCTCCGGAGGAAATTAAAATAATATGCCACGCGACACAGCGTGCTGGGATGAACAATAATGGAAGTTGTGGTCTCAGGATGACGAGACAAAGGCAGATCAAGAAGTAAGTAATTTCAAGACACCAAAGAGACCTTCAACATGTCAACAGAAGAAGTTGGAGATCTGGCTAGAAACAGATTCTTACTGACGGGCTGTGGTTAATGAAACGTTCTATGGGAGATCTGGCTAGAGACAGATTCTTACTGACGGGCTGTGGTGGATGGAACGTTCTATGGGAGATCTGGCTAGAGACAGATTCTTACTGACGGGCTGTGGTGGATGGAACGTTCTGTGGGAGATCTGGCTAGAGACAGATTCTTACTGACGGGCTGTGGTTAATGAAACGTTCTATGGGAGATCTGGCTAGAGACAGATTCTTACTGACGGGCTGTGGTTAATGAAACATTCTATGGGAGATCTGGCTAGAGACAGATTCTTACTGACGGGCTGTGGTTAATGAAACGTTCTATGGGAGATCTGGCTAGAGACAGATTCTTACTGACGGGCTGTGATGGATGGAACGTTCTATGGGAGATCTGGCTAGAGACAGATTCTTACTGACGGGCTGTGGTTAATGAAACGTTCTATGGGAGATCTGGCTAGAGACAGATTCTTACTGACGGGCTGTGATGGATGGAACGTTCTATGGGAGATCTGGCTAGAGACAGATTCTTACTGACGGGCTGTGGTTAATGAAACGTTCTATGGGAGATCTGGCTAGAGACAGATTCTTACTGACGGGCTGTGATGGATGGAACGTTCTATGGGAGATCTGGCTAGAGACAGATTCTTACTGACGGGCTGTGGTTAATGAAACGTTCTATGGGAGATCTGGCTAGAGACAGATTCTTACTGACGGGCTGTGATGAATGGAGGGGCAAAGAACATACGACCTGATACTGATGATGATGGTGATGTTAATAATATATAAATATATATGTAAGTGTGTCTATATAGTTTGTGTTTATATGTATGTATATATGCATATGTTATGTGGGTAAATGTGTATGTGGATGTTTGTATCTAGGTGCGTGTATGTATGTGGGTGTGTGATGTATGTATGTGGGTGTGTGTATGTGGGTGTGTATATGTAGGTGTGTGTATATGTGTGTATGTGTGTATCTATGCATCTATGGATGTATGTAGGTGTGTGTTTGCACGTTTGTGCATGTATGTAAGTGTGTAGGTGCGTGTTTGCATGTATATGGGTGTGTATGTAAAACAAATGTGTACTTCATATCTCAAACACAAGCTGGAAAGAATACATTTCAAATGAACTGATAGCGCCGAATATAAACAAGAATACGTGTTTATCATTACAAGACAAAGGCGTTGGGAATACATCGGTTATGTGCTGAGAATTAATGCCTTCTCTACCATACATTCATGTGAGAGCCAGCTAGTAAAAAGAAGATAAGGCAGGCCAAAATGTTCACTGCCAAGAACAACGAATAGGGAAAGTTTTAATCATGTGCTTAAGAAAAAATAATAAACTACAAGAACTAGCAGGAAATCGTCAATCGTGGAGAGCTATGACTTCCGTCATGTGTGCCGTCTTCAGACCAGAGAGGAAAATAAAAGAAAAACAGAATATACATCACAGTTGTTTGTTTTCATATAAAATTAGGGTTTTAGTTCTAATCTTGGAAATTCTTCATCAATCACGGGTGGTGATGACGATTTCTCGTGCATAATACATTATCCTCATTCATAAAATTGAAATATTTTAAAGTGTTTTCAATTTGTAACACAATGTTACAACACACACACACACACACACACACACACACACACACACACACACACACACACACACACACACGAACACACACACACGAACACACGAACACACAATGTTAAATATTTTAGTTTAAACACACATTTTTGTGTGTGCATATTTTAGTCGAATAATGCTGTTCACTAAAAAGAAAGCAACAAGAAAGGTCTCAGTCTGAATAGTAAGAAAACAGAAGTAATGGTCATGTCGAAGAAACAATCATCACCAGCATGCAGCATAAAAATAAACAGGAGAAATTTGAAACAAGTGTAACGCGTCAAATACTTGGGCACAATAATAACATCGGATGGAAGATGTACCACCGAAATAAAAAGCAGAATAGCTCAGGCCAAAATAGCATTTATAAAATGAAAAATATCTTATGCAACAAATCTATGTCAATAGAAATGAGAAAATGAGCTCATCGGTGCTATATAGAACCAATTCTGACCTATGGAAGCGAATCATGGACAGTAGATAAACAAATGAAAAGTCGATTAGAGGCCACAGAGATGGAATTTCTCAGAAGAATGTTGAAAGTTCCATGGACAGCTAAAAAGAACAATGAAGAAGTTCTCAAATTAGCCAACACGAAAAGGCAGCTCCTAAAAAACATCAGAAAGAAACAATCAACATTTTTCGGGCACATCATGAGAATAGAAAAGTTGGAATACTTGGTTACAACTGGCAAAATAAAAGGAAAGAGAGATCGCGGACGACAAAGAGAGAAAATACTGGATAGCTTGGTGTCATGGCATGGAAAACAGTCAACAACAGAACTGATACGATGCACTGTGGATAGAAGATTGTGGAGGGACATGATCGCCTACGCCAACTGGTATGGCACATGATGATGATGAACTAAAAAGAGTCAACGATTAGCAAATGTGACGGTTTCTTTGGGTTAGCCAATATTCAATTTTAACTACAAAATTGTGTATATTTGAAGATACAGCTTCTTCTAATTACTTTAACGGCTTGCAGAGAAAACCACAGGACACAATCAAAATGTTTACATAGCTTTCATTGACGAGGAAGAAGCATTCGACAGAGTAAACAGAGAACAACTGCGAGATACTAACAACATACAGAGTAAGCCAACATCTAACCAACCTATTTAAAAGTCTCTACATCAACAGCAGCTGCACATTCAGAGCAGTAGCAGACTACGCAGATCAGGTGTAAGACAGGGGTTGCGTAATATCTCCCCTACTATTTATTACATACATGTACTATATTTGCAAGTTAGCCGACCCATCAGAGACAGGGGAGTTATTGAGTTATTGAGTTATTTGCGGGTCATCATCATTGTTGTCCGAACATGTCCATAGGTGCTCAGATCCTCTCCTCAGCAAGTCCCGCAGTGTCCAGCGACTGACGACTCCAGTACTGTGTAGGTTGATAAGTCCTCTTACACGGCCACTAAGTTTCTCTTTTCTGGCTGTGCCCATCTTAACAGCCATCTCCATCATCCGAAGAAGTGATGTGGATCTGTGTTTGTCGAAGTCATGTGATACAGGGGAGATCGCCGATCTTTATTTGCAGAATATCAGGCACTAGTACGGGGAAAAATATACCCACAAGAACACTTAAATAAACTCAATAGCACAAGCACAAACAAGTAGAGGAATTTAAATACCAAGGAAGTCTAGTGACAAACGACCTGTTCACAAACAGCAGAGATAGACCAAACAAAGCTCGTCAAATTATTGGAGAGCTATCACCACTATTGTCCAAACGGAAAAAACAAACTCTACAGGCTAAACGAGCACTTTACAATACAATCTTCATCCCAACGGTGTGCTACTAATGCCAGCCCTGGACCCTAGATGTAAGATAAAAATTAACTCAACTGAGATGAAATAAAAGTAAAAAAAAAGTAAAGTACCCCCGGTCTCGCCAAGTGGCGTATAGGGAAATATGGTGTTAGTGACCCTATATTTTACAGACCTTCAGCACATGACTTTTGGGGTAATGTGGTCGGTATTACGCCCATGCTGCTTTACTTTCCCAGAAAAAATCCGGTACCCATTTAAGGCTGGGTGAACCCGGAGCCGTCGGTTGGGATCGAACCCTACCCCTTGTCCGTAGTAGTCCAGTTCACTAACCACTGAGCTATCGCGGCTCCCACTAATTTTTAGGGAATTAGTAAAACCCAGGTGTCCTCGCCAGGGTACGAACCCCGGCTGTTGCCGTGGTAAGCCAACCGCCTATCGATTGCGCTAACCGGACACCCAACTGAGATGAAATGTGTTAGACAAATGACAGGAAATAGCCTGAGGGACAAGATCAGAAATGAAGAACTGAGAAAAAACTAAGAACAACCTCCATCATAGAAAATACAGAAATGGCAGATAAAATGATTTGACCACGTGACAAGGCAAAAAAGATCAAAACACAACACAACGAGCCATCAATAAACGTTGCAAGAATACCAGACAAAAGGATCGACCATGAAAAAGCTGGATCGACGGAATATTAAAAACAGAAAGAAACATAATAGCAGCAGAGGCAAACAAAAGAGCTAAAGATCGCAAATTATCTCCCCTCGACGCTGAAAGGAAAATGAGGAAGGAAAGAGAAGAAAAAAATAATAAAAGAGGTGTGTGTTTTTCATCTTCATGGAACGATACAATTGAGCAAATCAACAAAAGTTTCAAAAACAAACAGTATATATATATATATATATATATATATATATATATATATATATATATATATATATATATATTCTCACAAACGACATAATGGATATCAGGATTTGACTGCATGAAAATATTCAATTCATGAAAGAAAATCTGTCACTGATAAAGTGCTCAAAAGTGCTGACGCAGAAATTGAAAACATGTTTTTGTGTGAGACGAACTTGATCATATCGGCAGTCACAATCATATTATTGTGTTATTTATGGTGGGTCATTTGTTTTGTGCATGGAAGGCCAGTTTACGTGTCGTAATAACAGGAAAGAACTTTTGTGAATTATTTTGCTCCCCATGACGCATGTGTATATGTGTCGTGGTGGTAATAACCTTATCTATGGCTCTATTTACAAGATCATTTTCTTAAAATATTTAGTTAGGTTGTCTGTCTCACCACTTTCTTCACAGTTTACCTTACGGTTAGCCAGTTTTTTAATCGTGATCATCAATAAAAAAAAAGACCTTGAGCGGGTGGAATTTAAGTTAACTGCTTTATCTGCGCCTTCAACACACGAATTCAGTGCGACATTTAATAGGTACGGGTTTGCCATCCCTCTTTTGTCTGTACTAATTTCTCCAGATTGATTAGTCTGCAAAGCTTATACCGGGAAATGAATGAAGATCTTAATCAATTATGATTCCCGCCGCAAACAATCAGAGTCGTTGATCGCTTCCAGCCCATGTAAAATCACAGACACAATCAGCTATGAATCATTGACCACATTTGTTGAATGCCTATGTTGCACAGGGAGTTGAAAGTGTTTGTTGAAGACTTATGTTCCACAGAGAGTTGAAAGTGTTTGTTGAAGACCTATGTTCCACGGAATTGAAAGTGTTTGTTGAAGACCTATGTTGCACAGAGAGTTGAAAGTGTTTGTTGAAGACCTATGTTCCACGGGGAGTTGAAAGTGTTTGTTGAAGACCTATGTTCCACGGGGAGTTGAAAGTGTTTGTTGAAGACCTATGTTCCACAGAAAGTTGAAAGCCCCCCTGTGTGCCTTTCTAATGACCTCTTCTGGTGACCCTGAGTGTTGGATTTCATTGTTGTTGGGTTTTTTTCATTTTTTTTTTTCTCATTTCGTGAGATACAATCTCATTAATGCTAAAAAAAGTAGCAAATTTTCAAGAAATTGGTTGATTTGCTGTGACCAGGGAAACTTTTCAACATCAAACAACCCTTTATAACTGAGGAATGCTAAACATCTTTAGTAGAAAGAGCCATAGAGGTGAAAACAGATCTATACCTATGTTTCATAGATTACACCAATGCATTTGATAAAGTAAAGCATCAAGAAATAATCAAACTTTTAGAAAGCATAAACGTAGACATCAAAGATCTAAGAATAATAAAGAACATGTACTGGCAACAAACAGCGGCCATAAGAACTGGAAACCAATTGGGAATGTTTCAACAAATAAAACAGGGTGTTAGACAAGGTTGTGTGCTGTCACCAGATTTGTTTAATATTTATAGTGAGATTATTTTAAGATCCATAAGGGACATGCCTGGAATAACAATTGGAGGTCATAATACAGGGTGTTTATAAAGTCTCACTACACTTGGTATCTAGGTCAATTTGAAAAAAAAATGTTTATGACGTCATCACAATATGTGCTCCCACTGTCAATGAAATTTGTTGAATAAGTTTATTGCTACTGGAAATGTGGAAGATGCTCCACGATCTGGTAGGCCTGCTGTGAATGATGAAATATGTTTAGATATCCAAGACAGAATCCTTAAAAGTCCAGACAAGTCATTAAGAAAACTGTCGCAACAAGTGAACTTACTATTGAGCACATATTGTGATGACGTCATAAACATTTTTTTCAAATTGACCTAGATACCAAGTGTAGTGAGACTTTATAAACACCCTATATAAATAATCTAAGGTATGCTGATGATACAGTCTTAATCGCTAAGAGTGAAAATGAGTTACAAGAAATGTTGGACATTATAGTGAAAGAAAGCAAAAATAAAGGACTTAGCCTTAATAGCAAAAAGACAGGTAATGGTAACAACAAAGAAAAAGACATCACCTCAGTGCAAAATAAAGACAAGTGGAACAATATTAAAACAGGTAAATGAATTTAAATATTTGGGAACTTTGTTAACCTCAGACAGAAGATGTACAAAAGAGGTGAGATGCAGAATGGCTCAGGCAAAAGCAGCTTTCCAAAAAATGAGGAAGATACTATGCAATCCATTTTTGACAATAGAAACAAGAAAAAGAGTTCTTAAATGTTATGTAGAGCCAGTCTTAACATATGGATGCGAATCATGAACAATAGGACAAAAGACAAGAAAAATCACTGGAGTCTGTAGAAATGTGTTTTTACAGAAGAATGTTGATAGTACCATGGACAGCTAAGAAGAGTAACGAAAAAGTTCTGAAAGAGGTCAAAGCAAAAAGAGAACTAATTTCCAATATTAGGAAGAGACAATCATCATTTTTTGGCCATGTAATGAGAAGATAACAACTGGAATACATTGTAACAACTGGAAAAATTGAGGGACAAAGAGATAGAGGGAAGCAAAGAGAAAAAATAACAGACAGCTTAAGAGAATGGCTTGGCAGAATGTCAACAACAGAAATGATAAATAGCTGCCGAGATCGAAAATTGTGGAGAGACATGATCACCTACGCCAGTAGGCACGGTACTTGATGATGATGATGAATGCTATGAGGTAGCCGAACATACTTACTGATAGACATTGTAATAGGTCTGACCCCTGAGGTCAAAATCAGGTAATAAATCAACCTCAGACAGGAAATCTGAGTTCCCCATATTTGTCCTAGTGTAAACACACAGCTGTGTGTCAAAAAGTTCAAAGAAAACACTATTTTTAATGTTGAATTAAGTATCAGTAATTTTTACTATGGTATCGTAAACACATCATTCACAGATAGCTATCTTAATCTAGGGTTAAAGAGAAAATGCCACAAACGTCTCCACCTCAATGTTGCAAAGCATGTAAGTAAAAAAGAAGATTGTTACTAGAAGTAATATCACAGCAGTCCAAGTTAACCTGTAGGTGATTTATATGTAGGATTCATCAAGCTTGTAAGCTAAATTGTATATCTGTGGATTGACAACCTAAGTATCAGAAGACGATAACAAAATTCCTTGATTGATATGAGATCTTATAGAGGAGCTGACATCAATAGTGATCATAATCTATGTATTGGGAAGATTAAACTTAAACTGAGAATAATCCACAAAAAACACACCTGAAGAAGATAGATAGGAATATATAAAAAATGAAAATATCAAAGGACAGTTTAGTATCTTGGCAATCGTTTTGAAACTTTTGGTGAAATAGATGAATTAAATATTGAAAAGAGAAGATGGGCATGTATTGAGAAGAGACAACAAGAGAATTTCAAAACAGGCTCATCTATGGGAAACATCAGGAAACAGAAAAAGAGAAAGACATAAAAAGACATTAAAAATAATGCTTATAAGAGAAGCAAAGTTGGCAGGCATAGATTCATTAGATAAGAGTGACCATTTTGCCAAGAAAAGATAGATGGTGAGTCTGGTTTATCTTCAGATTTTGAGATTCTTGTGAGGGATATCAGAGCACCTATGGATTCATCCAGTGTGCAGTGATGATCTTAAAACAAACAATATTTGTAAAATCGCATGATCTATTTTAACAATATTTTTTGAATGTTAAAAGGAATCTTTGTAAGTTGTCATAACTAATCTGTCTTATCTAATAGCCGAGCGTGTTCTAGAGGAGAAAGGGAAGCTAATTAAGCAAGAGTTTAAAGAAACAGGAGCTGTCAAAATGATGGTGTATCTTCGTTACCTGAGATCATGTTCAGTGACTCTTTGCTTGTTATCTTTATTTTTGCAGGTGAGTTTCATATGAATTCTGTACACCTTCTATTATTGTTCTAATACCTATGTTCATTTGTCTTTTGATCTATATTACTACCAAAATATATATAGTGGTCTACTCTTTCCATTGTCTGACAATTTAGATATATATTGCCCTCTGGTGCATTTTTATTTTTCTTTATTTTTGTTTTATCCCTATTGATTGCAGGTCCTATTCTTTCTGTCATAGATGATGGGGTATCTGTGATATTTTGGATTTTGTTAATATTGTCCACCCAGATTTAAATAATAGTAACCTCTCATCATACTAAATGTTAAGAAAAACATGATAAATGTAGACCAAATTGTAATTTAGTAAACATTAGATAGTTTTGGATTCTCTTGATCAATTTAGTAAACTTTAGTTTGATGTTCTAACTCCTGTTTTTTTTTCTCATTGATAAAACAGATTGTTTACCATTCACTGATCGTCTCATCCAACCTATGGCTGTCTGTATGGGCCAGTGATTCCAATATCTATGAAAGGAATATGTCACAACATAAATTTGCTTCAGAGAATACTACATTAGAGGTAACATTTTTGTTATGGTAGAAGGTATCTCTGTTGTGTTTTTTCTTCATTAATTTTATTGTTGAAATACATTTAATTAATACTGAATGGTACATGATAGCTGTCCAGTTTCACATTTTGTTGACTGCTGGAGAACAACAGAAGAGGAAACATTAAGGCTTTCAACATTTCATAAAACCTGACTGAAAAGTTTTGGCCAAACAGAGGCAGCAATTGGGGTTGTTTAAAAAATGCGACCATAAGGACAAAAACACGGGATAACAGGATGTTGCAAGAGTTAGGTACGTCAGAATATGACAGGATGATAGGAATTGCCATGCAGCTGACTCTGGAGGAAGGGTCAAGCTAAAGAAGCCCTTTTGGAAGAGTGTGGAAGTAGATATATGCTATATGGGCAAGACTTTGAGCACTCTGTGATGGAGTGTGGATGTAGATATATGTTATATGGGTAAGACTTTGAGCACTCTATGAAGGAGTGTGAATGTAGATATATGCTATATGGGCAAGACTTTGAGCACTCTGTGAAGGAGTGTGGAAGTAGATATATTCTGTATTGGTAAGACTTTGAGCTCTATGTGGGGGATGAACAGTACTGAAGAGTTGTAGGGACTTGCAGGTGGTTTGCCAATTTTAAAAAGAGAACAGCCATTCATAGTGTGGGGTAGGCATGCTTTATGATACTATAGAATCAAAATAATATTTTATAATTTAAGATTTATTTCCTTTGGTATGCATTAATTGTAAATATATTAACCATAGATTGTGATTCATATACTTGTAACTCACGTCATGATTCCGTAGTAAAAATTACTACCACTTAAATGTAACATTTTGAGTTTTGAAAATCAAACTTTTGTTTAAACTTTTCTTACACAGCAGTGCATTTACACAAGATGAGAACTGGAGATCAGATGTGGTAATAATTTTCTGATTTACGGTAGATTTTTAACCTGAAACTCGACCACATGCCCTTTCCCCCCTCCCTGGGCTACCTTTTGTCTATTCACATGGCCGCTGTCAGCCATAATTTTAGCCCATATGTTCGGCACCCACTTCACATTGTTCACTGACTTTCCCTTGTTACAAATGTTTTTTTGATGCCATGCCAAAGGCCAAGGAGATTTCCTCCGTCATGAGGAAAAAAAAAATAAAAACTAATTTCTTGAAACTTGGCTGATTTTAAAAATAAAATGTGTGTGTTTACAATACTGTAGTACTTTATACTACGTAAATAAATAAAAAATTATCCAACATCAAAGGAAAGAAATAAAATACTCAAGGGTCACCAGATTTGATAATTAGGAAGATATAGGGAGGTGGGAATATTTGCCCGTGGAAAACTGTCGAATTCCAAAAAAATGTATTTTGAATCAGTAATTTTTACTATGGAATCGTAATCTAGAGTTAATATAAACTTTCTTGATAAACTATTGAAGCTTTATTTTCTTTTATACTGCAGTTTGACAATAGCCCCTACCTTATGACTTTCATCTACCTATCTCTGGGTTCCGTACTGGCCACCTTAGTCGGATGTCTTGTCATTTACCAGACAGGATATGTGGGTTCCAAGAATCTCTTCACAAATATGCTGGTCACTGTGCTTCATTTTCCCATGAGGTACATTGTGAGAGTTTGTTTTGTGTGAGGAAGATAAAGATAAAAAGGAGAGAAAGAGATGAAAGGAGAGAGTAATAGGGAGTGATTGATTATGAGGAATGAAAGATAATGATAGTGGGCAGTAAATGGAGGGAGAAAGAGATGGAATAAGACAGGCGTGAGAGCATGAAAAAGAGATGGAGATAGAGAGAGATGAAATAAGAGAGAATGATAGAGAGGGAGGAGGGAGTAATAGATAATTGGGGCTCAAGATATCCAACAGTGCCAGGGCTAAAAGTGGTCAATGTCTTATAGCTGAATGTTAGTGTCAGATTAAATGAATCACAACTAAGAAAGATCTTTCTCCACCCCCATGCAGTTAGTCTGGAAACAGTCAAACTAAAAGGATTAAGCAAATAGGAACAAAAAGAGGAAATGTGATCAGGTACCCAAAAATGTTGAGCTGAAATTGGATGTCTTGGGCCACATCTAACAAAACTTGATATAAGATACGATGTATCTGCACCTATTTTGTATCTTTAAAGTGCAGATAATGTAGAATAGTAGTAGTTAGATGAAGACAAGCAGCAAAGGATTATATTCAAACATCTGGGGCGCTGGTTGGTCTCAAGGCAAGACACCAGTTTTGAGACAGAGAGGTTCTGAGTTCAAATCCCGGCTGCACCAGTTGAGATTCTTATTTATGTTTTCTCTCTGCGGCAACTATTCCTGGTCTCAGCAGCGAGGCCCGGCTTGTAATGTCAATTACTCATTGATGGAAAAATTATAAGTATCTCCAAAGATGGAGTTATTTGTCTGTGCAGCGATGATCTTTTGTGCACACGGCTGCCAGGGAAAAATGGATAACATGCAAAATTAAGTTCCTAGTCCATAGGGGCTTTGCCAGAGGAAAAGCTGGAGAATGTTAAACAAAAAATATTTAAACATCTTACTTTCAAAGCACTGTTATTTACATTCAGATACACTGTTACATCTTACTTTTAGATAACTTTTTTTACATTCTGTTATACATCCTACAAGCATACTTTCAGAGTCATTGTCATCCATATCAACTTTTGACACATCTATTTTCCAGATTCTTTGACACAAACCCCAGTGGGAGAATAATTAACCGTTTCTCTGCTGACATCGTTGCCATTGATCAGGTAGAATCTGTGTACAATATATCTTTAGCTGAAAACAATGTCCACATTGGCTTGTTTGATTGAAAATAAAAATGACATTTACAGAAAACTAATTCATTTGTTACTAAGAGATACCGTTTGTATTAGAAGAAATAAAATATGAAATTTGTGTCACATTGCAATTAATGATAAGTAAAGGTTCCCTCCTCGCCTTGCTAGGCATATGAGGAATATGGGTTAGTGACCATAATTTTTTGTGACCATGGCACATTATTGGGTGATGTGGTTAGTATCACACCAGCCTGCCTTTACTTCCCAGGAAAATATCTGGTACCCATTTTAAAGACTGCGTGAACCTCAGAATCTTGTCAGCATGACGATGGAAGCAATGGCAGTGACCAAGGCATTCATCTGGTTAGAGTCACAAGACTACACCCACACCTGTATACTGAATGATTCGATGAGCATGATAAGAAAAGTGGAAGTGGGATCTGTACGTATGCAATGGGTAGAGTCATTGCAGAAATAAAAAATACGTAAGGTCACCTTTGTCTATGACCCCAGGACATGTGGGAGTAAGGGGAAATGAAAGAGCAGGCTAGCTGCATTATTGTTGAGGACGGTCAACCAATGCATCGGGCAGACATCATCAATGTCCTCCGGGAAGTGGGAAGGACACAGAACTTTGACATCCATGAGTCCACATCACTCGGATGAAAAAGATGGGAGTTAAAGTGGGTACAGCCAGAAACGAGAAACTTAGTGGGCGTGTAAGAAGACTAATTAACCAACACAGAACTGGAGTCGTAATTCGCTGAACACTTCGAGATTTACTGAGGAGGGGATCTGAGCACCTATGGACATGTCTGGAGCGCAATGATGATGACCCGCTAATAACTCAATATAACTCATTAACTTGCTTCTCTGTCCAGCCAGTTCTTTCCATTCTTCTATAAATACACATTTAATTTTTCTTTGTTCACATTTAGTTTCTAAATTTCAGCACCATACAGGAATGTTGAGTAGCTATAACACTTTATTATTCTCCTGATGTTATCTTCTTTCTTTTGAGTATATATTTAATGTTAAAAGTGCTTTTCAACATATTTATCAACACATACATAATATACAACTGCAAAAAGCATGCAACTTTATTTCCAGCCAATCACTTAAATGACCTGACAAATTCCAGAAATGGTATTACAATAGTTTTTATTTTTGTATATGATAAACATGGACATTAAATAAAAAAACAGAGCAGAAAATTGAAGCCTTTGAAATGTGGAGCTTTAGAAAATTGGGAGAATTGGGTGGAAGGGAAAAAAGATGACCAAGAAAGTTCTATATCTGCTGAAAATGAAAAAAACTACTACTTAATTGAATTAAAAAAAGACAACTGAAATTTTGGGGGAATGTGAAGAGACACAATAAGCTTCTAATAGTCATCTTGGAAGGTATAAGGTAGACGAGGCAGACGAAGACTAAAATGGAGTGATAACATCAAAAGATGGACAGGTGAACTTATGACAACATGCACCAGCAAGACAAGGAACAGTAAAATGGCGCTTCATTGTAACTAACCTTCAATGTGGAGATGGCACCCAATGTTGATAATGATTTGTTTTCTAAAGATGTTGAAGTTCTTTTAGTATCATTGAAATTATGAAATAGTTTAGATCAACCGTCATTTGTTTCTGAGTGTGTGTTTTCCCTTTTAATTTCAGCGCCTGGGTGGACACATTGAGAATCTGCTGCGCTGTACATTGTTCACTGTGTCAGCTGTTCTTGTCAATGCCGTCACAACTCCATATTTCCTCTTTGCTGCTGTCCCTTTCTTCATTCTTTACTACTTTCTGCAGCGATTCTTCAGGGCAACTGCAAGGTAATTTTTGTCTCTTTAAAAACCTCATAAGTCTGAAAACATTAACTTGTTTTAAAATCATTTTCTTTCTTTACAAATTTAAGAGTAAAGATTGACTTCAACACTAAAATCATTCTTAAAGTATTGAAAGAATTGTGTGTTATTTTGGACTTTTTAGGTCTGTTGCATATAATGAAGGATTATATACAGGGTAAAAAGAGTCTTAAATGATATGTAAACCCAGTCTTTAGATATGGATGTGAATCATGAACAATAGGACAACAAACAAGAAAATCAATGGAGGCTGTAGAAATGTGGTTTTACATAAGAATGTTGAGAATACCATGGTCAGCTAAGAAGAGTAATTAAAACATTCTGAAAGAGGCCATGGCAAATAGAGAGCTAATTTCCAATATTAGGAGGAAACAATCATCATTTTTTGGCCACGTAATGAGAAGGGAACACCTGGGATATATTGTGACAACTGGGAAAGTTGAGGGACGAAGAGATAAAAGGAAGCAAAGAGAAAAGATACCAGACAGCTTAAGAGAATGACTTGGCAGAAGGTCAACAACAGAAATGATAAATAACTGTCGAGATCCAAAGTTGTGGAGAGACATGATCACCTATGCCAGCAGGCATGATTCTTGATGATGATGATATAAAGGGTAATTTGTGTACTAATACTGTTTGATCAGAGACATATCTAATTAAAATAAGTTGTTGCACATTAATAAAGTCCTCCTAATTAAAGCCACAGTTCTGGACCTGATTCATAAGCTTCTGAAATTATGTCTTAGCGCTGGCTGTTCAAAAAAACTAATTTAAAATTCAAATCATGAACACTTCCTGCATATTGTAGCCTACAGAAAAAAAAATCCTGACCTCAGATACAATTCTACTGAAAGTATTCATTTAGTTTCTTAGGAAAAATACACATTTATAAAGTCTGTATTTAACTCTTAACTCTTTCCGTAGTTTCGACACAACATATGTCATGCTGATTTCTATCGCATATTTTTAGTCGCAGAGCATGCCACTCTCAATTTGATTAGTGTAAATTGCCATCAAACTGTTTTCTTTTTACATGCCCTGTATCACCTTGGTATTGGTGAAATCTAATTCCTTGTTCAATTATCTAAAAATTAATATATAATATGTTATAATATAACGTCCGTCCGTCCGTCCGCCCGCCCGCCCGCCCGCCCGCCCACCCACCCACCCATCCAATCTTATCTATTGACCTTTCGAGCTGTAGCCGGCCCATAGGGCATAGACCAAGATACTCCCTATTTTATCTTAATTTTTGTTCTAGCAGTTTTCAATTCTTTTAAAGATATTTTATCAAATCTCGCCATTTGTCTCTGTTCTGTGCAAGCAGCTTTATTTCATTGAGGGAACCGATTCCTGCTGCTCTTGCCTCTCTCATCAATGTTCTTCTCAGTGTCTCTCTGGGTCTTCTTCTTTTTCTCTTACCTGTTGTTTCCCACATGAGGGCTTGCTTTGCTATTCGGTTATTATCTCTTCTCATCACATGTCCAACATATGACCATCGTCTTTTCTTTATTACTGAAGATATTAGTGGTTGAATGGTGATTTCTCTAATTTCCTCGTTTGTTTTGAATTCGTTCCACGCTATACCAAGCATTTTCCTTAGATATTTTATTTTCGAATGCATTCAACTTTGTTTCTTTATCTCTTGCTGTTTTCCAGCTTTCACAAGGGTTGATAGTACATTTGATTTGAATAGTCTAAGTTTTGTGTTTGTGCTGATGAGTTTTGATTTCCACAACTTTACAAAGGCTTCTGAAAGACATTGCTGCTTTAGCTATTCTGATTCTAATTTCTTTGCTTGTATCCCCTTCTCGATCAATGTGACTTCCAAGATAGATAAAGTGATCAATCTCTTCCACTGGTTTGTTTTCTATGTATATTTTGTCGTCTGTTGGAATTAAGCTTTTCATGACTTTAGTCTTATCATGACCTTAGTCTTTTCATGATTGATCTCAAGCTCAATTTTACTGGCTATTGATGATAGTTCATTTGTGTTTTCCTGCATCGTTTTTATCTGACTGCTGATGAGAACTATGTCATCAGCAAAGTTGAGGTCCTCCAAATGGTCTCCTTGTATCCATTCGATGCCTTTATTACCAGTGCAGCACTTCTTCATTATGAAGTCCATAACAATTCCAAATAACAAGGGCGATAAAATACATCCTTGTTTAACCCCAGTTTCTATTGGGAAACATTCACTCAGTCCTTCCTCTGTTCGAACTGCACATGTGTAACCATCATACATATCTTTAATAATATTTATGATTTTTGATGGTAAGCCATATTGCTTCAGAATTTTCCACAAAGAATCTCAATGAATACTATCAAATGCTTTTTTGAAGTCGATGAAGTTAAGTGCAAAAGGTTTTTGCTTTTCAATGTGTTCCACCAATATAAGTCATAGAGTAAAAATGTGGTCAAGGCAGCTTCTCCCTTTTCTAAACCCAGCCTGTTCTTCATGCATTACTGTATCTATTGAATCCTTTATTCTATTTAGGATGATTTTGCAGAATAACTTTGAGGCAACTGACAAAAGTGTCATGCCTCTCCAGTTGTTACAATCTCTAAGATTTCCCTTTTTTGGAATCTTAACAATGATTCCTTTTTTCCTTTATGAGGCATCTTCACTGCTTTCCAAATGATGTTGAACATTTTCTGGAGATGTATTAAATTATGCCTATCAATTGCCTTGAGTATCTCAGCTGTTAACTTATCCTCTCCAGCAGCCTTGTTATTGGCCATACGCTTTATGGTGGTTTCTGTTTCGCTCCAGGTGAAGTCATTTAAATTTACATCTAATTCTGCTGCTGGTGTTTCAGCTTCAAATGTATTAAACTGTGGGGTAGTGGACGGTTAAGAATTTCTTTGAAGTGTTCCGCTCAACAGGCTTTTATGTCTGCGCTTGTTGTTAGCATTAATCCAGTTTGTCTAGAACTGGTGTTCCACAGGATGTATAGGTGTTTGTCAGCATCTTTTGTACAGCATAGAGAGTTCTGCTGTCTCCTGTAATTGCAGCTGTCTCTGCTTTCTCTGCCAAATTGTCTATATTAGCTCTTGTATCTCTTCTTGCTGAACTTTTTACTTTGTTGTCTAATTCTTTGTATGTTGCTTTTGCCAGGACCTTTCCAAGATCTGTCTTTACATTAGTTATGGCTCTCTTCGCTTCTCTTCTTTCTTTGATGTATTTCCATGTAGTGTCTGAAATCCAAGGTCATTTTTCCATTTTCTTCAAACCGGCACTTGCCACTGCTGCTGTCATTAGTATTTTGCTCTGTGAGTCCCACATTTAATTGATATCTAAGCCTATTTCACAGAGTGCCGCATAACAATTACTTAGTTCTATGTTAAAATTTTTCTTGATGGCTTCATCTTTCAGTTTACAACTATCAATTTTATGTGTAGTTGATCTCTTCTGTTGGCTTTTAAATTTTAATCTTATTTTCCCAAACATATTATGCATATACATATTATATACATCACCAGAAAGGAAAATGGTTGAAGAAAATTAAAATAGCAATATATTGATGATGTCTGAAGGAAAAAAATATATTATTTATTATAAATAGTATAAAATATTAAAAGACAGATAATTTTCAATTCAAAATATCGTATTTAACATTCCTCTATTTTTCCTGACTATAAATGTGTTGCTATCCAGTGTTCTCAAAATTTTACAAAAACTAATCCAAAATTCGTCAAAATACACTTTATTTGATGCATTTATATCCACAAATAATGAAACTATACACAAGAAATAATAGACTACTAAGTAGTATTGTGTGTGGCCACTATTTGTCAGAAATAAACACACATTTACATAAACAATTCAACCAATCTATCTACTAAACAAAGAAAATACCATGTGGTCATTGAAGGAAGTAATTATAAAGCTTCTTCTAAATATCAAATACCAGTATTGGTGAATTATTATACAGAATCATTACTTTACTTTAACTCATTCAGGACCAGAACAGGAAACCGGAATTTTCAGATTTGGACCAGGTTAATTTTCCTGTTTCCAGAAATTTTACCATATACCTTTTTCATTTGACTACTTCACACAATAATTTAGATAAATGTGGCATGTGTTATACATAATCGGAAAGGGAAATGGATACAGAAAATGAAAATAGCAATATATTTATGATATGTGATTATTTAAAGGAATAAAATATTTTAAAAAATATAAAATATTCAAGGTAGATCATTTTTAATTAAAAATATTGTAATTCACTTACTCTTTTCCATGTTTATATGTGTTGCTATCCATTTGTCTTGAAATATTACACAACATAATCCAAATTCCTCAAAAGTACAGTTTATTTGATTAATTTATGAACACAAGTAATAAAATTATGTACATTTTTTGTAAATGATCCCAAAATGAAAAATATTATAAATTTATGTGACGTCACAACAATATTATTTACAAGTCAAGTTTATCATTTTTATTTACACATCTTGACTTACTTTGTGTGATATGTCCCTAAAGTTCCAGTTTCGTTATCAGAATAACTACCACTCGATTCCTCCGAGACACTGATAGTGCTTTAATAGAAGGCATCCACTAGCTAAACCTAAGTCTTACCTTTTTATCATAACATTTACCAATATTCCAACCCATCATCACAACAAAATTATTGTCTGAGTCTAAATACTATGAATACTCTATTTCTGAGTCACTCAATAACAAAGTTTCGAACATAGATCTAGCTTGTTCTGCTCTATACCGTTTTGGTCTACTGCAAGAAGTATCAACAGTGGGCGTGGCCATTATGTGACAAAAATTTTAGAAATAAACAATGAATATAAATTAAAAGTTTTCCAACGTTTGAAACTTCGACCATGCCAGTATAAACAGAAAGATCAAGAGAGAGAACTCTCCTACTTCCGGAAATCAAGCATTGGTTGAAATAAAAACGAAAATCAGTGAAAACGAATCAAATATTAAGCTACACCCAAAATAACCGACTTGTCGGTGAGTGGTTAGAACTGATCAATTTCATACAACCGAGATGTTGGATAATAGTCCGGAAAGAGTTAAAATATTCAATTGTTCTTGTTCCATGCCGATGTCTTTCAATCTTTGGTCCCCCTGTACCTTCATACGCTTCCTGACCAGAAGGGTCCGGGTTCGATCCCCATCAGTGGATGATTTTTTTTTTAGAGTGAAAAGGCTCCGGGGTTTACCCAGCCTCTAAAAATGGGTACCAGAGATTTTTGTGGGAAGTAAAGGCGGCCTTGCGTGATACCAACCACATCACCCAAAAATGTGTGTTATAGAAAAATATGGTCACTAACATCATATTTCCCATACACCTAGCAAGGTGTGAAGGGAACCTTTACTTTTACTTGTACCTTCATAAGTGGAGCTGATGTGTCTGTAGTGGTCCAGAAAAAGTTAATACAGTTTTCCATGTCCCCATACAGTAGACACATCTACCTAATCTAAAGAATCTACAAAGTTTCACTCACACATTTCATTATCATTTCTGTCAAATGGGATTCTTTATTGGTGTTTACTATCACAATAATTAGATAAATATATTGGTTATTGGTTATGGAAGGCCTCGGCATCACAGCAAACGAATTAAAATCCATAATTGCTCAACCGCCCGTGCCAGTGGAATCATCCGAATTACCAACTCATCTCCCAAACAAAGAAAGGTAACTGTAGTCCCCATCGTAGCAGTCTCAGCACACGCCAAAAGACATAAGGCGAAACCGCGCAGAAAGTGAACACAGCCAACTGTTCTCTGTCATACGATATCATCATTCATCGTAAACAAGCAGGATATCGAAGCAGGATCAAAACGGATGAGACACACAGCTCACGGTGTGCACAGAGCACTTAACTCAGTAGCTCCTGCAACAAGCCGGACTTGGAATATGAGGAAACTGCAAGAAGGAACACTTTTCAGACATAGCCTTCAATGGTTCCTGCCGCCTATCCACCATATACCATGGGAGTTCACGTCCTCCCGAAAATGATGATCGTCAGATAAATATAATGAATTAGAAACCTCAAAAATCTAATTCTATTAGTTGTGTCAGAAATCTAGCTCTAATAATCACCATCTAAATTTAATTTTAGACTGCCTAAAAATAAATTTTGGGAGCCGCGATAGCTCAGTGGTTAGTGAAGTGGACTACAAAGGACAAGGGGTAGGGTTCGATCCCAACCGATGGCTTCCAGGTTCACCCAGCCTTTAATGGGTACCTGATTTTTTTTCTGGGAAAGTGAAGCGGCACGGGCGTAATACCGACCACATTACCCCAAAAATCATGTGCTGAAGGTCTGTAAAATTTATGGTCACTAACACCATATTCCCTATACGCCACTTGGCATGACAGGGGTACTTTACTTTTTTTTTACTTAAAAATAAATTTTAATAAACACTGTCTGAAAATTAATTGTAGTGTAATCAATTTCTAACAATTTTATCGTGGTCATCATAATTTAAATTGAATTTTAATGGTCTTCATCTAAATTGAATTCAGCAACAGCAAAATGCAAATTGCCTCCTCCCCACTTAAAAAAAAATAGCTGAGTACAAGTTAATTGAAATCAGTTGTTACAGTCTTTTTAAAAATAAGTGCAATTTGTTGTAGATAACCATTTTGGATATAATGGACATTTTGTTTTCTGATTTTGACTTTTATTTGGTTACTTTAGAGAGCTCCAGAGGCTAGACAGTGTTACCAAGTCTCCTATATTTACTCACTGTATGGAGACACTCAATGGGCTCACCATCATTCGAGCATTTGGGTAAGGCAGTCAAGATACATTGCTAGATCTATCTGACATTGGTGTAGAAAAGATTCACTGCTAGATCTATCTGACATTGGTGTAGAAAAGATTTATTGCTAGATCTATCTGGTACATTGGTGTAGAAAAGATTCATTGCTAGATCTATCTGACATTGGTGTAGAAAAGATTCACTGCTAGATCTATCTGACATTGGTGTAGAAAAGATTCACTGCTAGATCTATCTGACATTGGTGTAGAAAAGATTCACTGCTAGATCTATCTGACATTGGTGTAGAAAAGATTTATTGCTAGATTTATCTGACATTGGTGTAGAAAAGATTCATTGCTAGATCTATCTGACATTGGTGTAGAAAAGATTCACTGCTAGATCTATCTGACATTGGTGTAGAAAAGACTCATTGCTAGATCTATCTGACATTGGTGTAGAAAAGATTCATTGCTAGATCTATCTGACATTGGTGTAGAAAAGATTCACTGCTAAATCTATCTGACATTGGTGTAGAAGAGAGTCATTGCTAGATCTATCTGACATTGGTGTAGAAAAGATTCATTGCTAGATCTGTCTGACATTGGTGTAGAACAGATTCATTGCTAGATCTATCTGACATTGGTGTAGAAAAGATTCACTGCTAGATCTATCTGACATTGGTGTAGAAAAGATTCACTGCTAGATCTATCTGACATTGGTGTAGAAAAGATTTATTGCTAGATCTATCTGGTACATTGGTAGAAAAGATTCATTGCTAGATCTATCTGACATTGGTGTAGAAAAGATACACTGCTAGATCTATCTGACATTGGTGTAGAAAAGACTCATTGCTAGATCTATCTGACATTGGTGTACAAAAGATTCACTGCTAGATCTATCTGACATTGGTGTAGAAAAGATTCACTGCTAGATCTATCTGACATTGGTGTACAAAAGAATTACTGCTAGATCTATCTGACATTGGTGTACAAAAGATTCACTGCTAGATCTATCTGACATTGGTGTAGAAAAGATTCACTGCTAGATCTATCTGACATTGGTGTAGAAAAGATTCACTGCTAGATCTATCTGACATTGGTGTAGAAAAGATTCACTGCTAGATCTATCTGACATTGGTGTAGAAACGATCCATTGCTAGATCTATCTGACATTGGTGTAGAAAAGATTCACTGCTAGATCTATCTGACATTGGTGTAGAAAAGATTCACTGCTAGATCTACCTGACATTGGTGTAAAAAAGATTCATTGCTAGATCTATCTGACATTGGTGTTTAAAAGATTCATTGATGAACTAATGAACAAATAATTTTTTTCTCCTTAGCGTTCACCCGTTAAGTGGTTGTGGATGCGTTGTGTCGCTAGTTTAAGGCAAAGTCAATATGTCTGCACCTTTTAGCTCAACACATCCATCTTCAGCATTAAATTATTAGAATGTTCTGGATCTTTTAAAAATTCTTTGTTCTGTCTTGGTCTTGAATGCAGGACCATCATCACAAATAGTGATACCTCAGAGTGCATGTCTCATTCTTGTAGATGTTTCCATACTTCTTATAAATCCTTGTATATCATGGCAAGTTAATACTGCTGTTTGTTTTGACTAGAGCCGTGATGGACATTTGAACATAGAGCAGATTATTATCAATTTCTAAAGTCCTTGAAGCAATACCTGTACATTCTATTTCTATGACCCCTGCCATATAGTTTCATCTCTCTCTCTCTTTTTCTCTCTCTCACTCTCGCTCTATATGTGTGTGAGTGTGAGAGATTTGGTAAAACACAGGTGTT
This sequence comes from Megaustenia siamemsis, assembly GCA_032433765.1. NCBI lineage: Eukaryota > Metazoa > Mollusca > Gastropoda > Stylommatophora > Ariophantidae > Megaustenia > Megaustenia siamemsis. The sequence goes on from JAVIAB010000008.1 coordinate 59,568,209, forward strand.
GATAAAGCTTTGTTTTCAATACCATTTATCAAAAACTTACTAAGAAATTATAATATTTTAGCTGTGGTACTGTGCCATCAATTCCAGTCAGACGCTCTTTGATCAACTCAGCTGAAACAAAAAATGAAGAGTACCTGTCAGTTGAGGTGGTAATAACAGCAAGGAAGACTACTAGCTTCCACATAAGTAAATTTGGCGACATAGTACAGTCAAGTTTAATACTTCACTTTCCAGCAAAAGGTTACAATGTATGTCTTTTGTTTTTACAATAAAATACCTGGTTTGTATTTTGTGATCAAGTTTTTTTTTCTTTATATTCCTGATCTCAGAATAAATGAGATTGAGTACCTTGTCTTATCAGAGATGGATAATAAAACTTAGATTCAATATACATCAAGTTAACTGTGTTAAAAAAAAAAAAGAAAAAAAAAACTGACAGTTGAAAATCTAAATATAAAAAAAAGTAAGATGTATTTGCCTGCACAGTTAAAATTTCAACAACAAATTGTAGTTTCTCTCCAGTTTTCTTCCATTTAATAATTGTTCACTATATTCTGAAATTAATTCAAGATTAATAAAGAGATAAAAGAAATGATCATGCAACCAGTGATCTCATCTAGAATTAGGAAGAGAAGATGGACATATGTCAGGCATGTGTTGAGAAGAAAATGTGGGAAACACCAGGTCACAGTAAAAAGAGGAAGACCTATAAGACGCTGTAAAGAACGCTGATAAGAGAAGCAACGTTGGCAACCTTAGGCTCCATTTGATAATTTTGAACATCTCGCCCAGAATAGAGATGGATGGTAAAAAACAGAAATGAGCTCTATGCGATGTCTATTGCTCCTGGTAGAATCAAGATCAAGTGTGACCTGGTGACCTATACCTCATTGCCCCATAAAATGTGCCATTGGTCTGTAAAAAAATAGATCACAGGCACCATATTCCCTGTATTCTTTAAGGTGTACCCTCCACCACTCTCTCCCTCTTTAGTAGAGAAAGTACATTATAGGGCAGAAGATCCATAAACTTAACACCAATACAAAATACCTCATTGAAACAAAAATGGCTGAAAGCTTACTAGACTGTTTACCAGAATATTGTTATAAATTATATTAACAATTTTTTTTAGTTTGCGTATTCTCATACTTTTTTTTTTCCATTTGAATAGATAGCTATTTTGATACTGTCATTGTTCATTTTCTTTTTACTCAGAGTTCAGACAGATTTTAAAAGGAGAGCTTTCAAAGCAATAGACTGCAACGTCACCCCATTTTTGTTCATTCACACTGCTAATAGATGGCTTGGTATTCGCTTAGTAAGTTTTTGCATAAAATATTTTGTTCACATTTGTTTAAATACAGGTAGTAAAGATGTTCTATTTATTAACTCATTATTTACAATGCTAAAACTTAATATGGAATATATGAAAAATGTGTATATTTAAGTTTTTGCATGGATTTTCTTCTGTATTCATCAGTGACAATCACTCATCCTTATCATCTGCCCTTAAAATGATCTAAGTGGGCATAGATGTGTTGTGTCACTAATCTTTATGACATGGCTCAATATATGTGCCAAAACATCTGTCTTTGGCATGTTCATAGAAGACCTGAATGCTGGATAATAATTATATTCAAATAAGCATCACATTTTCTGTCATTTTGCACAACCTGCTTCTGGGAAATCTCCAGAATAATTTGGCCAGAAGTAATCAGCAACCAAGATCATATCAATGGGTGCAGCCAAAAGGAAATGCACATGGTGGTTTTATGGCAAATGCTGTTACTGGATATATAAGAGAAAGGCATATGAAAACCTGACAAAGAATGGTATTTTAAAAAGTATAACCATGGCATTAATTAAATTGTTGGGGTATGCTGTATTATATATGATTACATTTTTTTACAATTGTCTGTGGAGCCTCGGTGGCTGAGTGGTTAATGTGCTTACTTCCTAATCAAAAGGGTTTGGATCAGATCCACAGAAGTGGTGGAATGTTTTTCCTGACTGACAAGGCTCATGTGTTCACCCAACCTCTTCAAAAATCAGAGATTTTTCTGGGAAGTAAAGGCAACCTGATGTGATACTGACCACATCTCCCAAAAATGTGTCGTGGTCATGGAAAAATGTAATTATTAACACCATATTTTCAATATGTGGAGCAGGTCGAGGAGGGAACTCTTTACCTATACTTTTGTTTGTATGGCTAGCGAATATAGTCTAGATGCCCAGCACACTGCCATAATTTGTTCAGCTTTTTCTTTTTTTTCTCCCCAATAGATAATAGCTTTTAGTAGAGGTAAACGCATCATTTTGGATCTCTTTTGGACTAATGTGCAAGAATGTCTGAGAGCCAAGCATAATGGAGAGTTTTTGTTATTGTCTTACAAGAAGCCACAAAAAATGTCACTCATTGATTGCTTATTTGGACTATGACCAAGAAAAAGCAGAAGTCATTAATCTCCACTTGCTCTCTAAGAGCAGCAAGAATCATTACTATCATTAGCCACTCATAGTGAAACAGGGAGGTAATAAGGATAGGAAAGAGATGGATAATTTAGTAGAGGTCAAGGGGAGATAAGGGTTGAGATAAAGGTTGAGAGGAACTCATAGCCCACGTGGAAGTTAAGATAGTGAACAGATCGGAAATCACAAGATTTGGAAACGAGGCGGACAGGTTTAAGTTAGACAAAGGATAGGTTAATTTAGATTCAGTCGAGTTGATGCGAGGGGTTCAGTCCAGACGCCTGTTGATGATTTGTTACAGCCGAGACTGGGAACCAGAAAGATTGATAAGGACTTGGTAATCGCAGGTTAGTGTGTCGGTAGCAGTATGGCTAGGCAGACATGTCAGGATATTCCGCAAGGATAGCTAGGGACATTAGTATGAATTTAATAGCGTAGTTCTTGTGAAGAGACTTTACTAATGTAGTTGTGCCACAATGTGTCGGCTTAGAGTAAGCCCAGCCAGTAATGTTCTGAATTTAATAGCATAGTTCTTGTGAAGAGACTTTACTAATGTAGTTGTGCCACAATGTGTCGGCTTAAAATAAGCCCAGCCAGTAATGTTCTGAATTTAATAGTGCAGTTCTTGTGAAGAGACTTTACTAATGTAGTTGTGCCACAATGTGTCGGCTTAAAATAAGCCCAGCCAGTAATGTTCTGAATTTAATAGTGTAGTTCTTGTGAAGAGACTTTACTAATGTAGTTGTGCCACAATGTGTCGGCTTAAAATAAGCCCAGCCAGTAATGTTCTGAATTTAATAGTGTAGTTCTTGTGAAGAGACTTTACTAATGTAGTTGTGCCACAATGTGTCGGCTTAAAATAAGCCCAGCCAGTAATGTTCTGAATTTAATAGTGTAGTTCTTGTGAAGAGACTTTACTAATGTAGTTGTGCCACAATGTGTCGGCTTAGAGTAAGCCCAGCCAGTAATGTTCTGAATTTAATAGTGCAGTTCTTGTGAAGAGACTTTACTAATGTAGTTGTGCCACAATGTGTCGGCTTAAAATAAGCCCAGCCAGTAATGTTCTGAATTTAATAGTGCAGCTCTTGTGAAGAAACTTTACTAATGTAGTTGTGCCACAATGTGTCGGCTTAGAGTAAGCCCAGCCAGTAATGTTCTGAATTTAATAGTGCAGTTCTTGTGAAGAGACTTTACTAATGTAGTTGTGCCACAATGTGTCGGCTTAGAGTAAGCCCAGCCAGTAATGTTCTGAATTTAATAATGCAGTTCTTGTGAAGAGACTTTACTAATGTGATTGTGCCACAATGTATCGGCTTAGAGTAAGCCCAGCCAGTAATGTTCTGAATTTAATAGTGCAGCTCTTGTGAAGAGACTTTACTAATGTGATTGTGCCACAAAATGGTAGGCTTAGAATAAGCCCTACCAGTGACATTATTATGAAGTTATTAGTGTAGTTCTTGTGAAGAGACATTGATCATGTGGTTATGCCACAAACTTATAAGCTTAGAGAAAGCCATACAAGTGACATTAATTAGAAGTTAGTAGTGCAGTTTGTGGGAAGCAACTTGATAAGTTGGCTGTCCACAAGTAATAGGTGTACTTAGGTCAGGTAGTACAATTCGTGATTATTGGATGAATGGACTTGCACGGGTGGTTGACTAACTATCAGGAGTGGTCAGTATACGAATAAACCAAATCATGTGTTTTATCTATGGTGTTCATTCATGCTTTATCTTGTAGCTGTGTTGTTGTCCTAGTGATGAACTGACACTGGATGTCGTGAGCAACAGAAGTCACAACGCGGAGTCGATGAAGAACCGTTCAATAGTCAAGGCAGGCAGAGCTGAACGAGCTTCCTGCTGATACATTCCAACTGCAAGCATAGTGAGGGCTCAGGTTTCAACGAGCTTTCACAACGGTAGCAGAGTTCCTGTCACTGTGCGCACCAAACGGGGAGAATAGCCAGTTACAAATGATGCCGTTATAGACCCGTTACAAGTGGTGCCTTTGTCTGGGGCAACAGTCCCACCACAAATGGTGCACAAATGAAGTGAATGTGAAAAACAGTCCCATTACAATAGAGCCAATTTGATTCCTTGATGGAATTAATTAGACTGAAGTTTACTATTCAATTAATGTTTCTATCTATCTATCTATTGTCCTTTCGAGCCGAAGACGGCACATAGGGCAGAGCCACAATCTCAAAATCAGAAACCTTGCGTGCCAAAGCGGCACATATTGCAGAGATCACTGCTCTAAAATATATGGCGCTGTTTCCATAACAATACTTTTTACAATGACAGCTTGTCAAGTCATCGATCAACCTCCTTAGTCGCCTCATACAACATGCCTGGAAGGTCACAGTGTCACTTTTAATGAGTCTAAAATTGAGGAAAGTTTAAAGAATTGATTTACGAGGAATTATTATTTGGTTTGGTAGACAGGAGTCTTCGAACACTTCTGGATAGGTGCTTGAGCACATATGGGTAAAAACCTGTGTGCTAAAGCACCTATTCAGGTCTCGTACCTTTTCCCTTACCTTTATTGTTATTTGATTTTATTAGTTTCATAAAATATTATTAATTTCTATTTAAACTTTACAAAAATTTCAATTTTGTAAATTTGAAGCCAAAATTTTGCCACTTTTGTTTTTGAAATTTTGAAAATAATGTATAATTGTTGCTTCTTTTTGATGATTTCCTGAACAAATAGTTTCTTGTATTGTCCAAAATCAAATAATAGCGGTTTAACAAGCCGCTATCATACAAATTATTTTGCTAATGAAACGTAGACCTGATACAGAATGTCTAAATTAACAATCAACCACTAATATCTTCAGTAATCAAGAAAAGACGATGGTCATATGTTGGACATGTGATGAAAAGAGATAATAACCGAATAGCAAAGCAAGCCCTTATATGGGAAACAACAGGTAAGAGGAAAAGAGGAAGACCCAGAGAGACACTGAGAAGAACATTGATGAGAGAGGCAAGAGCAGCAGGAATCGGCTCCCTCAATGAGATAGAGCTGCTAGAGACAGAACAGAGACAAATGGCGAGATTTTATAAAAGATCTTTACAAGGATCGAAAACTGCTAGAATAAAAATTTATATAAGAGAAAGAGTATCTGGGTCTATGCCCTATGGACCAGTTATGGGCTCGAAAGGTCAATAGATAGATTGTCCAAAATTGGGCCAGGTAAAAATGCAATATACTTTAAAAAAAAAAAAAGTAAACCACATTTATAAGTATGTTTCAATGATTGACATTTCTGTGTAAAGAAATGAGATATGTGAGTTGTGGACATGCCATATTAACAGGATTTCATGAGCTGTCTTCTGGTGTTCATATCATCTGTTGCAAGTCTAAGCTCAGGCCTCCATGGGCTAGCCAACCCTGCCTTCATTGGTTTATGTATAACCTACACACTCATGGTAAGTTTGGTTGCATCAATTAAACAATCACCTTAGATTATATTATATAAGGTTTTTAAACATTTTTTTTTGTTTTTTTTTTTTGCTGAACTCTTTCCGTATGGAAGCTTTTTATCAATGCAATGGAAGAGATTTCAGAGTCAACATTTTTCATGGTTTTAAGAATCACTCTACATATTTATATTTATCTGATATATAACATATTGTATATGAAGTCTTAGATAATTGAACAAGGTATTAGGTTTCACCAATACCAAGATGATACAAGACATGTAAAAAGAATATGGTTTGATGACGGTTCACACTAATCAAATTGAGAGTAGCGAACTATGTGGCGAAACGTATGCAGCCAAAATTGTCATGGCACTGTGTGGTGAAATGTACAGAAAGATTATCATCATAATTTTCTTCCTTTCAAAGTTTACCATTGTAATTTTTTTTTCTTTTCAAATATTATTCTTATAGTTTTCTTCCATTTACTTCCAATATTCTCACTCTGAGATCGTTTCATACCCTATGTTTTATTATTAATTTCTTTTTACATTTTTCCACTAATATAATTTACTTCTTTTTTTGTGTTTTGTTTTGCATTCGCCAGCCTTACATCTCTAGCAAAGTCCAGAGGGATTGAATTTTGCATGAAATTCACTTTTCCTATTTTCACTCACTCAGAGACGTTTTCTAAGGTGTCTCTCACCACAAAGACAGATATTCTTTGACTTCAGAGAAACTCTCATTTTTATTTTCCAGAGTTTTAACAATTTTGGTATATTTTTTTCCTATTAATATTTTGCCCGGGCAGCAGTCATTTTTGGCCTACTTTCTTCGATTTCCAACTGCCAAGGAATCTTTAACATGCACAGAGTGCGCACCTCCTGTTTTTTGCCATGATCCAAGAGGACTAGACATCAGATCTCACTCACAGAGACCAGGGGAGGGTACAACCATGAAGAAACCATAGATTCAGTTTTTATTTTTATTTTCCCTCCACCTATTGATGGAATCGAACCTGAGACGACCTTATCCAGAGGCCAGTTCCCACTTCTTTTAATAAATTCTTATATTCCTATTTTGTTATTGCAGAGTACATATTGTTGTTTACTTTGCATAATGCCAGTGTAACTCGGCTATTATATTTTCTCTTTATATGTTATTGATTTATTGAGTTATTATCAGGTCATCATCATTGCACTCTGAACATGTTCATAGGTTCTGAGATCCCTTCCTCAGCAAGTCTCTTTATATGTTTCTGTAATAAGTTTATAATATACATTATTGAGACAGTATAAAATAGATCAGCCCATTCAAGTTTCTAATGATATAACTTCAGATATTAGGTATACAATAGAGGAGAGGTACAGAATGGCTCAGTATTCCAAAGAGTGAAAAAAGTACAACACATCCTATCTATAACTGGAAATAAGAAAATGAGTTCTACACTGTTATTTAGAACAAGTTCTGACGTAGCGATAGTCGGTCTAGGCAATTGGTTGACAAAGAAAAAAAGTCTTAGAAGACCTCGAAATGTAGTTTTATAGAGCAGTCACTGTAATTTAAATTCTGTTTTTCACTTAATATGTGATTGTATATATAGATTATAACTTTTACTTTTGTTTCTTTAGCATAGATCCGTAATGTCCAAGACCCATGTGCTATCCTTGTTAGCTGTGTTAAGTTACATACTTTATAGGTTATAGATACCCTATTATTCCCTGCTTAATAGCTAATTGAATTATACAGTTAAAGGTTATACTGATAATAGAATTTGAATGCTTATCACAACTATGTAATGGCTGCAAAAAATTGTACTTGTAGATTCAGTAGTGCAGCATTTTAACTGTTCAGAAATACTCTGAAAGGTGCATATTTTTACAGTAGAATAAATTATATCCTAGAATTACTACAGGTCATGATGCTGTTTCATCAAGCTCTCATTATTTTTATCATTTGCTGTGCCAGATAGGATAGATAATTGTGATTCTCCAGAATTTCCTCTTCTCAGAATCTGTCATAGATGTTGGTGATCCATGACTGTTTTGAAAGATTGTTTCCACTGACCTTCTATGACTTGTTGTTGAAGATATTATGCACACTCTGTTTGCCTTTGACAAATTAATCTCACATTCAAGGCATTGTTGCAGTTTGAGATCAGTCTGTATGGAACCATTTTACATTATCTACAAATGCTGTATTGAATGCATTGAAGACTACGTGATTGATGATGAAGAAGAGCAGATATTTGACTAGACTCTAGACTTTCCTGCACAAACAATAAACGATACGTAAACTGATAATTTCCACAATGTATTAGTTGTACACATGGGGAACAGGCAAATAATCCAGTTGTACACATGCCTCAAACATTCTCTTATTCATTTTGTCACTGTTTGTCACTGATGCTTTAGTTGATTTGCTCATTTGTATCTTTCCAAAAATATAAAATACGCACATTTCTTGTATTATACTTTTACAGTGAATAGAGGAAGATGTGTCTTGGAATTAAAAAAATAAAACTATAATTGAATTGGTTATAAATTGATCATTGTTTCCACAGAATCTCTCAAATTTGCCTATATTTTTGTTAAGATAATTATTCCATCAAAATATCATTCATACATAAATATTGTCTAGCAAAAATTGTTACACTTTTTATGTGAAGCCACAAAAAGAAACCACTTTCATCAAGTATACCTTTTTAAGAATGGGTGGTAATGTAATAGATTTAGGGTATCTACACCCAAAAATGCTGCAACATTTCTTAGATTATAGCTAAAAAGCCGCTTTCTTCTCATAACAAGCAGCTGTGCATTCATTTTTCAATTTAAATTTTCTGCAGTTTATAAAGGTAATTGACTCATCAGTTGTAGCCACATTCTTGAATAAAATTATTTATGAATATATGGCCATTGGCGTCTTAACAGATGGTTGGTAGCAAGCAGTCATGGTTTATCAGAAGTTAATGATATCATGAAGCAATGAGAAAGGACTGTTTATCTGATGTTATTTAAATAATCTACTTGAAATATTTTCTTGCCTTATACAGTTGTTAGAAATTAAAATGAAGATGATTGGCAGCTTTCATCTTATTTTTCAGGTTGCAGGCCAGCTCAATTGGATAGTTAGAATCTCTACAGAGGTTGAGATGAGCATGAATGCTGTGGAGAGAGTATTAGAGTACACAGATATGGAACAGGAGTCAGCAGTCGTGTCAGACGGTGAGCAAGAAACACAGTTTTAGTCCATAACCTTGTGACAGATGACATGAAGTATAAGACTTAACACATTTCTTACCAAGGGGTTTAATAAGCTGTGACATTGCCAGTTTTTAGAAAATATCTTTCATTTGAAATAACAGCAACAAAATTAATGAAATTTGATATAAAACACGCTGTATGTTCAGACAATTTATTGAGGTAGTCGGAAAAGAAGTTAATAAGAGAATAACAACGTTTTTAATGGAAATAACTGCAGAAACATCAGTAAATTAAAAGCCGCAAAAACTGGCTCAAGGGTTCAGTGCATTGGTAACTAGAGCCAGTTTTTGTGGCTTGCCAAACAGAATGTGTTAAAATAATTAAACAATGAAATCTAAGCACCAGTAATGGTATTCCTGCAAACATGTAAATTGTTGAGAGAGACTTAACAATTGAAATCTGGTCTCAAGATAGACAATAAAGGCTTCACTCTATCCTTATGTTTCAATATTCCGTATGTCATACTGATTTCGGTCGCGTACACTTAGCTGCAGAGTGTGTCACTCTCATTTTGATTAGTCATCAAACCATATTCTTTTTACACGTCTTGTATGATCTTTCTCTTGGTATTGGTGAAATTTAATTCCTTGTTTAATTATCTAAAAATTCATATATAATATTTTATGTGTTAGATAAATATAAATATGTAGATTGAAGTTTAATACAATGAAAAATGTTGCCTCAGAAATCTCTTCCTTAGCTTTGATAAAAACCTGCTATACTGAAAGGGTTAGGGAACCGCGATAGCTCAGTGGTTAGTGAACTGGACTACAAAGGACAAGAGGTAGTATAGCAGTGATTACAGTGTGTATGACAATATGGGAGTGTGTGGTAGAAGTCGAGGGGAAAGTTAGAAGAGTTCACTCATATAGAAACATCGAGTTTCATGGGGAAAGTAAGACGCAATTAGGAGTGAAGCAGAAATGTAAAACGGTGTATGATTGGTTGGAGGGGAGGAAGTTAGGAAAAACAATAAGTTAGAAGGTCAGTCTAGATGGGACGAGCACTCAATGCAGACGGTGGCTTTTTTGCAACCGATACCGTGAGTTGTAGCCAGGTTAGTTACACAAAACAGTGTGGTAGAGTTAGTTAGTTTGTGCTTGGCATTTGAACGGAATGGACCTGGCACATGGGTCAATGTTAAGTAAACTTGTGTTACCAGTAGAGAGGCATGTAGAGGTAGTTGTGAAACTCATAAGCAACGAACAATTTAGGTGATAGTAAGCAAGACAGCTCTCGCAGATTTAATGTTCAACAATGAGTGTACTATTATAAGGTAGTTGTGAAACTCAGAAGCAACGAACAATTTATGTGACAGTTAGCGAGACAGCTCTCACTGATTTAATGCTCAGTGATGTATGTGCTGACCCTAGATTTTAGAAGCAGTGATCTCTGCAATATGTGACATTTTGGCACGCAAGGTTTCTGTTTTTGAGATTGTGGTCCTGCCCTATGTGCCGTCTTCGGCTCGAAAGGATAATAGATAGATAGATAGATGTATGTGCTATTATAAGGGAGTTGTGACACTCATAAGCAACGAACAATTTATGTGACAGTGAGCGAGACAGCTCTCGCCGATTTAATGCTCAGTGATGTGTGTGCTATTATAAGGTAGTTGTGAAACTCATAAGCAATGAACAATTTATGTGACAGTGAGTGAGATAGCTCTCACCGATTTAATGCTCAGTGATGTGTGTGCTATTATAAGGGAGTTGTGACACTCATAAGTAACGAACAATTTAGGTGATAGCCAGTTTTTGCCCTTAACAACAAAACATCGCGAAGTACAAGGTTTTACGATCATGACGGACGAGTGTGTCCGGCCACTAGAAGGGTCCTGCAGGGGTCAAGCCCCTAACGCTGACCGAAGTGTGTCAGTACATGAAGGTGTCAACAAGCAAAGGTGATACAGGGCAGTGCAGTACAATTGCAGTGTCCAGGCAATCGAGCATTAATATTTGTCACCAGCGATTCCGTGACATAGGACGAGGCGGCCTTGCAAGGCGATCCATTCAAGAGACAAGCCGGTGCTGGAGGCTGTGCCTACAGGGCAGTGCAGTACAATTGCAGTGTCCAGGCAATCGAGCATTAAGATCTGTCACCGGTGATTCCGTGACATAGGACGAGGTGGCCTTGCAAGGCGATCCATTCAAGAGACAAGCCGGTGCTGGAGGCTGTGCCTAGTGGAGTTTCTGGTATAGTAGGGCTCAATCCCAACTGACGGCTTCCGGTTCACCCAGCCTTTAATGGGTACTGGATTTTTTCTGGGAAAGTAAAGTGGCACAGGCGTAATACCGACCACATTACCCCAAAAATCATGTGCCGAAGGTCTGTAAAATTTGTGGTCACTAACACCATATTCCCTATATGCCACTTGGCATGACGGGTACTTTACTTTTTTATTTTTACTGAAAGGGTTAAGACACTCATGAAGACATCCTGATTGTTGTATTTATGAAGGTGACTTAACTCATTAAATCATCTGAGCATAGAAAGCTGAACGTAGAAGATGAAGGAGAACACTAGCTGTGAAGTGATATTTAGAGTTTAAGACTAGTACATTTTCTACTTTATTATTATTGGTGATTCTGTTTTCAGCTGCCCCAGTTTCTGTACCAGAGTCATGGCCCAGCAGTGGAAAGATTGAGTTTAAAAATGTCTCTTTGAGTTATGCCCCAGATCTGGACTTTGTTCTTCATCATACTTCATTTGTTATACAAGGCGGAGAAAAGGTAACCTACCCATTTGCTTTATACTTGCAGACTTTTTATTTTCATATCTCACTTGTTGCTTTCACTTTTCTTTATCCTGCAACTTACATTACCAATACCTATCTTTATTGTGCACTTTTCTCATTTGTTGTTTTGTCTCATTTCTCTCCATTCTGTAGCTGCCATTCTCATTACTTGTTCTTTATTCCCCATTTTTCTCACTTGTTGTTGCTTTCTGTCCTGTAACTTCCACTCCCAATACTAGTCTTTATCACCCATTTTTCTCACTAACTATTTCTTTCTCTTTTGTAACTTCCACTCCCAACACTAGTCTTTATCGCCCATTTTTCTTACTTATTGTTTCTGTTCTGTAACTTCCTTTCCCAACAGGTGTCTTTATTCCCAAATTTTCTCACTTGTTTCTCTTTCTTCTATAATTTCCTTTCCCACTACTTGTCTTTATTCCCATTTTTCTCAATTGTTTCTCTCTCTTCTGTAACTTCCACTCAACTTGTCTTTATATCCCATTTTTCTTACATGCTGTTTCTCTCTCTTTTTCCTAGAACTTCCATTCCCAGTACCTACTATTATTTCTCTAATTTTTCTCTATTTTATACCTTCAAATCCCAATACTATTCTTTCTAACTTATCATTTGTGCCATTTCTTTTGTTCTCCTCAGATTGGCATTTGTGGTAGGACAGGTAGTGGTAAATCATCCACAGCACTGGCTCTGTTCCGAATGCTGGACATCAACGAAGGCTCCATTCTCATAGATGGGCTGGATATTACTAGAGTGGACTTGTCAACTCTGAGATCACGATTAGCTATTATACCACAAGATCCAGTTCTATTTACTGGAACACTCAGGTAAAATATAACCAAACCCAGTAACTTTAAGAAAACTATTCTATTTTGTATTACAATGCCATGGGAAGATGGAATAATCTTGATAATGCTTTTTTTCTTCTCACAAATGGTGCCTTATACAGAAAGCAGTGACAAAATCTTATAAACTAGAAAATAACCAATATATACATTATAAACTAGAAAAATACAGATTTAGTGGCTCAGTGGTTAGCGTGCTTGCTTCCTGATCAAAAGTGTCTGGGTTCGATCGCCAAAAGTGGCAGATTTTTTTTCTGACTGACAAGACTCCAGGGTTCACCCAGCCTCTAAAAGCGGCAGAGATTATTATGGGAAGTAATGGACATCACCAAAAATGTGTAGTGGTCATAGAAAAATATTGTTACTAAAACCAAATTCCCCTTATGCGTAGAAGTACGTGAAGAGAACTTTTTAATTAAAATTTTTTTTAACATAAGCTTTTCCTACTGTATGAAGCTAGTGTCTACTGACATTGCGTAGTGTGAGGGTGTGAATTACTGGACCCTGACTGGGACTACAGAGTTTGTGCACTGTACAGAGATAGTTCTGAGTAACCAGGTGAGAGATCAAAGCGTTAATGGACACAGTACAAGTATATTGATGATGGTTCTATATATACAAACAAGGGCAAGATCCTAGTCACCATGATTGATTGATGAGCGACCTGCTTGCTATTGCTATCTTTCATAACTCTGTGAGCATGTTTCTACTACTGGCAATGGTGACTGTTTAATCTTAGCAACTTTAATGACAACAAGAAATGATTGATTGACTGCTTGGAACCAAGCTATAAAGTTCCTGGGAGGCGCTTGTCTAAAGGTGGCCAATAGATTAAAACTGGTCAACATCCTTCAGTCTTAGGTATCAGCAGGACCAGGAAAAAACAAATGAGCATTAGATATTATTTATAATAGTCTTTAACCCTAGATAAAGACACCATCGTAAAATTAACAAACTTAAAATACAAATTCTTGGAATTCAACAGTTTGTTGCAGGCAAACATTTACCCCCTCTCCCTATACCTTTCTATTTATTGCCTCTGGTTTCTATTTGATTTTGAATTTTTTTTTAAAAACTCCATGTAAAAATTATGAAGGAAATTATGCATTATATATTTTCAAAAAATTCATTAAAAAAATATTATGCAGGAAATCTCTTCGGTGAGACATTAAACAAGCCTTTGTAACACAGGATAGGCAGTGAACGATGCTAAGAGGAAGCTGAACATACAGCTGGAATGACAACATACGTGTGAATAGACAGTGTAACACCTCCGGTAGTCACTGAACCGTGTGGTTCAATTTCAGGCTATAAGTTGAACCTGCGGCAGGAAATGATTACTGCATCCGAATCCAGTGTCTCTCCTTGTGTAAACACACAGCTGTGCAGCAAAAGTTCAAAGAAAATACTATTATCTGAACTCCAAATGCAAAAACATACCTCTCGTGGATAGAAGTCATAACCTAGAGTTAAGCACTGAGTTTTGAATTAGATACAATTTTTTGCAGTTTTAGTTTTGAAAGTTTGCATTTATAAAGTTCAGAGCTGACAGAGTTTTGGAGCACAGGAGTCAATTCTTTGATGTTTTCCTTTTCTACAAATAAATTGCTTGTCTGCTTGTAAACTTTTGTTATCATGTAAAACAAACACAAAATGGTATGGAGTAGTTAAACTAATTAAAAAGACAAGACAAAATAGTTTGGTAGTTAGTAAAATAGGAAAACGCATTTGTTATACCCGATGAAGGCTTTTGCAGAAACATAGTTTTTGTGTGTGTGTGTACGTGCGCACACGTGCACAAAGTTATCATGTAATTGAACATTCTCAGGATTGAAGTTTGTTCAAAAGGACAGGTTGATTCATTCAATTGTTCATGACATTAGTTCAGTCAACTATTCATGGCATTGCTTTGTTCAACTGTACGATGTGCTAGTACATGCTAGTACAAGGATCAAGAAATTTGAATGTTTAATTGTTCAAGGTATTTCTCCTCATTTGGAGGACTAGGCATATTTTAATTCAATAGACCTATTATTGATTAACTGTAAAATAAGGTGTCTCGAGGTGAAAAGGTCAAAACTAGGTGACACAAGACACGGTTCAATGTTAATGATGCATTAACACGATATCACGCCTCATTGTGAATGCTGTCTTATGATACCCGTTCAAAAAAAGCTTCACTCGCGTCACACAGGTAAATGTAACACATCCAAGTTCAAAAGCATCACAAGGTTACGCAGTAACACAGTCGCCATAAATTGGACGTCTTCACGATGGTAGGCCGTTGTAATCTATTGTCTTTAACGTAGCGCAGGCCACGCCTGAACATTGAGCTCTAAGGCTTCTACCTCTTGATAGGAAATAGGCTAATTGTTTTTCGTGATTTCCTTTCACTGTCGGCGCTTGCTCTTCCTTTAAGATCTGTATTCAGTTGTGGGTATCAAATGTCTAATATCTGTACTTCGTATTGTGTTTGACTCCGGGTGTTGGGTTGATCTACGATACACATGTTTCAATGAATCAATTACACATAAGTCTTTCATGTGAAAACATAAGACTTTAATTTCATAACTCCACAACCAGCAATGTACAATCATAAAACCCAGTGGACTGACATCTCCACTCAGGTATCAAAGTAAGCTAGGTACTTCTGACTCTTGTACTCACTTTCAAGTCACTCTCCTACATGAGAGTTTTATCTACATGTCAT
The DNA here is from genome assembly GCA_032433765.1 of Megaustenia siamemsis. Classification (NCBI taxonomy): domain Eukaryota; kingdom Metazoa; phylum Mollusca; class Gastropoda; order Stylommatophora; family Ariophantidae; genus Megaustenia; species Megaustenia siamemsis. The sequence continues at coordinate 59,583,673 of JAVIAB010000008.1, forward strand.
CTCTTGAAACTTCATCCTGATCCCTACTATAAAACACAGAGCATATGCTCTACAATGGCTTCTAAGGCCACATGCCCTAGTGGCGTGTGCCAGTCTCCTGAGTCTCTAGCTTACATGTGAATTCTCTCTAAAACCCTCTACATGGCCTTATTTACCTCGTACCCCAGCCAATCAACAGTTACTTCCTTAATTTCCTAGCCAATGACTTCTCATGACATCATCACCTCTATCTTGCCTTAACCTTCCCTTATTTCTATTTACTCTCCATGCTTCTCACCAGTCCCCAATATCATGATACTCTCTCATCTCTACTCAACCAAACAACAGTTCATCCTAACATCCCGTGAATGTCACGTTCCCCGTACACAAAGTGTTTCTCTTAATTCTCCTCACACTATCCCTACTCCACTTATTCCCCTACATTCCTACTTCCCCAGTTACATAACTCACTATTCTGTCCTAGTGCAGTTTTCCCCAAGTTTTATGTTGTTTTTCTTCTAGAATGAGGATTTTTAAAGTATTTGATGTCAACCTTTAAAGTACATACACCTGAAAAAGTTTCATTCTGTATCTTCCTTTTTACAGATTTAATTTAGATCCAAATAAAAGACGCTCAGATGAAAAGTTATGGTCAGCATTGGAGTCTGTCCAATTGAAAGCTACTGTCAGTGCATTACCTGATCAGTTAGGTAAGACTTGTGGATTTTTTTTCTGGGAAAGTAGTAAAGCAGCACAGACATAATACTGACTACATTACCCCAAAAATCATGTGCCAAAGGTCTATAAAATATGGGCATTAATACCATATTATTTTACATTATTATTATTTTGTGTCTGTTATACATACTGTTGAAAGACTTTCTGAAGTCAATAAAGTTTAGAACAAATGGTTTTGCTTTTCAGTCTGTTCCCCTATTATAATTCTTAATGTGGAAATGTGATCAAGGCAGCTTCACCCTTTTCTAAATCCTGTTTGTTCTCCACGCATAGCAATGTCCACCTCATATTTTATTCCATTCATGATAATGTGACAGAATACTTTAGAGGCAACTGATAAGAGTGTCACATCTTGTCAATTGTTATCCTTGAGATTTTTCTCTTTTTTTTTTATTTTTTTATTTTTACAATGATACCTTTTTTTACAACTGATTGGTACCTTTTCTGCTTTCCATATTGTATTGAACATTATCTGCAGGTGTTTTAAGTTGTAGTTATCAATTACTTTTAGCACCTCAGCTGTCATTCATCTTGTTGATTCACTCATTAGGAGTGCTCTTGACAGAGTTCAGTGGTTTGCTTCACTTATAGTCATTTGTGTAGTGGTTGTGATTTCATTAATCCATTTGTCATGGGGCTGGGGTCCTTTGTTCATTTTTGTTGTTCCATCTAATTGTTGATATTTGTTGTGAGATTCTGGTAGACAATGTATTTACCCAAATCATTGACTCTGTTATTTCTTGATGTCATTCACAAACTATTGCAAATTTCTGTTCACCTCCTGCCATTCATTATATTCGGGGTGAGACCATTCATCTCCTTGTTTGATCTGATGATTTTAGGAAACCGAATGCATAAGAAGAACATATAACTAAAAATTAATATTATATCTACACTTCATCTAATATCTTCATTCCCTATTTGGTCTCTTCTCCTTATTTTATTTATTCTTCTGAAGCATCTGATTTTAGCAGCTGTGATTGTACTTTTTTTTCTTTTTTTTTTTTGCTATTAATGGCCATTTTTGATGTTGATAGCACAATATTGGTAAGTATGTTGCTCTTTTTGCATCAATCTTCACATCTTCATGTTATATAATTGTTATTGTATAATTATTTGATTTAATTAATTATTTTGTTAACATTATAGTTATACTAGAAGTTGCCCATTCTTAGATGGCTTTGACATAATCTTAGATATGTCTTTTCAGCAAAGTTTTAAATTTAAAAAAGCAGTGGAGAAAAAAAATTATGAGCTGTATATATATATATACTTGTTAATTGTCATAGCAAAAGACATTCTGATTAGAATACTACTTGTTTAGGAAGAAATTTTTAGTTTTGGTTTTATAGATTTAACTGGTTGAAATCACATTGTATTCATTGGTAAGCTATGGTGCTCTACAGATACAGATGTGATAGAGGGAGGAGAGAATTTCAGTGTTGGTCAGAGGCAGGTAAGTATTGCCTATCATATACCTTCCATTTCTTTTAAGGCATACTTATATGCTAGACCTAAAAAAGTCTTACAGATGGGGAACGAAATCTTACAAGTCCCACTGATATCAGTAGCATGTCTGGTTGATCTTGGGATTTTGCCACCTTCTGTACTGGGATTGTGAGTTCTCCGTAAATAATAATAATAATATAATCTTGCCGATAGAATAAATAATCTTTGATGGATAGATATAACAAGCTGATGGAAGATATTTCTATACACTATAACTCTGTCTACTTTCCAACGTTTTACTTCACAACTAACTTACTAAATTACGACAGGAGAGATGTCTCAGTTTACATATTTAATAACACAATCACTTCTAACGACTTCACATAACACACTTTGAAATCACATGTTCATACGTTCTCTACAATAGCAAGTTTCTTCACAATCTAACTCTAGAATCCTAGAAGCTATCCACATCACAAGTTCTCAGCTCTCATCTCATAGTTACTATAATGCCTCATATCCAATCCAGTGTCTCATGGTTAATACTCTTAACACAATTCTCACTTCTGTCATCTGATTTAAGTCCATATCATATTTTAACATGACTATAAACTATTTCCTGAATCTTGCATCCATGGCTTAATTGGGTTTAAGACATTTTGTCAATATCATACAGTTCTAAGTATAATCTAACCACACAACAACTTCTCTGCAAATTCCTGTACTTGATAGTAACTTCAGGTCTGTTGGAAAACTTTCTCTTAGTACATTTGGCTTCCCAGGTTTCTTCTTGACAGAATCTGCTGCTTGTATCGTCAGCTATTGAATGTTTCAAAACCTACTCGCTTTTGTCCCAGTAAGTAGCCCTATCAACCCTAACAATGCATGCCTTACCCGTGACTTTTCTAAGTACATGCTCACTCAATCTCTTTGTCTTACTCAAGTAAAACCACTCTCAATTATTTTTTTAATCTATTCTCTTCCCTACTTTTCATGTAAGATAATTTTTGTTCTTGTCGTCTCCCTTTCTTCCCATGTAAGACAACTCTCCTTCAATCACTACTCATTTATACTTCTTGGCAAGGCACAATCAGCTCTCCCTTTGACTAGATCATAGTTGCCATTAACAAATTTTAGTTAAAACTACATTTTTATTGACTGTGTGTTCACGTAACATGGTTTGATGGTCTTGATATTTATAGTCTATTTAAAATGTACATTGATTATGATTTGACTGGTTAGCACTTGTATAAGCAGAGCTGTTTTTGCACTTCTGCTGTCATATTTTAATAGAAAAAGATGTAGAAAGTCATACAAATGGTCTGTTTTCCCTAAAAAGTTACCGTGTTAGACTTAAAAAGTCAGATTTTTATAAACAAATTTACAAATTAAGGGAAACCCTTACAATGTGGAAGGTATGCTGTTACATGACAGAACAATTATCGGAATGTTTGCTAACATTTTATGATAATAACAAATTTAAGATCTCTAGTTTAGAACTTATCACAGAACATAGGATGTATGAATTTACCCTTCTGTGAAGGAGAAATTACTAATATCTTCAGTAATAAAGAAAAGACGATGGTCATATGTTGGACGTGTGATGAGAAAAGATAATAACCGAATAGCAAAGCAAGCCCTCATGTGGGAAACAACAGGTAAGAGGAAAAGAGGAAGACCCAGAGAGACACTGAGAAGAACATAATGAGAGAGGCAAGAGCAGCAGGAATCGGCTCCCTCAATGAGATAGAGCTGCTTGCACAAAACAGAGACAAATGGCGAGATTTGATAAAATATCTTTAAAAGAATTAAAAACTGCTAGAACAAAAATTCAGATAAGAGAAGGAGTATCTTGGTCTACGCCCTATGGGCCGGCTACGGCTCAAAAGGTCAATGGATAGATAGATAGAAACCAAGGATTCAATTTTATTTTTAAAAAATTTCCGCCGCCTGTGGCGAGAATCAAACCCAGAACCTTCTTGTCTAAAGACTGACATCTTACCTGTAGATCACCCAGCCACCGGGTTTTAGAGAAACTTAGGAAGAGAGCCAAAATGACAATGCAAAATGGCCACATGGCACCCTGTTTTTGCAGAGATTAACATAGAAGAAAACCATTAAAATTGCTTTGTTTTAAATTAGTCTTTTTGAGGAAACTGGAGTGAGGAATTGATTGTGTACGCTCTTTTTGGTGGAAGCCATGTGGAAAAGTCACCTGTGCCACAGATTAGGGTTATAGGTTTGTTGACCTTGTCAGCAGAAATTCCCAACGCACTTTGAGTGGTTTTGGCGGGAGCTATGACATGTGGTGGAGTAGATATGATGAATTCCTAACTGCAGTGAAACTGATTCCACGAACAGAACAGAATAGGAAGAGAGAATGGACAGAGGGAGAGAATTGCAAAGGGTTAGAGAAAATGATAAATATATAAGATGTACATACACATAAAGTGTGAACGCTTTTTTCCTGTTACAATTAGGTTAAACATGAGTTTGTGTGCATTCCTTCACAGCTCCTGTGTATGGCTAGGGCTTTCTTGTATGACTCTAGCATCCTGGTTATGGATGAAGCTACAGCATCAATAGATATCGAAACAGATAACCAGATCCAAGCAATTATCCACAGTCCAGCTTTACAGAACAAAACTGTTATCACTATAGCTGTAAGTACAAGCTGGTCATTCCTGCATTTATATAACCTTCTTTGAATACTATAGACAAACGAACACTATTACTTACATCTTCTGTAAGATAATGCTAATTATCAATTCTGTTATTGATTCCTTGAATTCTACTCAGTTTAGCTTCCATCAATTTATCCTTCCTTCCTTCCTTCCTTCCTTCCTTCCTTCCTTCCTTCCTTCCTTCCTTCCTTCCTCCCTCCCTCCCTCCCTCCCTCCCTCCCTCCCTCCCTCCCTCCCTCCCTCCCTTCCCTTCCTTCCTTCCCTCCCTTCCCTCCCTTCAATTTTCTCTATTAGTTGAAAGCTGTGATAAGGCAGAGCATTGTGAACTGGTCAGTTAGTAATGGACAAGAGGTTGTGTTTCCTTTAACTGACTGGCTTCTTGGTTCACTCAGCCATAAATGGTTTCTGGATATTTTTTTCCAGGAACTAAAATGTTCTGACAACATTGTCCAGATTGTCATGAGTGTCAAACACCATGTTTTTGTACACCTTGTACATCATGGATGTTCTTTCTTTCTGCAGTTCAATATTCTCTTGTATCTTGACAATGTTGATTCTTGCCTGTTTTATCTTGCCTTTAATGTATTGTCAACTTTTATCTTGCTTCATTACTATGTAAATTGACTGTTATATCATTTCATACTTCTAATATTGCTTATATCATTTCATACCTCTAATATCGCTTATTCCGCAGACTTTTGATTTTGTTATTTGAATTCTCTACACAGCCGACTTTAGAGAAGGCCAGCACACAACCCACTAGTGTGACATCACAGGTCAAAGTTCACTTATGCAAGAGATGGTGGCATAATCCTGCCCACAACTGGCCCTGCTGTCAAAGCTGAACATATCACACTAGTAGGGCTGTGCACTGGCCCACACTAAAGTTTGTTTGTGAATTCACGACTGATGGTGTTTGTAGCTACTTATGTCTGTCCATCCACAGCACCGTCTGACCTCAATTATGAACTGTGACAGAGTTATGGTTCTTGATTGTGGAGAGGTGAGAGAGTTTGCCTCCCCTAGAGAACTGATGGCTAATGAAAATAGCATCTTCTACAACCTTGTCCACTGTGGGACTGATATAAACACCAAACGATATTGATCAACCTGAGATTTACATTTTTCAATATATTTATCATAATCATGTGCCATAATAGCTGCATTCGTCTATTGTTTTATATCATCATCATCTGTTAACTTAGTATTTAATTAATTTTTGGACATTGCTTTCATGGTTATCTTATCATGCCGTCCCAGATTCCTCTCTTTCTTCTTATGCTCATGATCTTTTCTGTTGTCACAAGATTATGAAACATGTGCACAACTAATTTACCTTCTTTATTTTAATAATCAACTGTCTTTTCATGATGTTTGCTTGTAAAATTTCATTATTTTATCTTTTAGTTGTCCACATTGTATTACCATTCTTAATAAGAATCACTTTTCTGTTACTGTATTTTTTTGTTTCATTATTTTTTGTTGTTCAAAGTTCATATCTCAAAAGCAGCATGTCTTCTATAACACACTGCATTTGCAAAAGACTTGTGTAATTCAAACACTTAACAATTTTTTTTTAATTTTAGAAAGCATGTTTTAGTTTGAATGTTGTTTGTCTGTTTTTGTTCTTGTAATCTAATCTGAGGATTCAAATTTTTCATTTTTGTTTTTACTTTCTGTAAGTAATAGTTAACCTTTGAATTCAATATCACATTTGATGAGGTTTGTATTTTTATTATGGTTTTATGTCCTGTTATAGAAGTCTTTAAGTTTAGAACTTCCATTCTTGTGGAATTTATTGTTTCTACCAGTTTTCTAGGTTTATGAATATTCTTCTACATCACACCATCATTTGTATATCTGAAGTTGATAATCAGGTAATTTCTTTTAACATGTATTTTTTTTTCTTCTCATGTTTCATTACTTGTTGCATGACTGTTTCACAGAGTAATTTCTCTGATGCGATAATCATTGCATGGAATAAGCATGTTGTTTATACTGTATGGCAGTTATAGTATTATATGTGTTTAGACATATTTATACAATCATGAGAACGATGCTCATATATGGCAATATAGTTCTTGTAGTAGGATGTTAGTTTAGTCAGCTATACAAGGTTTATAATGTGAATTATGATATATATGTTAACCATGAATCTGACATCATTTTTGTTTAAGTTCATTACTGATATTTTAAACTGTTGTATAGAAATGATGTCATATTTTGTATTTGAAGTGGAGACAATGTGTGTATTCAAGTAAATATTTGTCTCATGATTAATATTTAAAAAAACCATATTATTAACATATTTTGTATTTGTTGTGAAATGTTTAATTTAGAATGAATAGTTTAGTTCATATCTGTTTCAGATGTTTAGTTTAGAACCTGTAGTTTAGTTCATGAAAGTTTCATATGTCGAAGTCAACAGAGTAAGGGTGATGTGACAACTTAATATGTTTGTTAATCTGAGAATTATGGAATGTCTCTAAGATTTGAAGCTTTGAGAAGTCGGAACCGAACTATTCTGCTCAAAGTAGATTCAAGTTGCTTATAATGAAGTAAGTTCTAAAGTAATTGTAATTAGTGACATGAGTAGAATTTAAAAAAAAGGTGGCTTTAGGATATAAAAGAGACCATGGCTAGAGAACTGGCTTAAAGTTGGAGATTCCTTCAGACACACTATGATAAGAGCCATGTTCTGCTATGAACATGCAACATGATAATTAGAAGATTAATAACAATAATCATAAGTACACAAATTGCTAACTAGAACTAACCCCCATTTGATACAAGGCTGAATCAAATGGAAATTGTAAAATAATGAAACAAATAAACATTCATCATTATCTTATAAGATGGTAATATTGTTAATCACATCAAAAATGTTCTACAGGTGGTAGTACAGAGTAGACAAGTAATAAAGATGTTCTACAGGTGGTAGTACAGAGTAGACAAGTAATAAAGATGTTCTACAGGTGGTAGTACAGAGTAGACAAGTATTAAAGCTGTTCTACAGGTGGTAGTACAGAGTAGACAAGTAATAAAGATGTTCTACGGGTGGTAGTACAGAGTAGACAAGTAATAAAGATGTTCTACAGGTGGTAGTACAGAGTAGACAAGTAATAAAGCTGTTCTACAGGTGGTAGTACAGAGTAGACAAGTAATAAAGATGTTCTACAGGTGGTAGTACAGAGTAGACAAGTAATATACTCACAGTGAGTGTTGAGATGGCCATCCTGCTTGAGACATACAACAAAGAGGAGCAGTGTTCCATCATCTGCTTTTTGAGTAATGAAATGAAGAAGTGATGTAACTATTTCAGTTTATCAGTAAATGAAGAAGTGAAACTATTTCAGTTTATCAGTAAATGAAGAAGTGAAACTATTTCAGTTTATCAGTAAATTAAGAAGTGAAACTATTGCAGTTTATCAGTAAATGAACAATGAAACTATTACAGTTTATCAGTAAATGAAGAATGAAACAATTACAGTTTATCAGTAAATGAAGAATAAAACTATTGCAGTTTATCAGTAAATAAAGAATAAATATATTGCAGTTTATCAGTAAATGAAGAATGAAACTATTACAGTTTATCAGTAAATGAAGAATAAAACTATTGCAGTTTAACAGTAAATGAAGAAGTGAAACTTGTAATTTATCAGTAAATGAAGAAGTGAAACTATTTCAGTTTATCAGTAAATTAAGAATAAAACTATTACAGTTTATCAGAAAATGAAGAATGAAACTATTGCAGTTTATCAGTAAATGAGGAAGTGAAATTATTGCAGTTTATCAGTAAATGAGGAAGTGAAACTATTGCAGTTTATCAGTAAATAAAGAATGAAACTACTGTAGTTTATCAGTAAATGAAGAAGTGAAACTATTGCAGTTTACCAGTAAATAAAGAATGAAACTACTGCAGTTTATCAGTAAATGAAGAAGTGAAACTATTGCAATTTATCAGTAAATGTAGAAGTAAAACTATTGCTGTTTATCAGTAAATGAAGAAGTGAAACTATTGCAGTTTATCAGTAAATGAAGAAGTGAAACTATTGCAATTTATCAGTAAATGTAGAAGTAAAACTATTGCTGTTTACAGTAAATGAAGAAGTGAAATTATTGCAGTTTATCAGTAAATAAAGAATGAAACTACTGTAGTTTATCAGTAAATGAAGAAGTGAAACTATTGCAGTTTACCAGTAAATAAAGAATGAAACTACTGCAGTTTATCAGTAAATGAAGAAGTGAAACTATTGTAATTTATCAGTAAATGTAGAAGTAAAACTATTGCTGTTTATCAGTAAATGAAGAAGTGAAATTATTGCAGTTTATCAGTAAATGAAGAAGTGAAACTATTGCAGTTTATCAGTAAATGAAGAAGTGAAACTATTGCAATTTATCAGTAAATGTAGAAGTAAAACTATTGCAATTCATCAGTAAATGTAGAAGTAAAACTATTGCTGTTTACAGTAAATGAAGAAGTGAAATTATTGCAGTTTATCAGTAAATGAAGAAGTGAAACTATTGCAGTTTATCAGTAAATGAAGAAGCTACAAGATGATGTAGCATGTCTTACATAGCAACTAGTGTACAGATGAAGTAGGAAGATAACAAATTAGTTGTAATGTCAAAGTCAATTGCAGCAGTTGAAGTCTTGGTGGAAAAGTGTCATGTAACAGTGTATGAAAGCCACAATTTTGAGGATAGCACACTTGCTGCAGTGACAGACATGCATTGTCTTATTGCAGCTTTATTCAATGATAAATATCAAATAGCTTCACAACTTTACTGGAAGCCGCGATAGCTCAGTGGTTAGTGAACTGGACTACAAAGGATAAGAGGTAGGGTTCGATCCCAACCAACGGCTTCTGGGTTCACCCAGCCTTAAATGGGTACCGGATTTTTTCTCGGAAAGTAAAGCACACGGGCGTAATACTGACCACATTACCCCAAAAATCATGTACTGAAGGTCTGTAAAATTTATGGTCACTGACACCACATTCCCTATATGTCAATTGGCGTAACAGGGGCTCTTTAATTTTTTACTTTACTTCACAACTTCACTACTCATACAAATAGATAATTGAACACTGCTCCTCTTTGATGTGTGTCTGAAATGGATTGGCCATTTTTACATTGCTGCTGTGTTGGCATGTTGGATCTGCACTATGAAGCTCCCTTTAGGAAAGTCTAAATGACATTAACCCTAAATTATTATACCGATCTGTGAGTTACGTATATACGATACCCTGGTAAAAATTACTATGGAAAATAAGATTTTCTTTGAACTTTGCTACACAGCTGTGTGTTTATCTTAGCAGAGACAAGGGAACCTAATACTGTAATCATTTCCTGGCTTAGGTTACATGGCCTCAAATTCAACCACATCGTCTTGTGACTACTAGAGGTGTTACATTGTCTATATATCTGCCTGTGCGGCGAGGGACCCCTGTGCACATGGCTGCCAGGGAAAAATGGATTAACACGCAAAATTCAGTTCCTAGTCTCTAGGGACTTCATCAGAGTTGAAAGCTGGCGAACGCAACAACAACAACAACATTGTCTATTGACACTGTGGCCATCAGTCTGTCAATCCAACCATAATTTCGGCTTCCTCTTAGTATTGTTTACTGGCTATCCCATGGTACAAAGGTATGTTTAATGTCTGTGCCGACAGCCGAGGAGATTTCCACGTTGCACACGTTTGTGTCTGATCCAACATCAAAGGAAACAAATCCAACATTTAGGGTCACTGGAAGTAGTAAACCGGATTGTTTCCGGTTGTTTCCAAAATGGAGGAATTATTTTTCTCCGGCTTGGTATAGAACCGTTGATCAGAGGTTTAACAAGCCGCTATCGTAAAAACGATGTTGTTAATGAAACGTAGACCTGATATACGTTGGACATGTGATGAGAAGAGATAATAATCGAATAACAAAGCAAGCCCTCATATGGGAAACAACAGGTAAAAGAAAAAGAGGAAGACCCAGGGAGACACTGAGAAGAACATTGATGAGAGAGGCAAGAGCAGCAGGAATCGGCTCCCTCAATGAGATAGAACTGCTTGCACAGAACAGAGACAGATGGCGAGATTTGATAAAATATCTTTAAAAGAAAACTGCTAGAACAAAAATTCATATAGGAGAAGGTGTATCTTGGTCTACGCCCTATGGGCCGGTTACGGCTCGAAAGGTCAATAGATAGATAGATAGGAAGTAGTAATTAGGAATGTGTGTGTGTGTGTGGGGAAGGGGGGGGGGGTGTTTGCACTGACCAAACTGTCAAATAAAAAAAAAATGTTATTTTGAGGTGGTAATTTTTACGATGGTATCATAATGCAGGGTCAACAACAATGTTGTCAATTTATAAGACCGCAGTGAAGTGTTTCAAACTGGTATTACTACTTTAAGGTTTCTCATTTAACTCACCAGCCTCAATAAATGATGAGAACAAAACATTAACGTTTTAATGCAGTGAAAATTCAAATTACTTAACAAAGTGACTTAAAATCTTGATTGGTTCCAATGTAGATGTTGTGGAGTGTACATGAGACAAAACTGAGCAAGTACTTTAGCCCCTGTATTTATTGTAGCATGTAAGTGTGACATCACAGCATGTTCTGTAGTATGTAGTGACCATGTCTTTGTAACTGTTTATCTTAGTTTCCTTACTGCAGCCATCAACACCAGGAGGCAAGAACTTTATCCTTCCTTCAAATAAATTTATCATTGATTTCACTAAATTCTTGAAGAAATTCATTTTTTGTATAATGTTTATCATATATAATAACTTTTGTCCATGAATCACTACATAGGCAAAGTATATAATAAATAATTATTGAATTATATATTATTCCTAAATAGATTACAATAGTTGAATGTTTAAGTTTTTATTAAGATAAGTTTTGAAAAACTGCCAAAAGTGCACCATTTTTTATTAAAAAGAAATTGTGAATAATTATTAAATTAATATGCGTCATCAAATATTTGTAGACATAATTTTTTAATGAGTTTTAATCTAGTAATAAGAATACAAATTTAAAACAAAGCAAAAAAGAGTAATGCTGTACACTGGTAAATTACAAAGACCATACAAATTACGGGTAACTCATACAAGCTGGCAGTATAGTATAATAATCTATTTTTTTTAAGGCACAAATACATAATGAATCTTTTTTTTCTTTTGAGCACAGTTTTTTTTCCTGTGTTTATCTACAAAAATGTGTATACGCTGCCTGTGAGTTTCTAGTGTGAAAGAGCTTTATATTGTTGAATATTAAAGAAACGTTCAAAATCAAATGGGAAGAGAAAACTCATATCACATACACAGTGATGCTTACTATCAACTCATCATGATTTGATGGCTCATGTGATTTTCAGATTACTCACTGGTCATAACAGACTGAAACACCACCAACATACCACATGTTCAAAATGGGCAAATCTGAAGAATATGCTTGTGGTACTGGTCCTGCGACGATAGAGCATCGTTTACAAACTTGTCCACATTAAAAGAAGTGGCATGGCAGCACACACATTGTGGCAGTACAAACATTTCTAAAAGAATCATCAGTTTAGAATCATCAGTGGGAATGGCTGATGGTGAAAAACGAGAGATAGAAAAAATAGTGTGCAAAAGTGTGTACTCTTTGTGCCAATATATAACAAGTTTTTATATTATGGTATTTAAATTAGTACCCGTAATCAATTTGGAAACTTTGGACAAAACAAATGTAATGTGGATAAATTCAATGACCTATTTTAATTTTTAAATTAAAAAAATATTAATTTAGTTAGTCAATTTTTTTTTTTCGACAAAATAATATCAGTGTTTATGTGAATTCCAAATTGTATTTGTTCACTGTCCTATGTACCGACCTAAATTTTTTTAGCGCAGTAAAATTATGATTACATTTTACTCCTTGTTGGAGTGAAAATGGTGATTAAATAAATATGTAACTTACACATGATTATGTTTAAATATCATGGCATTCCATAAATAAATATAAAAAAAAAGTTAAGTACCACCGTCACACCAAGTGGCATATAGGGAAATATGGTGTTAGTGACCCTATATTTTACAGACCTTCAGCACATGATTTTTGGGGTAATGTGGTCGGTATTACGCCCGTGCTGCTTTACTTTCCCAGAAAAAAATCCGGTACCCATTTAAGGCTGGGTGAACCCGGAAGCCGTCGGTTGGGATCGAACCCTACCCCTTGTCCTTTGTAGTCCAGTTCACTAACCACTGAGCTATCGCGGCTCCCGCATTCCATAAATGTTTGTTGAAATTTTTGTAACAACATCTTATAACAGTGTTAACGTGGTCAGACTGTAAATGGATTACTAAATCTAACTAGGTAATGCATCTTCTCCTGTTCACTTTTAAAGTTTTTGGTAGGGCTACCTTTTATGAAAAATTCTAACACTGGTATTTGTAGTATCAGAATATATAGAAACATATTTTTAAAAAAAGTAAAGTACTCCTGTCACGCCAAGTGGCGTATAGTGAATATGGTGTTAGTGACCATAAATTTTACAGACCTTCGGCGCATGATTTTTGGGGTAATGTGGTCGGTATTACGCGCATGCCGCTTTACTTTCCCAGAAAAAAACTCCGGTACCCATTAAAGGCTGGGTGAACCGGAAGCCGTCGGTTGGGATTGAACCCTACATCTTGTCCTTTGTAGTCCAGTTCACTAACCACTGAGCTATCGCAGCTCCCATAGAAACATAGCCTGAGAGAATTGCAGGGCTGTATGAATGATCAAATCACACTTTTGCAGGTTATTGATAAAAGTGAGTAAAGAGCCCCATGATGCCACATGACGTAAAGGAAATAAGGTGTAAGTGCCCATATTTTTTATAGTGTCTGTACATTATTGTTGAGGTATTGTGGTCAGTATTACGCCCATGCCAATTTTCTTCCCACAAATACATTGTATGAAATACATTGTTCACCAACAATTCTGTACCTTAAATATAGTTATTACCAGTTTTGTTGTCCAATGAAAGTTAGTCCAACAACAAATAATGTTTTAGATTTGAAAGATAATGATAGAAATGTTCATGTTGTAGTCAGAGCTGGAGTTTATTAGAAGCAGAGTTAAGAGGTGAAAGGCTGCACTGTTGTAAGAAGATGTTATATATATCCCCCTACAGAAAAGACAATCTGTTGCCTTGCAGGAAGATTGGGGACAATCAAAGGCTAAGGAAAGCAAACCTGAATAAAATGCTGGCTGAAATCGGATGCACTGGGCCACTGGTGCAGAACACAGTGTAACGTTTTACGGGTGTTCAATCGGAGTGGATCTGGCAGACTCTAACTGTGATGTTCTGTCTGTGGGGGCGATTAACATACTTAACCTGACAGCAGACTTCATGTGAGAGTCTGGAATCCTACTCTGATTGAGCCCTGATCGCAGAGAGAGAGAGAGAGAGATATATATTTACATATAAGACCACATATTCTGTGCTCGTGTCCTAGTCTATTCATATAAATGTTCTTTATAAGAAGGGTAATTAGTCAGTTCACAAATCACTTCTGAACTTTTTTTTGTGTAAATAGCACTGATATAATGAAACTAAGTTAACTTTGTTTAATACATTATACACATATCGTTTTTTTTTTTAAATAAGCAAAGAAATTGTTTAATTGCTGTTCTAGTGTTAGCAAGGCTGCCAAAGGATGACTCAAGCTGGACTGGACAGTTCAAAGTTCTGGGACCAGGAAAAGCAAGATACAGACCAATTGAAATTGGATGCACTGTGCGACATATGTAGCATAATAGTGCAACGTAACGCTCACCATGAGGAAATTGTTTGATTGTTTATTGAAAAAAGTTGATAGTTTCTGCCCATTTTGATGAATAAAAGAAGATACTGTTAGCATAAAACAGTCAACAGAAGTGGAATGGTTATTAATAGTAGTATGCCTATAAATGTATTCATTAAAATCGGACAGTAAAAGTGTATTTATTGAACTTGTATATTGAGACTTAACTCATTGGTTATTTTGCTGGTTTGGATGGAATTATGTCTCAAAATTGTGAACTACTTAATGTTATTAAATTAAAAATTCTGCATAATATTTGTTTCCAATTAAAACATGAAATTAAAGAAGAAATATTGCACAACATGGAAATTATAGTTTGTGGGTATAATAGTGATTATTTATTTATAAAGTGAGGAATGAGTAAAATAAAAAGTAGCTGATCAAATCCGTTTTTTTAAAGATAATATTGAAATAAATTGGAAATATAACTCCATTTGTGGTTTGTTTTCTTTACAATATCATGTCTCCTATAAATGATAGGGAGCCGTGATAGTTCAGTGGTTAGTGAACTGGACTACAAAGAACAAGAGGTAGGTTTCGATCCCAACCGACAGCTTCCAGTTCACCCAGCCTTTTATTGGTACCAGATTTTTTTCTGGGAAAGTAAAGCAGCACGGGCGTAATACCGACCACATTATCCCAAAAATCATGTGCCGAAGGTCTATAAAATGTATGGTCACTAACACCATATTCCCTATACGCCACTTGGCGCGTGACGGGGATACTTTACTTTTTTTATAAATGATATGAGCGCCCTCTCCAACATTTGTGTGTTTTAATTTGAATTTTCATATCATTGGTCCAGGGTTAAAGGTTTACTGATAATGAGACTAGTATAATCACACCAAAGTTTGTGGTAAATGAATAGTAAGATTAAACTACTTAGTGTACAAGCTCCATGTGTTAGATCATTGCAAGTGTAGACAGTCCTGGACTAATTTCCTGAAGTTATAGCATGGTTCCAGGGAAGTACCGGTCACTGAATAGTTTGTCACTGAAAGAAATGTGTGTTATGCTTGAAGCAACAGAAGAATAGGAATGGCATTGATACACTCTGAGCTCTGTTGTTAGAATTATCAACAGTAGATGCAAGCGTAGCTGCTGCCAGAAGTTTATACACTTATGCTTGTTTGTTTTATAAACAGTACACATCTTGTGTAAGGGTACACTTTTTAATATCTGTTTATACATTACATTTGTCTTGCCCAGTTTTAAATGTAATTTTCTGTGAATCATGAATAATCTGTACATACTTAATTGTTTCAACCATTGTTACTAGTCTTACTTATAGCATGTTATAATTGCCTTTAGACTACTTACTTTTTTCATTATATTTGTATACATATCCTCACAGGTTTTATGGTTTTTGAACATATCCTCACATATTTTGTAGATTGGGAGCATATAAGACCCTGTTTTGTGGAATGTTTGTAGAAATGCAAGAAGCCCTCAAGGGTTGTGTTTACTCATAATGTTTGACTGCCATTTTTATAGACAGATTGTTATCTCAACTAAAATGTATATTTTGCATACCACTTTCTTGGTTCACACAATCTGCTGCTGCTAGTCCAGATTTTCTTGCCTTTTTGAATATACGCAACTTGCACAAAACATAAACCATATGTGCTTTGATTAGCATTTTGATTGCTTCTTTTGCCTGTGGGTTTTCCAATAAAATTGGAATGTTTAAATATTGGCATAATTCAAGCTTATTTAGTTCATATGTTTGTTAGCATCATTATTAACACACACTGATAGAATTTATTTTGCCACCCAGAACTTGAAAGTGAAATAGACCACAATTTTGAGAGTCAGACTTGATATGTATAACAATCTAAATGCAAGAATCATATTAGAGGACCTTGGTAAATGCTCTGATGAGATGTATAACAATCTAAATGCAAGAATCATATTAGAGGACCTTGGTAAATGCTCTGATGAGATGTATAACAATCTAAATGCAAGAATCATATTAGAGGACCTTGGTAAATGCTCTGATGAGATGTATAACAATCTAAATGCAAGAATCATATTAGAGGACCTTGGTAAATGCTCTGATGAGATGTATAACAATCTAAAAGAATCATATTAGAGGACAAATGCTCTGATGATCAATCTAAATTAGAATCATATTAGAGGACCTTGGTAAATGCTCTGATGAGATGTATAACAATCTAAATTCAAGAATCATATTAGAGGACCTTGGTAAATGCTCTGATGAGATGTATAACAATCTAAACTAGACCACCATCATAAAAAAGAGTAAAGTACCCCCGTCACGCCAAGTGGCGTATAGGGAAATATGGTGTTAGTGACCCTATATTTTACAGACCTTCAGCACATGATTTTTGGTGTAATGTGGTCAGTATTAAGCCCGTGCTGCTTTACTTTCCCAGAAAAAATCTGGTACCCATTTAAGGCTGGGTGAACCCGGAAGCCGTCGGTTGGGATCGAACCCTACCCCTTGTCCGTTGTAGTCCAGTTCACTAACCACTGAGCTATCGCAGCTCCCAGCCCACCATCATATCTAGCAAAAACAACACATAAATTAAATGCCATGAAGAACATGTGGTACAATACTAGCTAGGAAGTAAAATTAAAATTCCTGAGGACTTGTGTCTTCCTTATAGTAACATATCATTGTGAATCATGGACAATCTCGCAAACAGCAAGGAAGAAAATTGATTCATCTGGAACAAAATGCTACAGAAAAATCCTTAAGATACCTTGAATAATGAAAAAGAACAATGAAGACATGAGAGGACTTAAACATTAAAAAGAACTGGCTCATAAACACTATTCTACAAAGAAAATAAAAATACTATGACCATATCAAAAGACAGTGCACTGTAAAGAACAATAATTGAAGGCATGGTTCCAGGATGATGCATCAGGGGCAGATCAAGAAAAAGGTGAGGTCAAGACATCAAAGAGACCCTAAACATGATAACACAAGAAGTAAAAAATCTGGCTAGAGAAAGAGATTCTTTCAGATGGGCTTTGGTGAATGCAA
The DNA here is from genome assembly GCA_032433765.1 of Megaustenia siamemsis. Classification (NCBI taxonomy): domain Eukaryota; kingdom Metazoa; phylum Mollusca; class Gastropoda; order Stylommatophora; family Ariophantidae; genus Megaustenia; species Megaustenia siamemsis. The sequence continues at coordinate 59,601,370 of JAVIAB010000008.1, forward strand.
CGTTCTGCAAGGACATGAAAACTGATAATATATTGTGGGCACCACGAGTGATAAAGAGAATAAGCTGGTACAGACTTATTGCAAGAGTAAAGACAGGTAAACATCAACATTCTGCATATCAAATAAAGCGTTATGGACAAAAAGATCTAAAGGAACACAGAAATGCATATGTATACATGAGAATGAATCAGTCGTAACTGTACTGGATTAGCTTAACCAACACATCCATAACACATACTGACTTTAGCAGTAAATAGGTGATATGAAAATGTATAAAAAGAAAATGTCAAAAGGAAGATTTTGTAGATAATTGAACAAAAATAAATGACGACAACATTAATACTGAAATAAGTTGATAAGAACAAAAATCCTAGATGATGTCATGCATGATTTAAACAATAGAAGAAGGTAAATTATTAGGGGAGCACACAAAACATGTAGATTCTCCAGTCAGTCCATCAGACAAAAAAAAAATGGTATTTTGCCTGTGATCAAGAAAGGAAAGGCATTGTGGTAGGGTAAGAGAGAGAGCACTGGACTGTGTACTCCCTAGAGAAGTAGAGACCCTACACAGTGACAGAAATTATTTTAACTTACATTTACCTTTAAAGAGTTGAATGTTAGAGCTGGAAATAAAGTTCATCTCAGGCTTGTTTACCATGTACCTTTATGTTTACATGAGTGAGGCTGTGCTTTATATTTTAAAATAAGTGTTTTTAGATGTTAATTATTTATCTATTATAACATTACTATGCCATGATAATCATTATGTACATTTATTATACAAGTCTTGTTACTCATGTCTGTATATTTCTGTCATTATTGTGTTCTTTTGTTTCTATTCTGTTCTGTTCAACTCTGTTCATGGAATCAGTTTCATTGCAATTGGGGAATCCTCAAATCTGCTCCACTGCCCATCCTGCATTTCTTGAAGTGTATGCAGACTGATTGTTCCTGTAGGATGTTGATTGTAGATAAATCTGCTTTTCTCCACTAAGCACTCTGGATCAATCAGACCCCTTTTCCACCGTTAGACTCCTCAGTCTCTTTTGTTTGTTTGATATGTGTTTCCTCTGCTTGACTTGTGTTTGAAATGCTTATTTCTGAATAAGACAGTCCCTCCTCAAGTTACGTGCATTATTTTGCCATCAAGTTCCAAATGATGGGCACTCTTTAAAAAAAGAAGACAAAAAGATGTTTCCATTAATTAAATGTTTTAAAAGATAATTCATTGCTGTATTTATCTCCTTGCCGGGTGGTTTCTGTGAGGCTTGGAGTTAAAGCCAACATCACAGTGCAGTCACCACATGGTGTACTGGTCAAAGCTTTTATTTTACCTTTAATAGAAGAAAACTCTGATAACAATTAATTCTAATATTACTTCTGGAACATTAGTTTTACTTTTACCTTCTGAATTATATTTTGAAAATCTAGTAGGAGGTTGAAGTTGAGAAACTCATTCAGAACAGGGACTCGTAGCGGGGTGCTACTTCTTCCTCTGCTGCACACACCTTTTATATGTCAACATTACATGTTTGAAGGAAGCATTCTTTAGCTTAAGCCTGGTGATATCTCCAAATAGCTTGTTCCAGTATGGTACCTGTGATGGCCACAAGAGGCCTCTCTTTTTATCAGACTTTGGGCATGATTGTAGCAGATGTCCAGCAGTCACATTTTGACCCTTTGCCACAGTCACATTTATCAGATGTTCCTATCCTCAGAGAGTTGAAAAGGTGCTACTTCATTCTGTTGTGGCCTTTTTTAGAATTCTTCACACTCTTATGACATCGCATCCTCTGTGTGTAAGAAGATTAAAACCGTCTCTTTTAGAGTGTCATAGTTTTTCTGTAGCACAAATTAAAGCGGGCTGGAAATAACTATAATGAAGGGCTTGGTTCTAGTTGATGCTTCAGGGGCAGTCCAAGAAGAAGGTGGTTTCAAGATATCAAGGAGACCTTGAACATGACAACAGAAGAAGTGGGAAACCTGGCTAGAGGCAGATTCTTTTCAGACAGGCTGTGGTGAATGCAACGTTCTGCAAAGGACATGTGACCTGCTAATGACAAACTAAAGCCATTATGTTAACTTATGCTGCAATATACATCCAGAGAACATTGATAGAAAGAGCTATAGAGGTTAAGCAAGATCTATATATGTGGTTTCTAGGTTACATAAAAGCATCTGACAAAGCATGTGGAAATAATCAATATGCTGGAGAAATTAAACATTGATGGCTAGGATGATGGCTAGGATCTGCGAATTATAAAAAAAACATGTATTGGTAACAAACAGCAGCCATAAGATTTAGCAACCAAACAGGACAATTCCAATATATAAAGGAGGAGTCAGAGAAGGCTATTTTCTGTTGCCAGATTTGTTTTCTCTTTACAGCAAAAATATTATGAGTTCAATAGTAGATATAAAAGGAATTGAAGTCAATGGTCACAATATAAACAATTTGTGATATGTAGATGACACAGTCTTAATAGCAGAGACAGAGAATGAACTACCAGAAATGATAGACATAATAGTAAAAGAAAGCAACAAGAAAGGTCTCAGTCTGAATAGTAAGAAAGCAGAAGTAAAGGTCATATCGAAGAAACAATCATCACCATCATGCAACATAAAAATAAACAGGACAAATCTGAAATAATTGCAACACATCAAATACTTTGGCACAATAATAACATGAGATGGAAGATACACCACAGAAATAAAAAGCAAAATAACTCCAAAATAGCATTTCAGAAAATGAAAAATGTCTTATGCAACAAATTGATGAAAAAATTAATTTTTTCCCACTCGCAGAGTGCACTGTTCACTTGCAGTCAGTCTAGGAGTGAGTGTTTGTAGTGGAAGCTTATTTATTTTTCATTTGTTACAAAATGACAGAACGACTTGAGTAAGGTATTGCAACAAATTTTGCCAAAAACAGGGTGATACCCAAGTGAAAACCATTTGGAAGATTCAACAGGCTTTCTGTGGTGATGCCATGAGTATCACACAAATTAAGGAGTAGTACAATCACTTCATGAAACACCAGAAAGAAACAATCCACATATTTTTGGGCACATGATGAGAAGAGGACAGTTGGAATACTTTATTACAACTGGCAAAATACAGGGAAAGAGATATCGCGGATGACAAAGAGAAAAAGTACTAGATAGCTTGGTATCATTTCATGAAAAACAGTCAACAACAAAATTGATAAGATACACTGTAGATAGAAGATTGTGGAAGGATATAAGTGCCTACACCAACCGCTTATGGCACATGATGTAGATGTTGCTGGATAATTTAGGTTCCAATTCCTCTGAGTTATCTTACCTTAGTAAATGAGTTAAACAGGTTTGTAGTATTTTGAAGCCATTATTAAGAGTTAGGAAAGCAAAAAGAAAGGACTTAGCCTTAATAACAAAAAGACAGAGGTAATGGTAACAACAAAGAAAAAGACATCACCTCAGTGTAAAATAAAGACAAGTGGAACAATATTAAAACAGGTAAATGAATTTCAATATTTGGGAACTTTGTTAACCTCAGACGGAAGATGTGCAAAAGAGGTGAGATGCAGAATGGCTCAAGCAAAAGCAGCTTTCCAAAAAATGAGGAAGATACTATGCAATCCATTTTTGACAATAGAAACAAGAAAAAGAGTTCTTAAATGTTATATAGAGCCAGTCTTGACATATGGATGCAAATCATGGACAATAGGACAACAGACAAGAAAATCACTGGAGTTTGTAGAAATGTGGTTTTACAGAAGAATGTTGAGAGTAACATGGACAGCTTAGAAGAGTAATGAAAATGTTATGAGAGAGGTCAAAGCAAAAAGAAAGCTAATTTCCAATATTAGGAAGAGACAATCATCATTTTTTGGCCATGTAATGAGAAGAGAACAACTGGAATATATTGTAACAACTGGAAAAATTGAGGGACGAAGAGATAGAGGGAAGCAGAGAGGAAAAAATAACAGACAGCTTTAGAGAATGGCTTGGCAGAAGGTCAACAACAGAAATGATAAATAGCTGCTGAAATCGAAAATTGTGGAGAGACATGATCACCTATGCCAGTAGGCACAGTACTTGATGATGATGATGATTAAGAGTTAAACTTGCAAGATATATAAATTTATTGTTTGACTCCGTTTATAATGTAATGTTTTTTAAGGGCACAAATACTTTATATTTTTATTTTTTGTTAAACTGTTTTTGCTTGGCATATTTTGTTTCTGTTTCTTCTGTTCTTCAAAAATGAGTTTTAATGTATATTTAATGAATCATTATCTTGTTAAGTTCTGATAAGTCAGCATTGTGAAATCATTTTCTTGTCAAGTTCTGATAAGTCAGCATTGTGAAATCATTTTCTTGTTAAGTTCTGATAAGTCAGCATTGTGAAATCATTTTCTTGTTAAGTTCTGATAAGTCAGCATTGTGAAATCATTTGCTTGTTAAGTTCTGATAGGTCAGCATTGTGAAATCATTTTCTTGTTAAGTTCTGATAGGTCAGCATTGTGAAATCATTTTCTTGTTAAGTTCTGATAAGTCAGCATTGTGAATCATTTTCTTGTCAAGTTCTGATAAGTCAGCATTGTGAAATCATTTTCTTGTCAAGTTCTGATAAGTCAGCATTGTGAAATCATTTTCTTGTTAAGTTCTGATAAGTCAGCATTGTGAATCATTTTCTTGTCAAGTTCTGATAAGTCAGCATTGTGAAATCATTTTCTTGTTAAGTTCTGATAGGTCAGCATTGTGAAATCATTTTCTTGTTAAGTTCTGACAGGTCAGCATTGTGAAATCATTTTCTTGTTAAGTTCTGACAGGTCAGCATTGTGAATCATTTTCTTGTTAAGTTCTGACAGGTCAGCATTGTGAATCATTTTCTTGTCAAGTTCTGACAGGTCAACATTGTGAATCATTTTCTTGTTAAGTTCTGATAGGTCAGCATTGTGAAATCATTTTCTTGTCAAGTTCTGATAGGTCAGCATTGTGAAATCATTTTCTTGTCAAGTTCTGATAGGTCAGCATTGTGAATCATTTTCTTGTTAAGTTCTGATAGGTCAGCATTGTGAAATTATTTTCTTGTTAAGTTCTGATAGGTCAGCATTGTGAATCATTTTCTTGTTAAGTTCTGATAGGTCAGCATTGTGAATCATTTTCTTGTTAAGTTCTGATAGGTCAGCATTGTGAATCATTTTCTTGTTAAATTCTGACAGGTCAGCATTGTGGAATAATTTTCTTGTCAAGTTCTGATAGGTCAGCATTGCCAATTTTTTCTTTTGTTTTCCTCTTTTGGCTACTTTATTTTTGTTCTGTAGTGTGCCATTTTTTTCTTCACTTGTAATTAATAGAGACTGCTCATTGCACAGATTTATATTATTAAGTTTGGTTGCCATAATGAAGTAAAATTACTTGTTTATGTACCATGTCTCATCAATTATTTTATTCACATTTTATACACAAGTGGGCCCATTTATGTGATTTATGTGTTGTTTATGTGCACAAGTTGTACCAATTATGTGTGTTTTAATGGCAGACAAACTTATACAAATCAAAGATTTGTTCTCCCTCAGTTGTTCATTGGTTTAACTTTGGACAAGTTTAATATTTTAAAGTTTGCCATCATTAATTGAATTTGTAACAATAAATATCCAATCACTACCATTTTTATCAATGCACACATTAATTCAGGGAGCCACGATAGATCAGTGGTTAGTGAGCTGAACCTCTAATGACAAGAGGTTTGATCCTGATCAACGGCTTCCAGGTTCATCCAACATTAAATGGGTACCGGATTTTTTTCTGAGAAAGTAAAGCGGCAGGGGCATAGTACCAACCACATCACCCCAATATCACGTGCCGAAGGTCTATAAAAAATTGTAGTCACTAATACCACATTACCTATATGCCACATGGTGTGATGAGGCTTTTTACTTTTTTTTTTTAACTCATTAATTCAACTCAAAAGTATTATTAACCCTTACCTCCACATGTGAAAGCTGGAAAACAGCAACAGAGATTGAGAGAAAACAAAATGCGTTTGAAGACAAATGCCTAAGAAGAATACTCAATGTACAGTGGAATGAATTCAAGACAAATATTGACATAAAAGAAATGACCATGCAACCAATTATTTCATCTACAATTTGGAAGAGAAGATGGACATATGTCAGACACGTGTTGAGAAGAGACAACAAAAGAATTTCAAAACAGGCTATGAGAACATCAGGCTACAGAAAAAGAGGAAGAGAGACACGCAAAGAACACTTATAAGAGAATAAGTTGGCAGGCATAGATAAGATCAAACATCTTGCCAAGAATAGAGATGAACTGCGAAAAACACTATGAGCCCTATGCAATGTCCAGCGGTGCCGGAAGGATCAAAATCAAGATCAAGACACATTAATTATATATAAATTACATTTTGTATAAAGGAGTTTCAGTGTGTTAAAAACCTCTAGTTACTGTATGAATATGGAAGACCCTGGTATCGCTGCAAGCAAATTAAAATCCATAATTGTTCAACCACCCATTCCAGTGGAATCATCCAAATGAATATCTCATCTCCTAAACAAAGATAGGTAGCTGCAGTCCCCATTATAGCAGTTCAGCACATGCCAAAAGACATAAGGCAAAACAGCACAGAAAGTGAACACAGCCATCTGTTCCCCGTCATACGATAGCATCATTCATCGTAAGCAATCGGAATATCAAAACGGATTAAATACACAGCTCACTGTGTTTACAGGGTACTTAACTCGATAGCTCTGGAGCAAGTTGGACTCGGAATATGGGGAAACTGCAACAAGGAACACTTTTCAGACAGCCATTAACAGTTCCAGCTGCCTAGTTACTGTATGGTGCATTCTTACATATCACATATGGTATGTAGACTGCGTTATCTCACTCCCACCACTTCCCTTTCTATATGTATATTAGCCTACACTATGAGGTACTGTAATTACAAACGTTTAAAATATACAGTTGCACTTTCTATATGTTATAATTGTATTAATTCATTTAACCCTGGACTAATACTCCAAGATATAGCTTGAAATGATGGGTAAATGATTTGATCGTTTGAAAGGAAAATTACTATATTTTGTTTCACTCTAGTTTATCTATATTTTAAATATTAAAATAATCAAGAATGATTGCCTTTTTAAAATTGGTTTGTCTGTGATAACATTTTAAACTGATGATGGTTGGTTGGTTGAAGGCCCAGGTATCACTGTAAACAAATTAAAATTCACAATTGCTCAACTGCCTGTGCTATTGGAACCATCCAAATTAAAATTCATCTCATTAAAGGATTAAAGGATCCAAACAAAGAAAGGCAGCTGCATTTCCCATCATAGCAGCTACAGCACACGCCAAAAGACATATGGCCATGTGGCACTGAAAGTGAACACAGCTGAACTGTCCTTCATCATATGATATTATCATTCATCGTAAGTAATCGGAATATCGAAACATGAACCGGATGAAAAATACAGCTCACGGTGTGTATAGAGCACTAAACTCAGTAGCTCCGGCAGCAAGCCGGACTTGGAATATGAGTAAACTGCAACAAGGAACACTTTTCAGACACAGCCTCAACAGTTCTTGCCGCCTATCCGCCATTTAGACTGGAAGTCAACATGAGCATTTCTGATTCAGTTCTGAGATATCCTTCATTTACTCCAAAATTTCAAGGAGCAATGAAAATGACCAGTCAGATCAGGGTTATTTTCAAAATTATTTAGTTGGTCAGTCTAATACTGGACTCCTCTAACCAGTCGAGTGGCTTTAAAAGAATCTTTATTATTCCTTTATGTGTACCTAAATACACATATGTACTTAGTTCAAATTAATATTTGGTTAAATTGTGTGAAAATTTGGTTCTCATATTATATATTTTTTCATTTACTATATAATGAGGAAAGTGTGAATTATATCATCCTTTATCAAATAGGAATGGGTCTTTCAATTACCAAAAGAATATAGGCCTATTGATAATAATGTGTTGAAAAAAAACATACCTGGAGTAATTTTTACATTTAAGTATCATTGTACATTCTAGCCTGAATAACGCTTTGCCAAGTTAAATTTTACAAAATTGACAATCATGAAGATACAGACTTTCATTAATGGATGCTTACGCAGAATAAAAGGATGGAAATGGCAGGACAAAATCACTAACATAGAATTATGGAAATGTACCAGTCAAATACCGGGGGATAAGAGATTTAAAGATACTAACAATTGTTGAAGACCTGCAGCATTCCTGCACCCCTAACTCAAGTAGATGTTGATGGAGAATGGTATACTAGTAATGCACAAATTCTGACCAAAGAAATATCTTTTGTAATTATAATTATAATATTAGCAGTGATGAGGAAAACTCAGTTTCCTTGATAAGTACATGAGGGCCTTATTTTAATATATACTTGAGTATAAATCATGGGTAGCTGACTCTAGTTGTAACCATTTTAAGCTATCCTATCATGTATGTTTTGCCTTATTCCTGAAAAATTATATATAGAGTACACATTTTTCATTTATTGTTATTGGTTCAAGAGACTGTTGGACCTTTGCTGTTCCACATAACAGTCTGTGCTGTATGTTTCATGTCACAAATAGACACCTTGGTAGTACTTGCATGTTGTATATTTATCTCTATACCCTGTTTAATGAATTAATAATTAATGTTTCAACAGATAGTAGAGTATAATTGTCAAAGATTTGTTATTGTTAGAGTGTTGTACAATAGTCAGCAGTCTAGTGTTATAGCTATATGCAAAGATTAATAATTGATGTTTGTAACAACCCTATTTTGGAGGTTGGAATTGGGTGAGCTAATTTCTTCTAACAATTGTTGATGTTTATTGCTCTTATTAATATATTTCATAATTTAAGTGGTCATTTTTTTTTATTACAAAGAATTACCAGACATTTATTTTGTACTTGGCTGTATTGTTAATCTTTTTGTGTTGATGGTCATAGTGTTCTCATGATTAACTTAAACAATTGTGCTTGGTATTGTTTCACATTTCATGTTAAGGGTAAAGTGGCCTGCACACAAAACCTTGCTACAACGGGTCATTTGATTTGGTAAATGGGGATATTAAGCAGTTTTCAGTTCACTTGATCCTCATTACTGTATTATTTATTAAAAAATTATGCATAAAATACAAAATACCTTGAAACTATAAAAGTCATATGTTTTATGGGAATTGTTTATTATTTTTATAATATATATATTTTTTTTCAAGTTGAATATTGATGTCATATGTGTTGTGTCACATATTCTCATTTACTTTTATCATAACCATCTTGTTGCCATGATTAACTTTCAACATCTAGAGCAGTGATTCCTAAAGCATAGATGGCACAAAAGATGCCAGAAATGGGGTGGATGCTGGGCTTGTTCAGCGAATGTTTGGATTACCTGAGGTGTGGAATTGAAAGTCGTAGAAGGAGAATGGATTCCTGCATAATGTGTCGAGCTTGTAGAGTGTGTCTTTCTGTGAATTGTTGGTTCAGTCTTCACTTCCTGGTCTTCATCATCATCTTTGATTGCCATTTCCGCATCAAAGGTTTGCTACCCTGGAGCACTGTTCCACTCATTCTCTTGCTTTGATAATGCAGGTTGTCATAGGCTGACTTGTCCATCTTTTGATGTTACTCGTCCATGTTAGTCTTGGGCAGTCTCTGCCTCTTTTACCTTGTATTTTCCCATCCAGGATTACTATTGGTATACTGCTGTGTCTTTTAACATGCCCCAAAAATTTCATTTGTCTTATTTGAATTGTGTTTAGTAGTTCTCTTTTCATTTTTAGTTTTTTTAAGACTTCATAATTTGGTTTCTGTTCTTTCCATTCAATTCTTCCTATTCTATATATCCACATTTCAACGACTTAAATTTTCTGTTCTGTCTTCTTGTTTAATGTCCATATTTCTGCACCATACTGGAATGTTGTTTGCTATTCTTAATTTTAGCCCTGGTGATATTTGTCTTGATGTTAGTATATTTTTCATGACATTAAAATTTTTTTTGGCATTAAAATTGCTTTGTGGTCTTGCCTGTTATTATTTTGTTGTGATCTACTATACATGTTGGCAGTAGTAATATATCATTAGCTGCCAAAGAGTTACCACTCTAACTAGTTACCTCATGCTGTAGCAAATTCATGCAGTTTAATTCCTTAATGTAGGTTTTAACCTATTTACAGCACTGTTTTTAATTTTGGTAGCTACATACTTAATGTGAAATTGTCCGCATTAAAAAAAAATTTAACAAACACAAGTAAAGTAATTTTATGATATTAGACAATAGTTAGTGTACAGGTCATCTCAGAACTTTGTTTGTTTGTTGCGGTGATTAAACAAAATTGGTGATTGTAGAATGTTTATGAAAAAAAGTGTAGTGAGAGTTGTTTGTGAAAGAAGTGTAGTGAGAATTGTTTATGAAAGAAGTGTAGTGAGAATTGTTTATGAAAAAAGTTTAGTCAGAATTGTTTATGAAAAAAGTTTAGTCAGAATTGTTTATGAAACTGGAGATACAGGAACAGTGTTTTTATGAAAGCAAAGGTACAATGAAGATGTGTTTACAAACTTAAGGGATAGTAAAGACAAAATTATAAATTACAAGGGATAGTGAGAACAAATTAATGACATAAACAGGGGCATCAGTATGAACAATTTTGAGAATAATCGTTCTACGGAATTGACAAAATATCTGTTGTAATCTAGTGTTTGAAAATGCTGAAAAATGCTTGTTAGATCACACTCTGCTGTGGTTGTTCCAGAACCATATTCTACTATAAAGAAGCAAGTTAAGGAGAAAGATAAAGTTATTAATAGTCATGTCATCGTTTAACAAAACTTAACATTACATTTATAATCTGTGCAATGACTAATTTAGTCATTGTTGTTTCCCTTTGATATTTACAAAGGTCAGTGTTATATTAACTCTGAGAGCATACAATTCCATAATAAAAAATTGTCTGTGTAATTCTCTATGCCTTACATTTTTATGTTGTTTTTTATGTTTTATAATATTAATTTTTTACTGATTCCATTTTAAATAATAATACAGATAACATGTTTGAAAACCAAACAAAACAAACATCAAGCAATGTTTTTTCACAGTTATTTTTTCTTGCAAACTTAACTTGGAGCGTTACTGATATCCTTCAATGCACTGTATTATTGTCATTAGCTGATTTACAGCATTTCACTTGTAGTGCTCCACAATAAAAAAATATTCTCTTTAGTCATACTTCAAAGTCTACATATACACTCATATAAAGCATGCACAAATGTTATCATGAAAATAACCAATGTGGCACCTATACGTCATGTCCTTCTTCAACCTTCAGATTTCTAAACCAAGAAGATTATATGGAGAAATAATCTAGTTGTCAGCAGGTCATCATAATTATCCCAATATTTGCCTGTCAGTTATCTTTCTTGGGGCCAGGCTTCAGTTCTTAGACCTCTGTACATTTCACACGTAGATGTTATGAACTCTGTAGGCTGACTTAATATGTTTATAGTGGGGCTCATAGTTATATGCAGTTGGTAGAAATGGTTGTTTAGTGTACAGTCATGTTTCAAAACATTTTTATAAATGTTTATTTTATTTTGTCAAATATTTTGCAGTATCTCATTTCACTAAAACATGTTTGCTTCATGTGGTTTCATGTCAGCTTGCATGCTGCCCAAAGCTATTTACTAATTTTGTTGTTAAATACACACTCATGTTTTTATAATTTGTGGATTGTCCTGCATGTATTATCATAATTATTATTTTTAGTTTATTGTTGTAACTCCTAATTGCAGAATACTGTTTTTATTTTTTTTGCTTTGTTTTTTTTTCCTGGTTCAAATTATTTTACTTATAATTTGGAGCGTTTCTTTTAATTTGTAATAAATAATTTATACCTTTGGTTATTATTGTCCTATTCTCATGAATCTTTAATCTGTAGTTCGGACTGGCAGGGGCATTCACATATCTGCTCTCCTGCCCGTTCCAGCAACCATTGGAGTGTTTGTCAGTTTGTCATGAATCTTACACACACATATTGTTCACAACATTAATGAATCCATATTATTGTTTCTTTAATTTGATAACTAACCTTAACTGTGTCATTAATGTAATAATTATATTGTGTTTAGTTATTATTACTTTTTCACATTCTTTTTTGTGTTATGCTGTGGCATTAGTGTTGATGTAGGTTGAATTTGTTGATATTGTTCCTGTTATGAACTTCAGCTGGACACAACAAACTTGGTGCTTTTTTAAACATTTCCTCTCCCCCCAGATGATTACGTTGATGTACCCTTGTTTGATGTACTTATTTGATTTCTTTGTTGTCAACGTCAGTAACTTTGTTAGGTCTTAAATAGCAACAAACCAGGCAGGATCATTTTGTTAGCAACATTTGACAGATCTGATCAAGCCAACTCAGGGTATCTTTTATATCCTGATATATTCAAGCTTTAATCACAGCAACCACTGAAACAACACTTAAATGGCTGTTATTTGTTCTTGATTTTTGTATATAGAGCCACAACACATTGTCCATTAGTGCCCTAGTGTCTTGCCTGACCACACACGAGGATCTCAGCACATAATGATACCTGTTACCTATAAACATTTATATCATTTCATGATATATGTTCATCAAAACATTGAGATAATATAGGTGGATGACAACAAATCACGTGTATCAACAAGTATCTAATCCAAATGTTGATTTTATTGAACTCACTCACTAATGATTTTTATTTCATATGTGAACTAGTTATAAAATAGATGAGGACACAAGTAAATGAACAAAGACTTGCCCTGGAAATAGAGATAGCAAACTGATCTTTTACTACAGTTATGGTTTATTATTGCAATCATGTTCTTTAATTAACATATCTGTAGTGATGTAGAAATATATGATGGGATTTGTGCAATGGTAAAGTGCTAGCCAATGATTGTTGGCTTATTTTCTGACTGATGCTTTCCTGTCATTAGACACCTGGCACAGATAATTTGAGAAGGTATTAATAATAACAAGGAGTAAAGTCTTAAACACATTTGGTTAACACTTTATATCCCTTATAATATTCACAGCAAAAAACAAAGACCATCTTTATCCTTTTATTTTGCAACTAATAATTTTGTATTATATTTTGGTGGACTTGAGGATATATGTGTGTACATGATTCCTTGGTGGTAGACTTCAGATTATGATTTGAAAAATTGAGAAATTAAAAGAAAATCAATTTATTTGTCTTTTCTTGATCAATTCTGACAATGTAATTTACACTATGATTATTATATTGGAATGTCGTTAGTTAATCAACACCAATTATACACATTTTAACATGTGATAACTGGTACAACATGGTGAATGCCGAAATTGTGTTATAAATATAAACATGGACATAAGTAGCAGAAGATAAAAGAAAAATTGTTACTGCTGATAAGAAGGTGATGACGATGATGTAATACCATGGAGTCAGCACAAGCTTTCAGTTAGTAGCTTCAGGCATGTGATTTGGTGGACTGTCTGGTGTTCTTGATTTTTCTAGGTCTGCTGGAGAAGTAGGATCTTGTCCATCCAAGAGGTTCTGCATCACCAGGCCTTCTATATGAATAGACCCACCACTAGAGGTACTTCATTACTAGGCCTTCTATATGAATAGACCCACCACTAGAGGTACTTCATTACTAGGCCTTCTATATGAACAGATCCACCACTAGAGGTACTTCATTACTAGGTCTTCTATATCAACAGACCCACCACTAGAGGTACTTCATTACTAGGTCTTCTATATCAACAGACCCACCACTAGAGGTACTTCATTACTAGGTCTTCTATATCAACAGACCCACCACTAGAGGTACTTCATTACTAGGTCTTCTATATGAACAGAGCCACCACTAGAGGTACTGCATTACAAGGCCTTCTATATCAACAGACCGACCACTAGAGGTACTTCATTACTGGTCCTTCTATTTCAACAGAGCCACCACTAGAGGTACTGCATTACTAGGCCTTCTATATCAACAGATCCACCACTAGAGGTACTACATTACTAGGCTTTCTATATGAACAGACCCACCACTAGAGGTACTTCATTACTAGGTCTTCTATATGAACAGAGCCACCATAAGAGTTGCTTCATTACCAGGCCTTCTATATGAACAGAGCCACCACTAGAGTTACTGCATTACTAGATCTTTTATATGAACAAGGCCACCACTAGAGTTACTTCATTACTAGATCTTCTATATGAACAGACCCACCACTAGAGTACTGTATTACTAGGTCGTCTATATGAATAGAACCACCACTAGAGGTGCTTCATTACTAGACCTTCTATATCAACAGACCCACCACTAAAGGTACTTCATTACTAGGCCTTCTATATGAACAGAGCCACCACTAGAGGTACTGCATTACTAGGCCTTCTATATGAACAGACCCACCACTAGAGGTGCTGCATCACTATGTCTTCTATATGAACAGAGCCACCACTAGAGGTGCTGAATCACTAGGTCTTCTATATGAACAGACCCACCACTAGAGGTACTTCATTACTAGGTCTTCTATATGAACAAGGCCACCACTAGAGGTACTTCATTACTAGATCTTCTATATGAACAGAGCCACCACTAGAGGTACTTCATTACTAGGTCTTCTATATGAACAGACCCACCACTAGAGGTACTTCATTACTAGATCTTCTATATGAACAGAGCCACCACTAGAGGCACTGCATTACTAGGCCTTCTATATCAACAGACCCACCACTAGAGGTTCTGCATCACTGGGCCTTCTATATCAAGAGACCCACCACTAGAGGTACTGCATTACTAGGCCTTCTATATCAACAGACCCACCACTAGAGGTACTTCATTACTAGGACTTCTATATCAACATAGCCACCACCAGAGGTACTTCATTACTAGGCCTTCTATATCAACAGACCCACCACTAGAGGTGCTTCATCACTAGGTCTTCTATATGAACAGAGCCACCACTAGAGGTACTTTTTTACTAGGTCTTCTATATGAACAGAGCCACCACTAGAGGTACTATTACTAGGCCTTGTATATCAACAGACCCACCACTAGAGGTACTGCATTATTAGGCTTTCTATATCAACAGATCCATTACAATGGTTATCCTTATCCTTTTTTGAAGATTCTTGCCAGGGAGCCCAACTTGAAGGTGAAGTGAAGTCTTGATCAACCTTAGATCACTGACTGTGGCACTTGCAAGTTGTCTAGTTTGTTCTCTTTTTTGTTTCTTAGATAAATTTTGAATGCAACAAGAATAAAAAAAAGAAAATGGGAAATAAAAATATGAAAGGAAGTGCAATTTTTAAAAGATTCAGAGTTACTTCCTGTAACAAAAATATTAATTTTTTTAAAAAAGAAATACACAAGTCCTTGTTGTTGAATGGTAGTGTGCTCACTATTGATCATGAGGTTGTGAGTTCAATTCCTAAATGTGGTGAATGTTTTTCTTTTTGAAATACTGACATTAAAACCAGGTTCCCCTATGCCTGAGGCATTCACTAGAAATACTGACATTAAAACCAGATTCCCCCCTATACCTGAGGCATTCACTAGAAATACTGACATTAAAACCAGATTCCCCCCTATGCCTGAGGCATTCACTAGAAATACTGACATTAAAACCAGGTTCCCCTATGCCTGAGGCATTCACTAGAAATACTGACATTAAAACCAGATTCCCCCCCTATGCCTATGGCAATCACTAAAAATACTGACATTAAAACCAGGTTCCCCTATGCCTGTGGCGTTCACTAGAAATACTGACATTAAAACCAGGTTCCCCTATGCCTGAGGCATTCACTAGAAATACTGACATTAACACCAGATTCCCCCCTATGCCTGAGACGTTCACTAGAAATACTGACATTAACACCAGATTCCCTCCTATGCCTATGGCAATCACTAGAAATACTGACATTAACACCAGATTGCCCCCTATGCTTAAGGCATTGTGGAAATCATTAAATAATTTTACCTTCTTAGACAAGTAGGTTGGCATTAAGCAGCATCTTGCAACAAGCATAGACAATCAGGTTTACAAGAAAACAGAAGGAAACCCTACCAAATGGTGGATTAGCAAAATTAAAAACCTTTTCACAAATTATTATAAATGAAGAAAATAAAATTAATCTCTCTAGACTACTCCATTTTAACCCCTCGGTTTTTTATTCTTTATCCATTCAGCACCACTAGACATCTCATAGGGCTCATAGTGTTTTTTGCAATCCATCTCTTTTTAAGGGCAAGATGTTCAATCTTATTCAATGAGTCTATGTTTGCAAACATTGCTTCTCTTATAAGTGTTCTCTTCAGTTCTAGGTCTTCCTCTTTTTCTGTATTCTGTTTCCCACAGAAGAGACTGTTTTGAAATTCTCTTCTTGTCTTGCTTCGACATATATCTGACCCATGTCCATCTTCTCTTTCTAATTGTAAATGAGATCATTCGATGTTTGGCCATTTCTCTTATCTCTATATTAGTTTTGTATTCAATCCATTGTACACAGAGTATTTTTCTTAGGCATTCATCTCCAAAAGCGTTCATTTTTTTTTCCTCAATCTGTTTTGTTGTTTTCCAGTTTCCACATGCATTCGTAAAGGTTGATAATAAGTTTGAATTGAGTATTCTATGCTTGGTTTTCTTGCTTAGGGTATTTGATTTCCATATTTTGTCCAGGTTTATAAAATTTGCTCCTGCTTTTGCTATCCTGCTTCTTCTATCCTGCTTCTGATCTCTTTCTTTGCTCCACCTTCTTGATAGTAATCTATATTACTACCAAGATATATATATATAAAGTAAAAAGTAAAGTACCCCCGTCACGCCAAGTGGCGTATAGGGAATATGGTGTTAGTGACCATAAATTTTACAGACCTTTGGCACATGATTTTTGGGGTAATGTGGTCAGTACTACACACCCGTGCTGCTTTACTTTCCCAGAAAAAAATCCGGTACCCATTAAAGACTGGGTGAACCTGGAAACCATCGGTTGGGATTGAACCCTACCTCTGGTGTGTGTGTATATATATATATATATATATATATATATATACGAGCCACGACAGCTCAGTGGTTAGTGAACTGGACGACAAAGGACAAGAGGTCTGGTTCGATCCTGATCGACGGCTTCCAGGTACACCCAGCCTTAATGGGTGCCGGATTTTATCTGGGAAAGTAAAGCGGCACAGGCATAATACTGACCACATTACTGAACACAGCTGTTAGTTTTCATCTCATTGTAGCATTTTAGTTCTAATATTCAAATTTTGTATTGATTATAGATGATGTTCTGAGTCTAGTACAGTTCCCTCATTCTTTATATTGATACTTTAAGGAAGTGGTTTCATTTCAAGACACCACACACAAAACACCAAGTTACAGCCAAAGTAAATATTTATGTATGTGTGAATGATATTTTAATAGTTACTGCTCATAAAAAAAAAGACCAGGAAAAATCTGATAGTTTAGAGAGATGCAATATTCAATTGTTAACCATAAAAGTTTTTAAATTTTAGGATACGACTTCTAATCCTTTAAAATGTATAAGAGAAGATAAATGCATATTCTATCTTCCTGAAAAAAAAACACAAGTAATGAAATCAACTAAAGTATACGTGATAAACAACTGTGTTAATGTTCTCCAAATTAAAGTTCAAATTACAGAAAGGTCAACAAGTTTTTTCTATCCAAGATGAAATAAAAACTAAATCAAACAACTTGTGATGACTGCACTAGACAGACTCCTGAAATAGGGTAAATGCTGTAAAATATCTACTATCTATCTATTGACCTTTCGAGCCATGGCTGGCCCATAGGGCATAAATCCAGATACTATTCCTCTTGTCTAAAATTTTCTTTCTAGCAGTCTCAATCCTTGCAAAGTTATTTTATCAAATCTTGCCATTTGTCTCTGTTCTGTGCAAGCAATTCAATCTTATTGATGGAGCCGATTCCTGCTGCTTTTGCCTCTCTGATCAGTGTTCTTCTCAGTGTCTCTCTGGGTCGGCCTCTTATCCTCTTACCTGTTGTTTCCCACATGATGGCTCACTTTGCTATTCGGTTATTATCTCTCTTGTCATCACATGTCCAACATAAGTCCAACGTCTTTTCTTGATTACTCATGATACTAGTAGTTGATTGGTGATTTCTCTAATTTCCTCATTTGTTTTGAATTCATTACACGCTATACCAAGTATTTGTACAATATAGGTTATATTTTTTTAAGCTGAAAGTCATCACGTTGGGGTGTGTATGAAAGTACATTTGCTCCTGCATCAGGACCTGTGAATCTAACATCAGCAGAATCAGTTACTAGAAAAGCTATTTGCAACAAAAAAATACACCTGATAATACCTGCTGACATCTAATGATTGCTTGCTACAGACTGTCTCTGAAGATAACAAAAGTCATATTTGGAATGTGTATTCAGAGGGAATATGAAGTTCGTAGTGCTTTTTAGTTATATTTTTCATTAATATGTAATTAAATTATTGATATGTGACATGTCCCTGTGTAATAATTTAATTGTGTTATTCATTATTTTATGAAGTGTTAGTCTGTAATTGTAGTGCTTTTTAGTTATATTTTTCATTAAAATGTAATTAAATTATTGGTATGTGAAATATCACTATGTAATATTTTAGTTGTATTATTAATTAATTTATGCTGTGTTAGTTTGCAGTACTTTTAGTTAAATTATTATCATTTGTATTGTGTTAATTTGTAGTGTTTTAGTCAAGTTATTCATTAATCTGTGATGGTTTTAGTAATTTATTAATTGATTTATGATGTGATTGTAGTTTTTAGTTAAATTATTAATTTTTTAATGTTTTTTTTTGTGTGTGGATACACATAGTTTTTTATTTTGTTCCTTGATGTCTTATATATTGTGAGCACTTTTTATTTTTAGTCAGGTTGTAGGCATGTTCCCTGACAATGAGTGCAAAGAGCATAGGTTACATTGTGCTGTGGTTCACAGCAAGCTGCAGTATTTGCGTCTTTCAATCTGGCATATCCGATTTTGGCCTGGCATTTTTTTGGTGACGGTGTTTGCCTTCTCTTGTCAACCTCCTTGTGTTGTGAGACTAGTTAGTTTGTTGATGGTCCCACTATGACGTGGAGTAGAGTTTTGTTCTACTCTGGTTCACTAACCCTGATGCTTTAGGTCTGTGTCAGCGATGAGCATGTTCACTGTATGGTGTCAGCTGGTCCCTAGTCAGACTGACATTTGCTACCAACATTTTTTGCCTTGAAATTAAACTAAAACTCACTACCTTTTATTGTATTAGAAACTGATACGTGGTAGATGAAAACATATCATTGTCCTCACATCACAAGATAGGACGTGGGCAGAATTAATGAACACTATAAAGTTCAAAGGCTAGTAAAACACAAAAAAACAAAATAACAAGTATTTTAAGTTTCAATTTATTTCTAATAGTACCTGTTTATGTAGTGTTTGGACCCTTTTTTCATGATCATTAACACATTTATAGATAATATGATCACTGTCATGCCAGGTTGCCTTTTGTAGATAAAAGTTTCTCTTACCCATTTTAGATGAACTCTGAGGCTGAGTGAGCCAAAAAATTAAACAAAAGATTTCCTTATTTGGGTAATTGAAGCTGAAACCTGAACTCACTAGAACATTAAACAAGTGCATTAAGCAAACAATTCTATGTGAAGTCTGCAATAAGATGAGGTGTTGACTAAGAAATAATTAATTGTTTAATTGTTATTGATCCAGCGACCTGTGAGCATTTACCTCTTACAGTCTCAATACAGATGTATTTTGGAAGATGTGTAAATTTTCTGCACATCCAGTTTTTCTCGTCCTAATTTTGGTCAAATTTAATTATAAGATATTTGATATAAGTTATTATTTGTTTATGACATTTTTACTTGGGTTATAACAGCAGTCTGTTTCTTTGTTAATTTCTAAGGGTTTTTCTGTGTTTTCAAATTTACATCAGACCAGATATATTCACCAAAATTAAAATTAAATTAATTTCTTGTAAATGAACTTAAGTGATGTAAATATTGCAACAATGTTTTGATATTGTGTTTCTTCTCATTAAGTGCCATACCTGCTGGCATGGACAGTCATGATTCTCCACAACACCTTTAGAGTTGTCCATCAGTTCTAATGTTTCTTTTGTACCCTTAAAGATCGCACTCCACAAGAATTAACATATTCTCTACCAGGGGGTTTGAGAGCCGTAATAACTCAGTGGTTAGTGAACAGGACTACTAAGAACAAGAGGTGGGGTACGATCCTGGTTGAAGGCTTCCAGGTTCACCCAACCTTAAATGGGTACTGGATATTTTATGGGAAAGTAAAGTGGCATGGACATAATACCGACCACATTACCCCAAAAAACCATGTGCTGAAGGTCTGTAAAAATAATGGTCACTAACACCATATTCCCTATATACCACTTGGCGTGATGGGGTCTTACTTTCTTAATACCATGGGGTTTAACACACTTTGGTACGGCTGTTTTTCACATATTTTTATTTATCTGAAATATCAACAAGAAAATAAAAGAAAATTGATCTAAAACACACATTTTGTTTGGAAAATTTACCCAGGAAGCCAGAAAAGAGATTAAATAAGTGAATGACATGGTTTTATTGGAAATTTTACAGAAATATAAATAAATTAAAAGCTGCAGAAAACTGGATTTCTCAAACCGGTAACTAGAGCCACGTTTTATAGCTCCTGGTACAGAATGCGATAAAAGCCTGGTCTATCATGAGCAAGACACCAATGCTGTATGTAAGCTCAGCCACACAACAGCTCTCTATTAATTCTTAAAGACCACAGTATTCTATGTTCCTTTAAAACACAGCGTGCCAGCATTGGAAGATTCACAATCAATAAAATTAAGGGATAAGAGCCCTGTGACGTACAGGGAATGTGACATACATGATTTTTCGGTAATGTGGTCCCTAAATAATGTACAGCTGATTTATTGCGTTGACAAAAAAGTTCAAGTTACTCACTTTTAAGTGTGTTCATTTGTTGAAAGTTCATGCCAATAATTAATCCTTGAATAAGTTGTAACAGATTAAAGAACATAATAATGAATATGTTAGCACATAACCATTGTACTGTTCTGTGAAGTGATTCTCTAGCTGCTTATTAATCTTATATTTTATTGTGATTATCAGCTTGCTGTGCTGGTATTAAACTTCTTCATCTTCTTCTTATTGAAAGACTGTTATCTAACATCATAGTTATACATTTTCTCAGCTTAAAAACTATGATGCCTGTAATCACTTAGAGTGCACAATTTATTTTCTTGTTTATCCATGTTATCAAGAATCTAGTATATACTCTATATTTTCTTGTAATTTCTGCACCACTTATTAAACAGTTGTGAAATTATCACTAATGTAATAAGATGCACGATAAAATGTAATTTATAATCTTTACTTGCAATATCTTAGTCTTTTAGTTCATTAAAGATTTGAACATTTAGAATAGACACACAATAATAGACACACAAATCTAATGGTCATTGTGTGTGAACATTTAGAATAGACACACAAATCTAATGGTTATTGTGTGTGAACATTTAGAATAGACCCACAAATCTAATGGTCATTGTGTGTGAACATTTAGAATAGACACACAAATCTAATGGTCATTGTGTGTGAACATTTAGAATAGACACACAAATCTAATGATCATTGTGTGTGAACATTTAGAATAGACACACAAATCTAATGGTCATTGTGTGTGAACATTTAGAATAGACACACAAATCTAATGATCATTGTGTGTGAACATTTAGAATAGACACACAAATCTAATGGTCATTGTGTGTGAACATTTAGAATAGACACACAAATCTATTGGTCATTGTGTGTAAACATTTAGAATAGACACACAAATCTAATGGTCATTGTGTGTAAACATTTAGAATATACACACAAATTTATTGGTCATTGTGTGTAAACATTTAGAATAGACACACAAATCTAATGGTCATTGTGTGTAAACATTTAGAATAGACACACAAATCTAATGGTCATTGTGTGTGAACATTTAGAATAGACCCACAAATCTAATGGTCATTGTGTGTGAACATTTAGAATAGACACACAAATCTAATGGTCATTGTGTGTGAACATTTAGAATAGACACACAAATCTATTGGTCATTGTGTGTGAACATTTAGAATAGACACACAAATCTAATGGCCATTGTGTGTGAACATTTAGAATAGACACACAAATCTATTGGTCATTGTGTGTGAACATTTAGAATAGACACACAAATCTATTGGTCATTGTGTGTGAACATTTAGAATAGACACACAAATCTATTGGTCATTGTGTGTAAACATTTAGAATAGACACACAAATCTATTGGTCATTGTGTGTAAACATTTAGAATAGACACACAAATCTAATGGTCATTGTGTGTAAACATTTAGAATAGACACACAAATCTAATGGTCATTGTGTGTAAACATTTAGAATAGACACACAAATTTATTGGTCATTGTGTGTAAACATTTAGAATAGACACACAAATTTATTGGTCATTGTGTGTAAACATTTAGAATAGACACACAAATTTATTGGTCATTGTGTGTAAACATTTAGAATAGACACACAAATTTATTGGTCATTGTGTGTAAACATTTAGAATGGACACACAAATCTATTGATTATTGTGTGTAAACATTTAGAATGGACACAACACAAACCATTCATGAATCATCTTGTCACATAATCAGAACTGATAACCTATTATTTTACAACATAGTCATATTTTGACAATGCAGTTGAGGATCAAACTTAAGTTACTTGAAAAATGTATACATAGAGATGGATAGAACATATCTCATTTTAATAAAATGAAATCTATATATGAACACTATATCAACTTTTAATTTCCTTTTGTGAAGAGTAGGACATTAAGATAACCAATGAACAGTCAGAAATAATGACAATAAATCACAATCCAACCCAAAACTATTTTTCTAATCGCAGCAGTTCTTAAATCAAATGAAATGTATTTAGGCAGTTAGTTTGTAGACAATAATAAATTAGATAAAGGTGAAGGTAAAGGTAAAGTACGAGACTTGAATCAGCGTCTTAGCATGCGAGTTTACACCCATATGTACTCAGCCGCCTATCCAGAAATGTTCGGAGATTTCTGTATAGTGTCGCCTCAAGCATCTAAACTCAGATGCAAGGCAACATTCCTCACCTTCCCAGGTAATACCCTGGTACCCATTTCTGCCAACAGCTGGGTCGACCGTGGGGGTATTTTTTTTTTTCCATCCATGAGAACAACTCACACTGCTCCCAGCGGGAATCGAACACGGGTTGTCCGAACGTCAGTAGTCCAGTCGGGTGTTTTTCCCAACTAGGCTACCGAGGCCCCCGATTACACAATTAGTGAAGACAACACAACTAGTGGAGACTACACAACTTGGGAAGATTACACAACTAGTGAAGACAATACTACAACTAGTGGAGACAACGCAACTAGTGGAGATTACACAACTAGGGAAGATTACACAACTAGGGAAGATTACACAACTAGTGAAGACAATACAACTAGTGAAGACAATACAACTAGTGAAGACAATACAACTAGTGAAGACAATACAACTAGTGGAGACAATACAACCAGTGAAGACAATACAACCAGTGGAGACAATACAACTAGTGGAGACAATACAACTAGTGAAGACAATACAACTAGTGAAGACAATACAACCAGTGAAGACAATACAACTAGTGGAGACAATACAACTAGTGGAGACAATACAACTAGTGGAGACAATACAACTAGTGGAGACAATACAACCAGTGAAGACAATACAACCAGTGGAGACAATACAACCAGTGGAGACAATACAACCAGTGGAGACAATACAACCAGTGAAGACAATACAACTAGTGGAGACAATACAACTAGTGGAGACAATACAACCAGTGAAGACAATACAACTAGTGGAGACAATACAACTAGTGGAGACAATACAACTAGTGGAGACAATACAACTAGTGAAGACAATACAACTAGTGGAGACAATACAACTAGTGGAGACAATACAACTAGTGGAGACAATACAACCAGTGGAGACAATACAACTAGTGAAGACAATACAACTAGTGGAGACAATACAACTAGTGAAGACAATACAACTAGTGAAGACAATACAACTAGTGGAGACAATACAACCAGTGAAGACAATACAACTAGTGAAGACAATACAACTAGTGAAGACAATACAACTAGTGAAGACAATACAACTAGTGAAGACAATACAACTAGTGAAGACAATACAACTAGTGGAGACAATACAACTAGTGGAGACAATACAACTAGTGAAGACAATACAACTAGTGGAGACAATACAACTAGTGGAGACAATACAACTAGTGGAGACAATACAACAGACAATACAACCAGTGAAGACAATACAACCAGTGAAGACAATACAACTAGTGAAGACAATACAACTAGTGAAGACAATACAACTAGTGAAGACAATACAACTAGTGAAGACAATACAACTAGTGAAGACAATACAACTAGTGGAGACAATACAACTAGTGGAGACAATACAACTAGTGGAGACAATACAACTAGTGAAGACAATACAACTAGTGAAGACAATACAACTAGTGAAGACAATACAACTAGTGAAGACAATACAACCAGTGGAGACAATACAACCAGTGAAGACAATACAACTAGTGGAGACAATACAACTAGTGAAGACAATACAACTAGTGAAGACAATACAACTAGTGGAGACAATACAACCAGTGAAGACAATACAACTAGTGAAGACAATACAACTAGTGAAGACAATACAACTAGTGAAGACAATACAACTAGTGAAGACAATACAACTAGTGAAGACAATACAACTAGTGGAGACAATACAACTAGTGGAGACAATACAACTAGTGAAGACAATACAACTAGTGGAGACAATACAACTAGTGGAGACAATACAACTAGTGGAGACAATACAACAGACAATACAACCAGTGAAGACAATACAACCAGTGAAGACAATACAACTAGTGAAGACAATACAACTAGTGAAGACAATACAACTAGTGAAGACAATACAACTAGTGAAGACAATACAACTAGTGGAGACAATACAACTAGTGGAGACAATACAACCAGTGGAGACAATACAACCAGTGGAGACAATACAACTAGTGGAGACAATACAACTAGTGGAGACAATACAACTAGTGGAGACAATACAACTAGTGGAGACAATACAACTAGTGGAGACAATACAACTAGTGGAGACAATACAACTAGTGGAGACAATACAACTAGTGGAGACAATACAACTAGTGGAGACAATACAACTAGTGAAGACAATACAACTAGTGAAGACAATACAACTAGTGGAGACAATACAACTAGTGAAGACAATACAACTAGTGGAGACAATACAACTAGTGGAGACAATACAACTAGTGAAAACAATATAACTAGTGGAGACAATACAACTAGTGAAGACAATACAACTAGTGGAGACAATACAACTAGTGGAGACAATACAACTAGTGGAGACTGTTTTGTAGGGAAGATTACAAAACTAGTGAAGACAACACAACTAGTGAAGGCCAGAAAAGTAAACATACTTCCTTTATGCAATGCTACCCAGAACAAGCAGTAGAATAAAATAAAATCTCATACATAAGGCTTTAAGAATTATGTATTTATAATTATAACTTTAGAATATATAGACATGAGAAAAATAAATTATTTTGAAAATTAATATCTGCTGAAATTGGGTGTATTTCAAGAAAATTAAATTTAACAGGAAGAGCAAATTCAGGAACAAAGATAATAGGAGAAGTGTAGGTGTAACATCCACGAAGGTATCAAAGGACAGTATATAAATGAACAACAAGTCCTAAAGTGGGGAACAAACAACAAGAAAGGACGAAGGAGAAGCACTTACCACTACAGAAATTGACAAGAGGAAGGATATCTAGAACATTGATGGAAAAAATATTTGTTAAGAAACCAGCATAGGTACCAACAATATACCTAGGGCTGAAATTCTTCCTGACATAATTATGCATATAGTGAAGAAAATAATATAACAAAGGCATCAAGGGTTTGAAGTACAGAACAAGTTGTGTTAGTCTGAATCCAAAATTCTTCAAAGCAGATCCAACATTGGCAGCTATCTAGATGCACTTTTCGGATCGAATTTGGCAATTAGAAACAGGAACACAGGAATCAAAGGAAAAAAATTAATGTAAAATTGCACACAAGAGAGATCTTATATACTGCAATAATTGGTGAGCTGTTACACTACTTTGTCCAGAAGAAAAGATACACCTGGAAGGAAAAGCAGTGGAAGAAGTACATCATTTTGTATACCTTGGAAACTGCATAGATTAGGGAGACACAAAGAAAAAAATTAGAATCTGAATAACAAAGACAGCAATGACTTTCAGAAACCTTGATCAAATATGGAAATAAAAATTACTAAGCACAAAAACAAAGGTAAGGATTTTCAAATCAAATGTATTATCCACCCTTACTTATTATGCATGAGAGGGCTGGAAAAAAACACAAAAGAAACCAAAGAAATAGAAAATAAACTGGATGTATGTGAAAACAAATGCCCGAGGAATATACTTCGTATACCTTAAAATGAATTTAAGTCTAGTGCAGGAATGAGAGAAATGACAAAGCATCCAGCAACTGAATCTATAGTCAAGAGAAGAAGGTGGTCATATGTTGGTAATTTCTTGTGAAGCAACAACAAGAGAATCTCAAAGCAAGCCCTCAAATGGGAACCAGATAGTAAAAGAAAAAGAGACTGACATAGAGAAACACTAAAAAGAAAACTGAGGCAAGAGACATCAACAGTAGACATCAGCTCGCTTGCCAAGATTGAACGATTCACCTAGAATAAAGCTGTGTAGCAAGATACAATGCAGGTCCTGTGCAAGGTCTGATACTTGATAACAAAGACCGTTGGACACAAGAGTCTAGAATTTCTGCCCTATATGCCATCTTCGATTTGAAAGGACAATAGTTATATAGAATTAAACTATTATCAGTGCCTACGAAGATGATCAGCATAATTATTATACAAACATGCTCTAAAGTTGTACACCTGAAATTAAGGAAGTTAGAAACAGACTCAGAAAGAACAGAAGCTACACAGATCATATTTTCACACGTAGAGAGCAATTTTCTAAATTCTTGTTGATTTTGAGATGACCTTCAATAACAGTGTACACAGAGGCAACTTGTAAAAATACTCAGTTCTCAACAAAATAAGAAAACTTGTTTATCAATTTTGTTTGCAGAGTCAAACAAGTTAGATAATTACTGGAAGTAAAGACTGGAGTGCGACAAACATGTTCCCGATTATCCATTCTCTCTTTTCAACTGTAAAAGATTACTTACTACCTTAGACATAGTTTAATCAATGGTGGGAAATATAAAAGTGAAATAAAAAAAAAAAAGAATAGGAATGGCAAAAGGTAATTTTAATGCCATGAAAAATATACTAACATCAAAACAAATAACACCAGGGCTAAAACAAAGAATAGCAAAATGTTATATCTTCTCAATATTCATGTATGGTGCAGAAACATGGATATTAAACATGAAAACAGAACAGAAAATTGAAGCCTTTGAAATGTGGATTTATAGAAGAATAGGAAGAATTGGATGGAAAGAAAAGAAAACAAATGATGAAGTCCTAAGCCAACTAAAAATGAAAAGAGAACTACTAAACACAATTGAAACAAGGCAAATGAAATTTTTAAGTCCTGTTAAAAGACACAACAACCAACTAAAAGTAAAAATACAAGGTAAAAGAGGCAGACCAAGACTAACATGGACGAGTAACATCAAAAGAAGGACAATCAGCCCATGACAACCTGCACTATCAAAGTAAGAGTCAGAGCAGAATGGCGCTCCATGGTAGCCAACCTTCGATGCAGAGACGGCATTCAATGGGCTGGGAATGAGGCAAACAACAGAACTTGTCCCTAGTTTAAACCATTGGACACAGGGAGAAAGCATCTTTTTTTAAAATATGTAACAAGTCCAAACTCACATGACAAGATTAACTACCAAAGGGAAGAGACCAAACCACATTCTTTAGAATGAGAACCAGTCATGTACCACTGAACAACCACATCAATAGAATAGGGAACCAAACACTAATATGTCCACTCTGTAAACATCCACAAGAAACAGTAAAACACCTTTTTGACTGTCCAAAGCTCACTGACATAAGAGCAATTCTACTTCCTCAAAGACCTGATAAATGGAACACCTTGTATGGATCTACAAGGGAATTCAGAAATATCAGCATATACCATATCATGGCATTGGGCTGAAGGGTGTCAGCTCACAGACTTCTGGATCCATA
Organism: Megaustenia siamemsis; assembly: GCA_032433765.1. NCBI lineage: Eukaryota > Metazoa > Mollusca > Gastropoda > Stylommatophora > Ariophantidae > Megaustenia > Megaustenia siamemsis. The sequence goes on from JAVIAB010000008.1 coordinate 59,629,843, forward strand.
ACAACAGCAGTGGATATTGTTTTCAACACAGGAAGACTTGGAATATGCTGATGACATTTCATTATAAGCCAGTGATTATCTGCAAATATTTAACCATTGATTGTCTGCATATATTTAGCCAGTGATTGACTGCAGATATTTAACCAGTGATCGTCCACAGATATCTAACCATTGATTATCTGCATATATTTAGTCAATGATTGTCTGTATATATTTAGCCAGTGATTGACTGCAGATATTTAGCCAGTGATTGCAGATATTTAGCCAGTGATTGTCTGCATATATTTAGCCAGTGATTGTCTTCAGATATTTAGCCAGCGATTGACTTCAGATATTTACCCAATGATTGACTTCAGATATTTAGTCAGTGATTGACTTCAGATATTTAGTCAGTGATTGTCTTCAGATATTTAGCCAGTGATTGTCTTCAGATATTTAGCCAGTGATTGTCTTCAGATATTTAGCCAGTGATTGACTTCAGATATTTAGCCAGTGATTGACTTCAGATATTTAGACAGTGATTGACTGAAAATATTAGACAGTGATTGGCTGCAGATATTTAGCCAGTGTTTGCATATATTTGACCAGTAGTGGTTGACTGCAGATATTTAGCCAGTGGTTGACTGCATATATTTAGCCAGTGATTGACAGCATATATTCAGCCAGTGATGGACTACTGATATTTAGCCAGCGATGTTCCTAGATATATTTTATCAAATTTTCCCAAATTCTAGTCAGATACCAATTTTAACATTCAGTTTAAGTGAAACATATCAGAAGCCTATTAATTGAGTGCTGTCTCCACATTGAAAGTTAGCCACCATGGAACACCATCTTACTCTGTCTCTTGTCTTGATGGTACACATTGTCACTGGTTAACCTGTCCACCTTTTGATGATACCAGACCTCTTTAGTCTTGGTCTGCCTTTTTCTCATTTACCATGTGCCTTCCCTTCCAAGATGACTTTAAGAAGGGTGTTATGTCTCTCCACATTGATATACTCCCCACTAATTTCACATACAAGGCACATGAATTCATTTATGAAGCTCCATTCCTGCTAGTGCTCACGCTATGATCACTCCTGTTCATCTGTAGTCGTTAAAGGATGTTAAATGCTCATAGTTGTGTTTTGCCTTTGTTGTAATGTCAGCATCTTTCAGCCAAATACATTCAGTCTCACCACAGCATTTGTCAGGGGGCTGGATAGTCTATCAGTCTCACCACAGCATTTGTCAGGGGGCTGGATAGTCTATCAGTCTCACCACAGCATTTGTCAGGGGGCTGGATAGTCTATCAGTCTCACCACAGCATTTGTCAGGGGGCTGGATAGTCTATCAGTCTCACCACAGCATTTGTCAGGGGGCTGGATAGTTTATTGACCTTTGAGCAGAATGGCTCCAGGTTCAAAGCACGCCACAGATGATGGTGATTCTGACAACAACAAATGCACTTGTTTGGGCTATCAGACTTCCCTTCCTCTTTGGTCCCTTCTCTCTTGGCAACGCTGTTTCTGGGGCTGCCATCCGTGTGGCACAATAGGATTGTGATCTGCTTCACTGACCCTGACAGAAGCACTCTAAGTTCATACATCGTCTGGCTTCTTGAGCCCTGTTGTTTAAATATGGTCAGGCTCAGCTTGTCACTGACCAACAGATGCACACTATTATGTATGATGAAGCCAATCAGCTTTACATCAGACCAGGGACACTTTAGACACGTTTTTGTCTGCCATTCTATTAGTTTAGCTGGTCCATACCATAGTGTTCTCGTTTCTCTTGCAAGAGAAAAGAGACAAGGCCAGGTACCACAAATACACCTAGCTCGTTCTGTGGATGGATCTGTCTCTCTAAGATTGGCAAATTCCGCAATGAGAGATGTTCAGTAAAGCAGCACCCAGTATGAGACACTAATCACTTATCAAACCACTGACTTATCATGATTGCTTGTTACCAACCGTCTGTCAAGACGCCAAAGGCCATATAAACCATATTGTTATTTATATGTTCTCTGCAGCTATACTCATGGCCTGCATAGTATTTAAGGGTATATTTGATATTGGTGCTTATCCACACTTTAGAGGCATTTAGGACATTCTCTTTGTGTAGTATAGGTTGGGTGATCTTGATGGATAGAAAGAAAATTGTTTGTTGTTTGTTTGTTGATTCAGCAGTACGTGGTTTTTTTTTCCCATCTTCGAGCAGTGTTTTCTTTTATTGTTGGGGAGTCTCTGGATTTTCTGTCCACACATTCTTTTTACATATTATACTTCAGTGTTGATTTAGTGGGAATTGTTTTCCTTTCTTTGTTTTTAATGTTTGTCCAGGCAATGATACACAGGCTGCTCATTTTGCCATTGATTCTTTGACCTGTTCTACTAGAATACAAGGCCTACTTTTTAACCTCACACTTCCAGTGAAAAGGGTCATGAAATTGAAGACAGGCTGGATGCCTGATCTCTATTAAGTATAGAAGCAAGTGTGTTACATAAGATTAGTTTTGAGGATCTGATCAAAGTCTTTGTAATAAAAAAAATAGTTGGAGAAAACTTGTCAAATATAAACAAAGTGGAAGTATACAAAAATAAACATTATATTCCATCTTACTGTAAGTTTTGTTTAATTTTGATAAAAACAATTGTATTTCATCGTTTATTATTGTTTATTTTTTTGATATATATATATATATATATATGGGAGAGGGAACATCAAAATCTTTTAAGTGCTTAGAACCTCTAAGAGTCTTAATCTGGCCTTGAAGCCCATAATAAGCACCCAGGAGTGGTGATTTTTTTGTTGTTGCTGTTAACTTCATCTCCTGCAGGCCTGCTTCCAAGCATTAGTAGTGATGAAAAAGGCAATATAATTCTGGATTAGCTACTTACTATATGTGAATGTCTGTTAATCTCAGGAAAATGTTAGAACATAACATTTGAGAAAATTGGGATTGTTACACCAGAGAAATAATTTCCCCGCCAAAAGAAAGCAAGGACTTCAGAGTTCAGGTTCAGACTTTCTAAAGTGAGCCACGGTAGACATCATCATAACATTGATCTTTCCCACACCGCTAGACGTCACATTGGGCTTGTAGTGTTTTTCACCTCCATCTCTGTTCTTGGCGAGATGTAAGATATTATATTATGAGTCTATGCCTGCCAACTTTACTTCTCCTATAAATGTTCTTTTTAGTGTCTCTCTAGGTCTTCCTCTTTTTCTGTATCCTGATGTTTCCCATAGTAAAACCTTTTTTTTGGAATTCTCTTGTTGTCTCTTCTCAACACGTCTGATATATGTCCATCTTCTCTTCCTAATTGTAGATGCAATCATAGAAATGCAAATACGGATAATTTGAAAACTTGTCTTTATTCTGATGATAATGTCAGAACAATGCTTTAGTTTCACAAAACAAAACTTTTGAAATTTCAATTAATTCACCACCTCCTGAATTGTATTGACTACCATTATTTGCTGTCTGAAGTGCATTGAAAGCCTGTTTTGCACATAATTACGAACAATTGAAGCAATTTTTCCTGTGATTTATAACTGTTATTACTCTCTATTTTATTTATATTTTTATTGAATTACTGTTTTTACTGTGTGTATATTCTTATATATACACCCTTATTCTTATATATATCCTAAGGAGGTTGATCGATGGCTTGATAAGCTGTCATTGTAAAAAGCATTGTTATGGAAACAGAACCATAGTTTTTAGCAGCGGTGATCTCTGCAATATGTGCCATTTTGGCACGCAGGGTTTCTGTTTTTGAGATTGTGGTTCTGCCCTATGTGCCGTCTTCAGCTCGAAAGGACAATAGATAGATATTCTTATATGTGGACCCGTACCAATGTACGCAGACAACCTTCATTATTAGCAGTAAAAAAAAGTAAAGTACCCCCATCACGCCAAGTGGCGTATAGGGAATATGGTGTTAGTGACCATAAATTATACAGACCTTTCAGCACATGATTTTTGGGGTAATGTGGTCGGTATTACGCCCGTGCCACTTTACTTTCCCAGAAAAAATCCGGTACCCATTAAAGGCTGGGTGAACCTGGAAGCCGTCAGTTGGGATCGAACCCTACCTCTAGTCCTTTGTTGTCCAGTTCACTAACCACTGAGCTATCGTGGCTCCCTCATTATTAGCAGTGCACTAAGTAAATTCTCTAGTACTTTCTATATAGCTCATGTATATCACAAACAAATATATTCTCATTCTAAAATGCTACAGAATGATGGAACTTGCAAGTCATGCCCCATTTGTACTTTCCACTCTGGATTTTTAAGGAACTGAATGGCCAAAATTTGTGTTCTATGAGTCAAACAATACAATAAAAAGTCAAAACATTTATTATATGAGCCAAACAATATAATCACAGACTAAAATATGCATTCTGTGAACCAGACAATACATTGACAAGCCAAAATATTTATTTGGTGAGCTGAACAATATAATGACAGGCCAAAACATTTATTTAATGAGCCAAACAATATGATCACAGGCCAAACCAAAACATTTATTTCAAAAGCCAAACAGTATAATTACAGGCCAAAACATTTATAACATGAGCTAAACAATATAATCACATACTACAATATGTATTCTATGAGCCAGACAATACATTGACAAGCCAAAACACTTATTCTGTGAGCTAAAAATATATAAACAAGCCAAAATATTTATTCTATGAGCCTAACAATATAATCACAGGCCAAAACATTTATTTGTGGAGAATTTCCCTAATAAATATTTGATAGCTTCATTGACCTAAATATTTATTTGAGGGGGAATTTCCCTAATAAATATTTGATAGCTTCATTGACCTAAATATTTATTTGTGGAGAATTTCCCTAATAAATATTTAATAGCTTCATTGACCTAAATATTTATTTGAGGGGGAATTTCCCTATTATATATTTGATAGCTTCATTTAGATTGTGCTCAGTATTGAGTCTGTCACTCCTCTCATTGTATCTGTTATGTTAACACTGTATTTGTATTCCTCATTGTGATAATCCATAATCTAATAATAGCACTGTCTTGTAACCTCTGTAATTAAGCAGCTATCATTACACGCTGTTCCAACAAATGTCTATTGTCATTGTTAATCATCATCATGTGTCATGAAAAAAAAATTATCATTGATAATCACTTGTTTTTATCATTGCAGTAATTGTAGTTGCATTACTTACTCTTTTGTGCTAGAAATGCTATTCATATTAAATAAATTATATAATAATAACCAAGACATATGACTACTCTTACTGACCTCATTAAACATACTTCTAATCTAACTAACCTCATCAAAGTTTACTACTATTTTTTTCTGACCTCATAAAACATACTTCTAATCTTACTGACCTTACTAAAGTATACTACTATTTTTTTCTGGCCTCATCAAACATATTTCTAATCTTACTGGCCTCATCAAATATATTTCTACTCTTATTGACCTCATCAAAGTTTACTACTATTTTTTTTCTGACCTCAAAAACATACTACTCTTACTAATGTCAGTAACATGTTACTCTACTACTCTTACCGTCCACACTTTAAACATCTACTTTTCCTATTTTCATAATGTCTCCAGCTCTGTTGTCATGACTTCATCAAACATGCCACTACTATTGTTCTGGTCACGCAGAGCATTCTTCTACTCTTACTAATGTCAGTAACATGCTGTGACTTGCAACTGTCCTGTTTTGCTTGAGGTAGATCTGTGGTGTTGTGGTACAAGGGCGCCCCATGGAGAATATTGTCGTACTCATGATTCATCATCATCAGATTGCATGTCCTTTGCAGAACGTTGCATTCACGAGAGCCCTTCTGAAAGAATCTCTGTCTCTAGCCAGATCTTCACAGAACGTTTCATTCACCACAGCCCGTATGAAAGAATCTCTGTCTCTAGCCAGATCTTCAACAGAACGTTTCATTCACCACAGCCGTATGAAAGAATCTCTGTCTCTAGCCAGATCTTCAACAGAACGTTTCATTCACCACAGCCCGTATGAAAGAATCTCCGTCTCTAGCCAGATCTTCAACAGAACGTTGCATTCACGAGAGCCCTTCTGAAAGAACTCTGTCTCTAGCCAGATCTCAACAGAACGTTTCATTCACCACAGCCTGTATGAAAGAATCTCCGTCTCTAGCCAGATCTTCAACAGAACGTTGCATTCACGAGAGCCATTCTGAAAGAAACTCTGTCTCTAGCCAGATCTTCAACAGAACGTTTCATTCACCACAGCCTGTATGAAAGAATGTCTGTCTCTATAATCATATATATATATATATATATATATATATATATATATATATTATATATATATATATATGATTATAGTGATATTTGCCGCTTTTTCTGTTGTCATGTTCAAGGTCTTGAAATCACCTTTTCCTTGATTGACCCCTGATGCCTGGCCCAGGAACCATGCCCTTCATTACTGCTCTTTCCAGCTCGCTGTCTTTTGACGTGGCCATAGTGTTTTAATTCCCCCTGTAGAATGGTGTTTATAGACAGTTCTGTTCAATGTCATTGAGTTATTTGCGGGTCATCATCATTGCACTCCGAACATGTCCATAGGTGCTCAGATCCCCTCCTCAGCAAGTCCCGCAGTGTCCAGCGACTGACGACTCCAGTTCTGTTTTGGTTGATGAGTCTTCTTACACGCCCACTAAGTTTCTCGTTTCTGGTTGTACCCATCTTAACTCCCATCTCCATCATCCGAAGAAGTGACGTGCTCTTCCCACATCTCGAAGGGAATTGATGATGTCCGCCCGATCCATTGGTTGCTCGTCCTCAACGACAGCACAGCTAGCCAACCTGCCCCTTCTTTCATTTCCCCGTACTCCTGCATGTCCAGGGACATAGACAAAGGTGACCTTATGTATTTTAGACTTCTGTAGTGACTCTACCCATTGCATGCGTACAGAGCCTGACTCCACTTTTTTATCATGCTCATCGAATCACTCAGTATACAGGCGTGGGTGTAGTCTTGTGACTCTAACCATTTGAATACCTTGGTCACTGCCATCACCTGCATTGTCATGCTACTCGTGGTCATGACGTATGCACCACTGTCTTCTTTGACTATTCTGCCTGCCGAGCGTGCTGTAAATGCCCATGCACTTCTTTGATGTCGTATTACAGATCCGTCTGTATAGATGACTGCATCTTTCTCATCGGTGTTATCGCAGATGAGACCGTTGACCTCCGCATTAACCATGACCGAGTTCTGTTCCCTACTTTTCCTGTCGAGTGTGACAATACACGAGAAAGTCCCTTGAATGACGTAGGCACCGGTATCCATTCCTCGCCAGCGTTGATGTTGGTACGCCCACATACCTGTTTGATAACATCTTCTGCTCGGCCCACGTATGATTTGCCTCTTTTTAGCCTGGCAGTTTCCGTGTTGAGCACGTTGTGCATTGGATACTCTTTATCTGCACTAATCTTCAGGTATGCTCGTGCTCTCCACATTGGTTGTTTAATGTTTAAATATGTTCATTTGTTTTCATTGCTCGTTTTCATTATCCAAGATATCTTAAGGATTTTTCTGTAGCATATTGTTTTAAATGAATCGATTTTCTTCCTTGCTGTTTGCGAGATTGTCCATGATTCACAACCGTATGTTGCTATTAGGAAGATACATTTCCTTAGTAAATTTAATTTTACAGCTTTGCTGGTATTGTACCACAAGTTCTTCATGGTATTTATTTTTGTGTGTTGCTATTGCTAATCTTCTTTTGATCTATTTGTTGGTCTCCATTGTTAGTCTCTACAGATCTCAGATACTCATAGTTTGTTACAATTTCGAGACCTCGGTGGTTAGAAATAATAAAATCAAACTTCCACACAGACTTATATTTGTTTTAGTACGTGAGCGAGTTTCTAGAGGATAGTGTTAATTCTGTTATTGTTTATCAGCTTATGTATCCTATCTACATAGGAAACGCGCTCAGAATCAGAGGTTACCCGACTTATACAACCGTAACTGTCACTAGGGAGCCGCCCGTATATGATCAGCAGGGAAACGGAGTCTCGGGTATCGACAATTTAGGAACCACTGGAATATAGATATCACGAGTACATTCCCTTAACTTCTACTTTTTGTTACATAATACGATCAAGTAAATACTTAACTCTCCTGATATAATATACGGAGTGTTTATAAAGTCACTGTACAGTGATAATAATTATGAAACTGTATCGTAAAATATTTTATTATTCGTGTAGACACTACTGCTCTTGGCTGGCTTGTATTGGGTAAAGTGGCTGTTTACACGATGAAGTTGTGACTACAGCATGTGATCAAAATGTCCACCACGGGCCTCAAGACATTTGTTGACTCGCCTCTTCATGTTATCGAAAACCTTCTGGATAATGACCGATGATATTTGTTGGATGAATATTTCAGATTATTAACTGTTTACGGTTTATTTAGATCAACTTTCCCTTTTAGCGCACCCCACAGATAATAGTCAGCGGAATTAGGACTTGTGAGTCGGGAAATTTCAGCACAAATTGTCGGATTACTTCTTCCATGTACTTGCTACTATTACGGAAGACATGTTCAATCAAAAATAGCATGTTTTCAATGTTTAACACCACTTCCTAACAGCGATAAAACCGTGAATATAACAACGACTTGTGTTGTGCTGCAGAAGGATTGTGGACACAGAATATCGTGACGTAAATTTCACAAATATTTGTCAAGCCACTGCACATCATCATCATCATTGAGTGCCATCTCCACGTCGAAGGTTGGCTACCATGGAGCGCCATTCCACTCTGTCTCTTGCTTTGATGGTGCAGATTGTCATAGGCTGACTTGTCCATCTTTTGATGTTACTCGTCCATGTTAGTCTTGGTCTGCCTCTGCCTCTTTTTTACCTAGTATTTTCCCTTCCATATTACTTCTATTAGGCTGTGGTGTTTTTTAACATGACCCAAAAATTTCATTTGTCTTGCTCTAATAGTGTTTAGTAGTTCTCTTTTCATTTTTAGTTGTTTTAAAACTTCCTCGTTTGTTTTCTTTTCTTTCAATCCAATTCTACCTGCCACTGCACAGCGACTTTATAAACACCCTGTATATTATAGGACACTCTCTATGACGGTCTGCACTTATGATAATGGTCTCTTCAAATTTACTTATATCTTTATTGAAAGAACTTACCTACTGTTTCTTTCCGGGTATTTATCTTATATTATAATTTTTCTACCAAAAACCATATGGATGGTTGGGGCGCTACTGACAGACTTTATCAACCCCCTCTACTTTCCTCTATCCTCAGTCATTCCTTAGGACTCTGCGAAATTTAACCTGTCTATTCTTTGATGTTATCTTCCCTTCTCTATCTCTGCCTATCTAACATTTTCCCTCCCTTCACAGTACATTGCAGAATAATCTGTGCAGGCATATGATTGAGATATCAGATATGAACTAATTCCATCAAATAAATGGTGCAGCTATGTCTACAGCCTTTCCTCCTTATCCAGCTGTTAACTACATCTACAATATTTAGTGTTATTGCAATTACCTTTATTACATTACTACAACGATAACCATATTACATTACTGCAACGATAACCATATTACATTACTGCAAAGATAACTGTTTTTATTATTACTACAACTATCAGAGCAAATTCTTCAAGTAAAACTCCCACTACCAATCCTACCATAATTACTGCTGCTGTTACTAAACTAGCGGTTGCCACAATACCAAATATTGCTACAACTACCACCACCACTTAATGCACTTAATTATGCTACGAAAGCGCACCAACAATCACTATTAATAATGTGGTCACCAAACAATAAATACTTATATTACTAGAACTAAAACTGACACAGTAGCACCAACTCTCCTCCTCTACTCTTACCAAAGTTAATACTGGTACCGCAGCCAGCGTTTACTACTACAACTACTGTCCCTACTACAACAACTACTATCCATACAACAACAACTACTATCCATACAACAACTACTATCCATACAACAAGAACTACTATCCATACAACAACTACTATCCATACAACAACAACTACTATCCATACAACAACTACTATCCCTACTACAACAACTACTATCCATACAACAACTACTATCCATACAACAAGAACTACTATCCATACAACAACTACTATCCATACAACAACAACTACTATCCCTACTACAACAACTACTATCCCTACTACACCAACTACTATCCCTACTACAACAACTACTATCCCTACAACAACTACTACTATCACTACTACAACAACTACTACAACAACTACTACTATCCCTACTATAACAACTACTACAACAACTACTACTATCCCTACTACAACAACTACTACCACAACTACTACAACAACTAACTACAACAACTACTACTATCCCTACTACAACAACTACTATTCTACCACAACAACTACTATCCCTACTACAACAACTACTATTCCTACCACAACAACAACTACTACTATCCCTACTACAACAACTACTATTCTACCACAACAACTACTATTCCTACCACAACAACAACTACTATTCCTACCACAACAACTACTATCCCTACTACAACAACTACTATTCCTACCACAACAACAACTACTATCCCTACTACACACTACTATCTTACCACAACAACAACTACTATCCCTACTACAACAACTACTATTCCTACCACAATAACAACTACTATCCCTACTACAACAACTACTATTCCTACCACAACAACAACTACTATCCCTACTACAACAACTACTATCCCTACTACAACAACTACTATTCCTACCACAACAACAACTACTATTCCTACCACAACAACTACTATCCCTACTACAACAACTACTATTCCTACCACAACAACAACTACTATCCCTACTACAACAACTACTATTCTTACCACAACAACAACTACTATCCCTACTACAACAACTACTATTCCTATCACAACAACAACTACTATCTCTACAACAACAACTACTATTCCTACCACAACAACATGTACTATCCCTACAACAACAACTACTATCCCTACTACAACAACTACTATTCCTACCACAACAACAACTACTATCCCTACAACAACAACTACTATTCCTACCACAACAACAACTACTATCCCTACTACAACAACTACTATCCATACAACAACAACTACTATTCCTACCACAACAACAACTACTGTCCCTACTACAACAACTACTATTCCTACCACAACAACAACTACTATCCCTACTACAACAACAACTACTATCCCTACTACAACAACAACTACTATCCCTACTACAACACAACTATTCCTACCACAACAACAACTACTATCCCTACTACAACAACTACTATTCCTACCACAACAACAACTACTATCCATACAACAACAAGTACTATCCCTACCACAACTACTATCCCTACTACAACTACTATCCCTACCACAACAACAACTACTATCCCTACCATAACGTATCCTGCTTTTGACGCTCTTACAAATGTTTCTACCCACTATATTTCTACAACTATTATTGCCGTCATCACTATTATCACTTCTACGACTACAACGCTCACATTACTATTACTACTACCACCCTTACAACAAAATGTCCTGCTACTACATTTACTGCTACCACCACTACAACTACTCTCACATTTAGGAACCCTCGCCAGCGTCTGGACACTGAGATATTGCTCATATTGATCACGCAATATATTGAGGTGAAAAGTCCTCTTACAGTCATCTAGACTCATTTCTCTGGGCATTCGGTCAATCGTTCCTGGTCAATACAAAGCGGTCATCATTGAGTGCCGTCTCCGCATCGAAGATTGGCTATCATGGTGCGCCATTCCGCTCTGTCTCTTGTTTTGTTAGTGTAGGTTATCATAGGCTGACTTGTCCATCTTTTGATGTTACTCGTCCTTGTTAGTCTTGGTCTGGCTCTGCCTCTTTTACCTTGTATTTCCCTTCCAAGATTACCTTAGTAGTCTTCTGTGCCTTTTAGCATGCCCGAAAAAATCTAATTTGTCTTGTTATAATTGTGTTTAGTGGTTCTCTTTTCAATTTTAGTTGTTTTAAGACTTCATCGTTTGTTTTCTTTCTTTTCCATCCAATTCTACCTATTCTTCTATAAATTCACATTTCGAAGACTTCAATTTTCTGTTATGTTTTCTTGTTTAATGCCCATGGTCTGCAGCATACAGGAATGTTGAGAAGATATAACATGTTGATATTCTTAGTTTTAGCCCTCGTGTTATTTGTTTTGATGTTAGTATATTTTTCATGGCATTAAAAATACAAAGCGGCATGGTCAAATATTATGATGATCGCTTAACTGTGTTTACAAATGTCGCGTGACTATGTGTTGCATTCTCTGTTTAATCGATGCTTTCATCAATTTTGGTCAGAGATAACTTGAACTAACGGTTAAATGTTATGACACGATGTCCTCACTAGTTTCTTGTCACATGAAGTTTGTTTTTAAATCAAATAATCCGAAGTTTAAGAGTTAATAAATGATTGATTGTTCCATCTTTTTTGACATCGAGTTGTTTCTAAGTAAAGGTAAAGGTCAAGTACGAGACTTAAGCAGGCGTCTAAGCACGCGAGTTTCCACCCATATGTGCTCGGCCGCTTATCCAGAAGTGTTCGGAGACTCGAGGTATCGATCTTACACGGTTAGTTAACAACAACAACAACCCAGTGTTAGACTCACGGCTTACTTAACAACAACAACAACAACAACCCAGTGTTAGATTCACGGTTTACTTAACAACAACAACAACCCAGTGTTAGATTCATGGCTTACTTAACAACAACAACCCAGTGTTAGATTCACGGTTTACTTAACAACAACAACAACAACAACCCAGTGTTAGATTCACGGCTTACTTAACAACAACAGCAACAACCAGTGTTAGATTCACGGCTTACTTAACAGCAGCAACCCAGTGTTAGATTCACGGCTTACTTAACAACAACAACAACCCAGTGTTAGATTCACGGCTTACTTAACAACAACCAGTGTTAGATTCACGGCTAACTTAACAACAGTAACCCAGTGTTAGATTCACGGCTTACTTAACAACAACAATCCAGTGTTAGATTCACGGTTAACTTAACAACAACAACAACCCAGTGTTAGATCCATGGCTTACTTAACAACAACAACCCAGTGTTAGATTCACGGCTAACTTAACAACAACAACAACCCAGTGTTAGATTCACGGCTTACTTAACAACAACAACCCAGTGTTAGATTCACGGCTAACTTAACAACAACCCAGTGTTAGATTCACGGCTTACTTAACAACAGTAACCCTGTGTTAGATTCAAGGCTTACTTAACAACAACAACCCAGTGTTAGATTCACGGCTAACTTAACAACTGTAACCCAGTGTTAGATTCATGGCTTACTTAACAACAACAACCCAGTGTTAGATTCATGGCTTACTTAACAACAACAACCCAGTGTTAGATTCATGGCTTACTTAACAACAACAACAACAACCCCGTGTTAGATTCACGGTTTACTTAACAACAACAACAACAACCCAGTGTTAGATTCATGGCTTACTTAACAACAACAACCCAGTGTTAGATTCATGGCTTACTTAACAACAACAACCCAGTGTTAGATTCATGCTTACTTAACAACAACAACAACAACCCGTGTTAGATTCACGGTTTACTTAACAACAACAACAACAACAACCCAGTGTTAGATTCATGGCTTACTTAACAACAACAACCCAGTGTTAGATTCATGGCTTACTTAACAACAACAACCCAGTGTTAGATTCACGGCTTACTTAACAACAACAACCCAGTGTTAGATTCACGGTTTACTTAAAAGCAACAACCCAGTGTTAGATTCACGGCTTACTTAACAACAACAACAACAACCCCGTGTTAGATTCACGGTTTACTTAACAACAACAACAACCAGTGTTAGATTCACGGCTTACTTAACAGCAACAACAGTGTGCCCAAGGGTTTCGATATTGTTTGGGAAAGTACTGGGTCTCCAGTATTTAGTTCTTTGGCAATTGCAGCGAAGTTGCTCATCTTTTGTCGTACAATTCCGGAACCAGTTATTCATTGGTGCATGGGGCGGCTAAGGAGCCTTCTATATTTCTCCGCTTGTTGCAATACTTTAGTGACCCGTCTGTCATCTAAGGGTTGTAAACCTGTTACTGTTTCTAGAGTCTTGATAGGTGTAGATTTCATAGCACCAGTGATGATACGGACAGCTTGGTTCTGTGTTCTGTTAATTTTGCTAATGTGTGATTTGGAAGCCATAGCCCAGGCTGTGACTCCATACTCTAGAACTGGTCTGACTCTTCCTACGTATAGTCTTTTCAAAATATTGCTGTCTGCCCCCCAGTCCGTTCCTGCCAATTTCTTCATAATATTTGTTTGTTTTCTGGCTTTTTTTTCTTGCTCTCTCTATATGATTTTTGCAAGTCATTCTGCGATTCATTGTGACGCCAAGATATTTTGGGATTTGGTCAATAGATAGTGTATGGTCTTTTATCTTCAAGTTGCACAGAGTGTGTTTCTTGATACGCTGAAAATTGTATATGTAGTTTTTTGTTTTTTTCGTTGATTGGTAAGAACCAGGTGTTCGTCCATTTTTCAAGTTCACATAGGGCATCTTGCATCCTGGGTCCAGCCACCGACATACTTTCCTCGCGAGCCCATAACGCCTGATCATCTGCGTATATTGCTGAGTGTATTCTGGTGGAATGTCCATTACGATGTCATTTATGAAAATTAAAAAGAGTGTTGGGGACAAGATTCCGCCTTGTAGGAACCCTTGTTCGATAGAGACCTTCTTACTTAGTTGACCTTGAACTTGTACTCTGGCCGTTCTATCCTGAAGGTATTGAGAGACCCAATTGAATAAACGACCCTGGATGCCAAGTTTAAAAAGCTTGTTCTTTAAACTATCTCGCCATACCCTATCAACAGCCTTCTCCATGTCGACCCACACAGCCAGTGTGTGTTTCTTTTCTTGTAGAGCATCCTCTATTTCCTGTGCAATGTAGGTGACCAGGTTTTCAGTTGATCTGTGCTGACGGGAGCCACTTTGTTGTGGTACGATTTGTTGTTTTGTCTCCAAATGCCACATAAGTCTTCTGTTAACCAGCCTTTCCATGAGTTTACTCAGGCAGCTCAGTAAGCTAATTGGTCTATAGCTACTTGGGTCTAGTGGGTCTTTTCCACGCTTGAGGACGGGCACCATAATAGCTTCTTTTCCAGATTGCCGGCACATGACCTCTCATCCAGCTAGCATTTGTTATCCTTAGAAATTTGCTCTTGGCTTTCTGTCCCAGATTTAGGAGCATTTCGTTGGAGATTCCATCTTTACCAGGGGAACTTTTGAGCTTCAATCCTTTGAGGACAACATCTAATTCAGTTTAGGGTAAGATGGTCGTCGGATGCTCTTCTGGTGCTAAAGGCATGTGTTTTGCATCTTGGTTTTCCCGTCTTGCAGCTTTCTGTTTGCCTATTTGAATGTTTATTCTACTGATGTTTTTGTAAGTCTCTTTCAGTAGATTTGCTGCCCTTTTGCCTGTGAGGATGTTCTGATTGTGTGCTAATGATATTGAGGTCGGCAGTTGTTTTCGTCGCTCAGAGCTTTCGCAAGTTTCCATAGTTTATGACCATTTTTGTCTAGATTAAGGCTCTCTGTTTTGTCTATCCAGCTCTGTCTTGCTGATATCATGACCTGACGTCTGTATTTGGCCGAGGCTGCTTTGTTGGCAATGTTGCTCTCTGTGCTGTGTGATGTTTCAGCTAGTTCTCTGGCAGTGTCTAGTTCCTCTTCTAGTCTTTGTATTTCCTTGCTCCAGTATGGCTTGTAGTTTCTTCTTGCTCCTCTAGGAATGGATTCTTTAGCAGCTCCCAGGATTCCATTTGTTTACCGCTCTATCATATTATTGACCTTCTTTTCGTGGGTGTTGATAGGCGCATTATATGCATCAGTGAGCCCTGCAAACTTTGCCCAATCTGCTCTCTTATAGTTCCAGCGGGGAAGAGGTATTTGCAATTCCTGTTTGTGAGAAAGAGTCACTGAAAGTTTGACTGGTCTATGGTCACTATCTCCAAGTTGGTTCAGCACTTTTCTGGTTATTTTGATGATATGTCTCCAGTTGCAAATGCTAGGTCGGGAGTGGAAGTTGTTTTCCATCTTCTTGAGTAGAAGATTGGGGATCCTCTCTAGAGTTTATGAGGAATAGGTTGTTGTCTATTTCCCATTCTTCCACTTCTTCACATTAAACATTGGACTCCTTATATCCCCATCTTTCATAGTGGCTGTTAAAGTCTCCTACTACCAGACACTTTGATGGTGGTATTTCCATTGACTCCAGCTTCAGTAATTTGTCATTTGGACAGTATATATTAAATATCCTTATACTAGCGGAGTTAATGTATAGGTCTGTACCAATGATCTCTGCCTCTCCGTTTGTGACTACACATCTATCAGTTTTGCTGGGATGGAATTTTTAATAAGAATAAGAATTCCACCCTTGTGACCTTCCCTGTCCTGTCTAAATGTTTGGTAGCCCCTGATCACAAATCTGTGCTGAGGATTAAGATGAGTTTCCTGGATGCAGGCAACGTCTATCTCCCCCTCTGCTAGTCTGATTGTTAGAACTTGTTTTTTGTGGTATATGCCCTCCGCATTCCAATGTATTATGTTCAGCTGTCTCTTGAAGCCTTTCCGGTCAGCGGTAGTTTCTTTCATAATTAGAGTCTGTTAGATCCAGTCTGATTGATTACTTGTTAAAACGTTGCACTGTGTTCTGCGCCAGTGGCCCAGCGCATCCGATTTGAGCCAGCATTTTATTCAGGCTTGCTTTTCCTTAGCCTTTGATTGTCCCCAATCTTCCTGCAAGGCAGCAGATTGTCTTTTCTGTAGGGGGATTCTGCCCTTAGATGGTCGGCCCTCCCAGGTTTACGAGCACCATCTGGCCAAGCTTGATGTAGTAATTAGTTGGTGATTAGACCATCACCATCACACATCAACAACAGACTATAAGACCCTCCTAACTATCACGAACTTCAGGAAGTCTCACCGATGCTGACAAGTCGTGTTATGACAAGTATTTTAAACTAAAAGTTCTACCAGATATATACGAATGTATGATGAAACATGTAATTTACTATTTGGATAGTTTGTCAAGGAAGGTGTTGATCTCCTCCTGCGTTAGTGGACGCATGGTTGTTTACTAATTTGGTTCATTTAAGACAGCGTCCACAAGAGTCAGAGTGAAATGAATCTACATTGTCGCCAACCCTCGATGCAGGGAGAAAGCACGACAAGATTGTGTTCTGAGCTTATACTCCAGGCAATGTGCTAGTAAAAGCTAAACTATAACGGCCGCCGTTGAGAATGAACGAAATTCTGCAAATTCAGATCTTGGCCGTTGGGCTTTGTTCAAACGTAAACAAGCGTCCATCTTCGTTCATCTGGTACGGTATGAGTAGTATTAATGAGTTGGAAATAGCATATAGCACAACTCTATTAAATACACATACATTTTTACAGCTTTGAGATATATAGATATGATGTTTAACGATTCCTACGTTTATTTTTGATACCTTCTTCTGGGTTAAACATCAGGATAAATTAGAAATACATATGGCAAAGTACTTAGCTGATCCTTAATACAAACTTTCAAGACGATATAAAGGCACACTTAGAAGACACTATACAGCTACCGCATATATATATATATATATATATATATATATATATATATATATATATATATATATATATATATATATATATAATATATATATATACATAAAGAATTATAGCGCTGTATTGCATTAGTTGAAGGGTAAGTACTTTATTTAAATTGTTTTATATTCGGATTGTTCATTTTCTCTAAAGAATGCCCCTGCCCAAACGTGAGATATGCAATATTTTTTTTACCATACGGTTGTAAAATTACCTGTGTATTTGATTGCATTAAGTTTATATTTTCCTGGTCTATAGGTTTGTTTGAAGTCACGCGGTACAATTCCAGACAGAGTCAGTCCTTATTTATTTGTTAAAACTGCCGAGTGTATTTAAAGAGAGACAGAGCTATATGTTCTCTGACGTTGTGTCATTTTTGAGAAAACTGCGCTTCGTTCCATTGTGTCATATCTTATGTTCATTGCAAGCTGCTTGTGTGTACATCAAATGAGGTTACAATAAAAGAACACGAGTATTTTCTGTGTGTTCCTTGTTTTATTTTAACAATGTCTATGCAGCCATCAACTCTGTGCTTGTGTGTATGGGTTTTCACAACAGCTTGTTCTAACGTCATCATCATGTGCTATACCGATTGACGTAGGCGATCATGTCTCCTTCCACAATCTTCTATCTACACTGAATCGTATCAATTCTGTTGTTGACTGTTTTCCATGCCATGACATAAGCTATATAGTATTTCCTCTCTTCAACGATATCTCTTTCCTTGTATTTTGCCAGTTGTAATCAGCTACTTTAACTTTTCTCTTTACATGTGCCCGAAAAATGTTGATTGTTTCTTTCTAATGTTTTAAGAGCTCTGTTTTTATATTGTCCTATTTAAGAATTTCCTCGATGGTCTTTTTAAATGTAAAGGAAACTCTCGACATTCTTCTGAGAAATCCCATCTCTTTGGCCTATAGACTTGTACATGTTTTAATCTCAGAACAGAAGAATTCGTTTAGAACTTTTCAAGAAGAAAACATCTTCAAAGCCGCTCTTCAGTAGTTAAAACACTGAATTATCACAAACATGTTAGCTTGAATGCTTTAACAGCAGAACTTTACAAGTTCTACAAGCAGTGTTCATGAACCGCGGTTCAGTAGGTTCCGCTTCAATGCAAGATTCCTAGAATAATGACGCTGACAAGTTGAGAAACGAAGGTATATATTAATGGATTTCCAGGACAAACTAAACGTTATTGAGTTATTAGCGGGTCATCATCATTGCACTCCGAACAAGTCCATAGGTGCTCAGATCCCCTCCTCAGTTATTGAGTTATTAGCGGTCATCATCATTGCACTCCGAACATGTCCATAGGTGCTCAGATCCCCTCCTCAGTTATTGAGTTATTAGCGGGTCATCATCATTGCACTCCGAACATGTCCATAGGTGCTCAGATCCCCTCCTCAGTTATTGAGTTATTAGCTGGTCATCATCATTGCACTCCGAACATGTCCATAGGTGCTCAGATCCCCTCCTCAGTTATTGAATTATTAGCGGGTCATCATCATTGCACTCCGAATATGTCCATAGGTGCTCAGATCCCCTCCTCAGTTATTGAATTATTAGCGGGTCATCATCATTGCACTCCGAATATGTCCATAGGTGCTCAGATCCCCTCCTCAGTTATTGAGTTATTAGCGGGTCATCATCATTGCACTCCGAACATGTCCAGAGGTGCTCAGATCCCCTCCTCAGTTATTGAGTTATTAGCGGGTCATCATCATTGCATTCCGAACATGTCCATAGGTGCTCAGATCCCCTACTCAGTTATTGAGTTATTAGCGGGTCATCATCATTGCATTCCGAACATGTCCATAGGTGCTCAGATCCCCTACTCAGCAAGTCTCGATGTGTCCAGCGACTGACGACTCCAGTTCTGTGTTGGTTCATTAGTCTCTCGTTTCTGGCTGTGCTCATCTTAACTAATATCTCTTTCATCCGAAGGAGTGACGTGGACTCATGGTTGTCGAAGTCCTGTGTCCTCCCCACTTCCAGGAGGGCATTGATGATGTCCGTCCGATCCATTGGTTAACAGTCCTCAACAATAGCGCAGTTAGCCAACCTGTCCGCTCTTTCATTTCCCCCTACTCCCGCATGTCCAGGGCGTAGACAAAGGTGACCTTACGTATTTTTGACTTCTGCAATGACTCCCTATGACTGCCATCACCTCCATCGTCATGCTACTCGTGGTCATGATGTATGCACCACTGTCTTCTTTGACTATTCTGCCTGCCGAGAGTGCCCATGCACTCCTTTCGTGTCGTATTACAAATCTGTCTTTATAGATGACTGCATCTTTCTCATCAGTGTTATCCTAGATGAGACCGCTGGCCTCTGCATTGATCACGACTGAGTTCTGTTCCCTACATTTCCTGTCGCGTGTGACAATACACGAGAATGTCCCCTTGAATAACATAATCATCATCAAGAACTGGGCCTACTGGCATAGGTGATCATGTCTCTCCACAACTTTCGATCTCGGCAGCTATTTATCATTTCTGTTGTTGACCTTCTGCCAAGCCATTCTCTTAAGATGTCTGTTATTTTTTCTCTTTGCTTCCCTATATCTCTTCGTCCCTCAATTGTTCCAGTTGTTACAATATATTCCAGTTGTTCTCTTCTCATTACATGGCCAAAAAATGTTGATTGTCTCTTCCTAATATTGGAAATTAGCTATCTTTTTGCTTTGACCTCTCTCAGAACATCTTCATTACTCTTCTTAGCTGTCCATGGTACTCTCAACATCTTCTGTAAAACCACATTTCTACAGACTCCAGAATGACATAAGGCACAGGAATCCATATTCTATTCTATTCTATTCTATCGATGGAAACATTTTCAATGCAGTCAGAAATTTTGCATATCCGCTCCACAACCTGTCACAGCATTTCCCAAATGCATCGGTAAATTCCAACGACAAGGTCGCGCCGTGCCGATCTTACTTGAATGCATAGGCGATGACTCCACACCTCCTTAATCGCCTCTCACGACATACTCCACAAGGTAGCAGTGGCTCTATTCTTTTCTCCCGCCACCGTGGAGACGCTGGAAGAATATGACTGGCTACAAGGATGAAACAATACACGAGGAGGCTCTTATGATCACCACCAGAGCCATTCTTGGACAATATATCTTGAGATGTTACAAACCTTGAGCTGATCAGCGCTTTCTTTGAGCTTTGAAGCTTTTCAGACCAAATGGTACAAGTGAAAAAAAAAAATGATGAAGAAGTACCAAACCACCATTCCAGGCATTCAATAAACTTAGAACTATTTGGCGTTCAACTAGTCTTCACGTCGACACAAACCTTAGAATTTACAAGTCAAATGTGCGATCCATACTCCTATATGCAGGAGAAACCTGGAGAATGAGCCATACGATTTAAATTTTTTAAATAAGACATTAGCTGACTTAAGAGGAAATAAAATCGATGTTTTAGGAAGATTCTCAACATCTGTTAGTATCAAGACATCACAAACAAAGAAGTCACCAGAAGATCAGGTATTAACAACATGACCAAGAAATGAAAAGAAAACGTTGGAAATGGCGAGGCCAGGTTCTACGAATGGAACGATGCAGGCATCAGCACCTAGCATTAACATGGCCGTCACCTGTAAACGAAGAAGATGCAGGCCATTAGGGATATGACGATGAACCATACATGATGAAATGATGGACGCTGGCAGATCCTTGCGAAAGTTGTTCATTTTGTCCAGGGCGGGTTAGGTGGAGATTTGTGAGTGCCATATGGTGGGTGGAGATCTCTTTAAGTGCCCTATGGCGGGTGGAGATCTCTTTAAGTGCCCTATGGTGCGTGGAGAACTCTTCAGTGCCCTATGGTGGGTGGAGAACTCCTGTGAGTGTCCTGTGGTAGGTGGAGAACTCTTGTAAATGTCCTATGGTGGGTGGAGATCTCTTTAAGTGCCCAATGTGGGTGGAGATCACTTTAAGTGCCCTATGGTGGGTGGAGATCTCTTTAAGTGCCCAATGGTGGGTGGAGATCACTTTAAGTGCCCTATGGTGGGTTGAGATCTCTTTAAGTGCCCTATGGTGGGTGGAGAACTCTTCAAGTGCCCTATGGTGGGTGGAGAACTCTTGTGAGTGTCCTGTGGTAGGTGGTGAACTCTTGTAAATGCCCAATGATGGGTGGAGATCTCTTTAAGTGCCCTATGGTGAGTGGAGAGCTCATTAAGTGCCCTATGGTGGGTTGAGATCTCTTTAAGTGTCCTATGGTGGGTGGAGAACTCTTATAATGTCCTATGGTGGGTGGAGAACTCTTTAAGTGCCCTATAGTGGGTGGAAAACTCTTTACGTGCTCTATGGTGGGTGGAGAATTATTTAAGTGCACTATGGTAGGTGGAGAACTCTTTAAGTGCCCTATGGTGGGTGGAGAACTTTTTAAGTGCACTATGGTGGGTGGAGACCTCTTTAAGTGCCCTATGGTAGGTGGAGAACTCTTATAAATGCCCTGTGGTGGGTGGAGATCTCTTTAAGTGCCCAATGGTGGGCGGAGAACTCTTAAGTGTCGTATGATGGGTGGAGAACTCTTTAAGTGCCCTATGGTGGGTGGAGAACTCTTTAAGTGCCCTATGGTGGGTGGAGAACTCTTTAAGTGCCCTATGGTGGGTGGAGAACTCTTGTGAGTGTCCTGTGGTAGGTGGAGAACTCTTGTAAACGCCCTATGGTGGGTGGAGAACTCTTGTGAGCGTCCTGTCCATCCATCATTGGGCATTTACAAGATATCTCCACCTATCATAGGGCATTTAAAAAAGATCTCCACCCATCATAGGGCATTTACAAGAGATCTCCACCCATCATTGGGCATTTACAAGAGATATCCACCCATCATAGGGCATTTATAAGAGATCTCTACCCATCATAGGGTATTTACAAGAGATCTCCACCCATCATAGGGTATTTACAAGAGATTTGAACCCATCATGGGGTATTTACAAGAGACCTCCACCCATCATAGGGTATTTACAAAAGATTTCCACCCATCATCTTGTATTTACAAGAGATCATCTCCACTCATCATAGGGTATTTACAAGAGATCTCCACCCATCATAGGGTATTTACAAGAGATCATCTCCACCCATCATATGGCATTTACAAGAGATCATCTCCACCCATCATAGGGCATTTACAAGAGATCATCTCCCCCATCATAGGGCATTTAAAAGAGATCTCCACCCATCATAGGGCATTTACAAGATATCTCCACCTATCATAGGGCATTTACAAGAGATCATCTCCACCCATTATAGGGCATTTACAAGAGATCTCCACCCATCATAGGGCATTTACAAGAGATCTCCACCCATCATAGGGCATTTACAAGAGATCATCTCCACCCATTATAGGGCATTTAAAAAAGATCTCCACCCATCATAGTGGCACTTACAAGATATCTCCACCCATAATAGTGGCACTTACAAGATATCTCCACCCATCATAGTGGCACTTACAAGATATCTCCACCCATGATAGGGCATTTACAAGAGATCATCTCCACCCATCATTTGGTATTTACAAGAGACCTCCACCCATCATAGGGCATTTACTAGAGATATCCATCCATCATAGGGCATTTACAAGAGATCTACACTCAACATTTGGTATTTACAAGAGACCTCCACCCATAACAGGGCATTTACTAGAGATCTCCACCAATCGTAGAGCATTTACAATAGATCTCTAACCATCATAGGTCATTTACAAGATATCTCCACTCAACATTGGGTATTTACAAGAGATCTCCCCCCAAACCAGTCTGGAGCAAGCATGAACAACTCTCGACTGGACCCACCAGCCTCTGTCATTTCATCATGTGTGGTTCGTCGCCATGTCCCCATAAAATACAAGAAAAATAAGGGAGTTTTTTTTAATGTTTCCTGATTTTTCCCATAGGAAAGCCTGTTTTGGAATTCTTCTCTTGTTTCATCTCAACGTATGCCTGAAATATGTCCATCTTCTCTTCATATATTGTAGATGTGATCGTTGGTTGCATGGCAATTTCTTTTATCTCTATATTAGTCTTGAATTCAGTCCATTTTACACAGAGCATTTTTCTTAGGCATTTCTCTTCAAATCGTTTGTTTATTTCTCAATCTCTTTTTTCCAGCTTTCACATGCGCAGTAAGGGTTGATAATACATTTGAGTTGAATATTTTATGTTTAGTTTTCTTTCTTAGCATTTTTTATTTCCATATTTTGTCCAGGTCTTTAAAATTTGTTACTGCTTTTGCTATCCTGCTTCTGATTTTTTATTTTTTTTTTGTTTCACCTTCATGAACTATATTACTAGTAGGGATATATATATATATATATATATATCTATATATATAGTGTCCTGTATGGTGCAGAAACATGGACATTAGACAAGAAAACAGAACAGAAAACTGAGGCCATTGAAATTTGGATTTATAGAAGAATAGGTAGAATTGGATGGAAAGAAAAGAGAACAAATGATGAAGTTTTAAAACAACTAAAAATTAAAAGAAAACTACTAAACACAATTTAAACAAGACAAATGAAATTTTTGAGGCATGTTAAAATATACAACATCCTACTAAAAGTAATCGTGGAAGGGAAACTACAAGGTAATAGAGGCAGACCAAGACTAACATGGACGAGTATCATTAAAAGATGGACAGGTCAGCCTATGACAACCTGAACCATTAAAGAGACAGCAGAATGGCGCTCCGTGGTAGCCAAACCTCGATGCTGCGATGGCACTCAATGATGATGATAATATATAGTTGTCTACACTTTCCTATGTCTGATGATTTACATTTAGACACTCTAGATTATTGTTATTTTTCATTATTTGTGTTTTGTCCCTGTTGATTTCAAGCATTATTCTTTCCGTCATGTTATGGTTATGGAAGGCCCCGGTGTCACTGCAGAAAGAATTAAAATCCATAATTGCTCAACCGCCCGTCTCAGCGGAATCATCGGAATTACTATCTCATCTCCAAATAAAGAAAGGTAGCTATAGTCCTCATCATAGCAGTCTCAGCACACGCCAAAAGACATAAGGCGAAACCGCACAGAAAATGAACACAGCCATCTGTTCTCCATCATACAATATCATCATTCATAGTAAATAGTCATGTTTTCCGTCATGTATTATAGAGTATCTGTTATATTTTGCATCTCGTTAATATTGTCACTTACGAGCACTATATCAACTACAAAATCTAGATCTTCCAGGTAATTCGTGTCACACTATTTGATGCCATTATAGTCTTTGCAACATTTATTCATTATGCAATCAATGGTAATTTCAAATAGCAACGGCGATAGTAAACATCCCTATTTAACTCCTGTTTCAGTCTGAAACCAAACACTCATCCACTCATTTGTGCGAACTGCTCAAGTATAACCGCCATATATGTTTTTTGTGATGTTAACAATTGTTGGTGGTATTCCGTAATGGTTTCAAGATAATTCGCAAGGGCAATCTATGTTTGCTGTCAATCGCTTTAAAAAAAGATCAATGAACTTGCAGATTAATGGTTATTGTTTTTCAGTATGCACAAGTGTTATCCTTCTAGTTAGTATTTGGTCGAGACAGCACACATATATCTATTTATTAACCTTTCGAGCCGTAGCCTCGACTAGTATAGGGCGTAGACCCAGATACTCTTTCTCTTATCTACATTTTTATTCTAGCAGTTTTCAATCCTCCCAATGATATTTTATCAAATCTCACCATTTGTCTCTGTTCTGTGCAAGCAACTCTATCTCATTGAGGGAGCCGATTCCTGCTGCTCTTGCCTCTTTGATCAATGTTCCTCACAGTATCTCTCTGGGTCGGCCTCTTTTCCTCTTACCTGTTGTTTCCCACATGAGGTCTTGCTTTGTTATTCGGTTATTATCTCTCCTCATCATATGACCAACATATGACCATCGACACATACATACATACATGCATATCATTTAAATAACCATATAAAAAGTTCAGTAAGAACAAAATAAACATTTTCACTCGTTTATGTATTATGCCAACAAGGGGGATGGACAGAAAGAATGAGAGACCTTCCATGTTCCAAACCCTGGCTCTTTCAGAATTCATTTAAGAAAAATAAAGTACTAAACAATATATATTCAATTTCGTATCTGAACAAAGAAGATAAGGGCGTGTATCTGCAAAGTGTTTTTTTTTAGTTTAATATCTTTATGTTAGTGTTACCTACTTATATACCTAGATTTGTACCATCACCATCAAGGACCGGGCCTGCTGGCATAGGTGATCATGTCTCTCCACAACTTTCGATCTCGACATTTATTTATCATTTCTGGTGTTGACTTTCTGCTAAGCCATTCTCTTAAGCTCTCTGGTATATTTTCTCTTTGCTTTCCTCTAGCTCTTCGTCCCTCAATTTTCCCAGTTGTTACAATATATTCCAGCTGTTCTCTTCTCATTACATGGCTATAAAAATGATGAATGTTTCTTCCTACCTTTGTGTACCTTAGGAACGTCTAAATAAACTGTTGGTACATAATAAATGGTTCCAAAACATTATAACATGGTTGGGAGTTAAAATAGATCGACCCATAAAGCTGACTGAAGATGATAAAATAAAGACGTTTTGATGTTAACATTTATGTGTATTGCCAGAATACCTATGATGATTTGTGGTCATCCATCCATTAGTTAACCATCACCCTTAGCTTGACTGAATGGTCATCATCCAATAATTGATTGATTGATATTCAATCCTTTGAATGACTGATGATTGATATTCAATCCTTTGAATGACTGACCTTCATCCATCGATTGTTTGATTGGTTAAGCCACTTATTTATCAATCGTGTTGATTGATTGCCTATTCATGTATAGCTTATTTGATTCGTCGACCATTTAACAATCAATTGTTTGATTGGTTAAGCCACTTATTTATCAATCATGTTGATTTATTGACTATTCATATATCGATTGTTTGATTGGTCGACCATTCCTCCATCGATTGTTTGATTGGTCGACCATTCCTCCATCGATTGTTTGATCGGTTGGCCTTTCATACCTAATCTTAGTTTTCCAGGATAATTTTCTCAAAACATTGTGGTAGCATCTAAACGTGTTTCTGACTTGCTGTTATGTTCCATTAATTTGTTCTGCCTATCCGGCTCTAAAAAAAAAAAAAAGATAAACAATTGTTGAACATTATCTAGTTCTAATTATTATTATTATTTTAAATAGATCGTTTCTCTAGTTCAATGTGTACATTTCTATTCTTTGTGCTAGATGTCAACTTGATGTGCGCTCTTCCTGACTTTGAGCGAGAGGTGGTCTATCATGTCAGTGTCTGTGATGGTATCTAATGATTCGCTGGTGTTCTTCATGACGTCGAGGGACGAGCAGTACGGCAGCTGAGACAGAAGCTGACTGATGTTCGAACCAGACTCCTGGGACAGAGCATATTGTCGCCCTTCATTTGATCGTCTTGATGCTGTGGACATGAAGGCAACAATTATACAAGACACATACACATAGAAATATACGTATACGTCACAGCATGACACATACACATAGAAATATACGTATACGTCACAGCATGACACATACACATAGAAATATATACAAAGCACACGTGGTCACACTCACACAAACTCTCTCTCTCTTTCTCTCTCTCTCTCTTTCTCTCTCTCTATATATATATGTATATCTCTTTCTCTCTCTCTTTGTCTCTCTCTCTTTCTCCCTCTCTTTCTCTTTTCTCTCTCTCTTTCTCTCTCTCGTTCTCTCTCTCTCTTTCTCTCTCTCTTTTCTCTCTCTCTTTTCTCTCTCTCTTTCTCTCTCTCTATCTCTTTCTCTCTCGTTTTCTCTTTCTCTCTCTCTTTCTTTCTCTCTCTTTCTCTCTCTCTCTCTTCTCTCTCTCTCTTCTTTCTCTCTCTCTCTCTTTCTCTCTCTCTTTCTCTCTCTCTCTCTTTCTCTCTCTCTTTCTCTCTTTCATTCTTTCTCTCTCTCTCTTTCTCTCTCTCTTTCTCTCTCTCTTTCTCTCTCTCTTTCTCTCTTTCTATCTCTCAAATTTTCAGATGAAAATCAGATAAGGCACCGCACCCCAACCACCCACACTCAAGGGGTAAATGGCGGACCTTTAACCTCAGAATCAGTTACCGGAGTGAGCTCACTCAATGATTAACTTTCTAACGCCTACATCTTCATTAGCATCATGGTTTATTACACCCCACCAGCTAGTGTATGTTACACTATCTATCGGTCTGTCTGTCTATTGTCCTTCTGGCCGAAGACGGAATATAGGACATCAATTTTAGACGATCTTTGTTACAAAGTGTCAGACATTGCACATGACCCACATTGTATCTCGCTACAAGTTCCTGTTATATTCTCGTCTCAGTGTTATTATTAGTATTTCTTTTACCCTCATGTTCCCATTTCAGGACGCTTTGAGATTCCCTTTGTCTTTTCTCACAACGTGACCAACATATGAGCAATTTCTTCTCTTGATTATAAATTAAATTGTTGGATGATTTATCATTTCTCTTATTTCTACACTAGTCATGAATTCATTACAAGGTATATGAAATATTTTCCTGAAGTATCTGTTTTCAAATGCATCTAATTTATTTTCTCTTTCCTTTTTTTGTCATCTCTTGCATAAATAAAGGTGAAAAATGCATTTCATTTGAAAAATCTGAGCTTTGTTTTTTTCTGCTTAGTAATTTTAATTTCCATACTTTACTAAGATTGCCTTTGCTATTTTGATTCTAATTTCTTTTTTCTGTCTATTTCTTGATCTATGCAACTTTTATAAGAAAAACAAAGTTATCTACTTCTTCCACTGCGTTTAGTTTCAAGTATATTTTTTCTTCTGAGCGAAGTTAATCTTTTATTACTTTAGTCTTTTTTTGATTGATCTCAGTCCTATTTTGATTAGTCAATGAGAAGGCTTTTGTATTTTCTTGCATCACGTTTACATAACTACTAATCATCATCATCAAGTACCATGCTTGCTGGCGTAGGTGATCATGTCTCTCCACAACTTTCGATTTCGACAGTTATTCATCATTTCTGTTGTTGACCTTCTGCCAAGCATTCTCTTAAGTTGTCTGGTATCTTTTCTCTTTGCTTCTCTCTATTTCTTCGTCCGTCAATTTTCCCCGTTGTTACAATATATTCCAGCTATTCCCATCTCAATACATGGCCAAAAAAATGATGATTGTTTCTTCCTAATATTGGAAATTAGCTCTCTTTTTGCTTTGACTTCTTACAGAACGTTTCATTACTCTTTTTAGCTGTCAATGGTATTCTCAGTATTCTTATACAAAACCACACTTCTACAGCGTCCAGTGGTTTTTTAAAATGCTGTCCTATTGTCCTTGATTCTCATCCACATGTTAAGACTGGCTCTACATAAAATTTAAGTACTCTTTTTCTTGTTTCTATTGTCAAAAATGGATTGCACAGTATCTTCCTCATTTTTTGGAAAGCTGCTTTTGCCTAAGCCATTCTGCATCTCACCTTTGTTGAACATCTACTATCTGAGGTTAACATTGTTCCCATATATTTAAATTCATTTACCTTTTTTAATACTGTTCCACTTGGCTTTATTGTGCATTGAGGTGATATGACATTATAGTGAAGGAAAGCAAAAATAAAGGACTCAGCCTCAATAGCAAGACAGACAGAAGTAATGGTAGCAACAACAAAAAAAAAAAAAAAAAAAAAAATATCACCGTAATGCACAATAAAGACAAGTGGAACAATATTAAAACAAGGTCAATGAATTAATATCAGTAAGATTTTTTTTAAAGTAAAGATTCTCTCCCCTGCCTTGCTGGTGTTTAGGGAATATGATGTTGGTGACCAGATTTTTCTGTGACGACGGCACATTTTTAGGTGATGTGGTCGGTATCATGCTAGACGGCCTTAGATTTCCCCTCCCCCCCCCCCCCCAAAAAAAAAAAAAAAAAAAAAAATCTATGGTACCCATTTTAGAGGCTGGTTGAACCTCGGAGCCTTATCGGTATTAAAAAAAATCCGTTTTTTTTAGTATCGAACCCTGACCCTTTTGATTAGGAAGTGAATAAGATCTAGGCGCATGATCAATCAAGGTCTTTACATGGAGATCAAAGTGGCGATTCAATGCCTTTCACCAGTGCAGCATTTCTGCATTGTGAAGTCGATGGTACATGTAATTCGAAAAAACAAGGGAGATAAAATGCATCTTTGCTTCACCGCAGTATCATTCTGGAACTATTCGCTCCGTCCTGCATCTGCGTGAACTGCACAAGAGAAATAGTGTGCGATGTTAATTATTTCTTTTTTGTGGTGATTGATATTGTTTTTGTATGTTCCATGTTGAGTCTCTATGTATACTGGCGAAAGCTTTTTTTGTAAATCAAAGAAGTGTATAGAAGACCTACATGAACACTTACGTAGTCTCAACAGCACATGCACATAATACACATGAAAATCAACATCAACAAAACAGAAATCATGAATATCGCAAAGAAAAAAAAACAGAATATCAACATAGCTATAGACGGCAGACAACTAAAACAAGTAGAGAAATTCAAATACCTAGGAAGTCTAGGGACAAATGAGAATTCACAAACAGCAGAGATAGAATCAAGATGCAACAAAGCTTGTCAAATCATTGGACAGTCATCACCACTGTAATCCAACAAGGAAATAACTCTATAGTCAAAACGGCCCCTCTACAATACAATCTTCATCCCAACGTTGTGCTACCAATGCCAGTCCTGGACGCTAGATGCAAGAACAATAAGAAAAATAACCTCTTCTAATGTGAAATGTGTAAATGAATGACCAGAAACAGCGTGAGAGATAAGATTAGAAAGGAAGAACTGAGATAAAAATCTAGGAATAATTCCCGCCATAGAATATATAAAGAAACGACAGATACAATTGTTTGGTCACGCCATAAGGCAGAAAGATTAAAACACAACGAGCCTTTAGTAAACGTTGCGAGAACACCAGACCCAAGAGCCGACCACGAAAAAGATGGATTGACGGACTATAAGAAACTCCTTGAAACTCAACAGCAGCAGAGGCGAACAGAAGAGCAAACAACCGCATATTATATCTCCCCGCCACTCAGAACGGCAGATAAAGAGGGAAAGAAGAAGAGGAAGAAAAAAGAATGAAGGTTATTAAAAGTTGTTCCTTCTTTTTAATATATTCTAATATAATTATGATGGTGACTTTATACTTTATAACGGATTGACGTCTCTTTAGATGGGACATTCCCATATATACTACGATCCCGTACCAACAATCAACAAAGTGTACTTCCTGATCGTTCATTCTGTTCTAGTGAACGTGTCGCATTCTGGTGAAAAAAAGGTGCGCAGCCCACGATGCACAACACTTCATGGTCACTGTAACGGTGGCCACGGGCAGCACGACCTTCATGCGTCTGCGCCGAATCCGTGTAGACGTCGTGGTCAGTGAGCGCGCCCCAGAAATCGCTGTCCCAACAAATGAAGTCAGCCCTCCACTTCAGTGCAACACTCGATCCAACCGCAGTCCAGCAGGTCACGAATTCGCAATCGAGCGCAGATCAAATCCGGTGCTTGATACCGTTCCATTCCAATCAACGGTCAACCGCCTGCAGCACAAATCTCCGCGCACTGGCGCCAAAACCATGTTGACTTTGTGGTCAGGTGAAAGCAATTAAAAACATTAACACAGGGTAATCTCTACCATCAACCATACCCACAAATTAACTTACGTTAATCTCTAACATGAACCATACACACACATTAACTCACGTTAATCTCTACAATTAACCATACCCACAAATTAACTTACGTTAATCTCTACCATTAACCATACCCACAAATTAACTTACGTTAATCTCTACCATGAACCATACACACAAATTAACTCACGTTAATCTCTACCATGAACCATACACACAAATTAACTCACGTTAATCTCTACCATGAACCATACACACAAATTAACTCACGTTAATCTCTACCATTAACCATACCCACAAATTAACTTACGTTAATCTCTACCATGAACCATACACACAATTTAACTTACGTCAATCTCTACCATCAATAATACACACAAATTAACTCACGTCGATATCTAAACCCGACCATTCATACAAATTAGCTAACGTTAATCTCTATCACTACAGAGATGAAATTGTAAGACGAATGACAGGAAACAGCCTGAGAGATAAGATCAGAAATTAAAATCTGAGAAAAAAAGCTAGGAATAATTTCTATTTAGAGTACATAAAGAACAACAGACAAAATGGTTTGGCCACATAATAATGGCAGAAAGGTAAAAACAAAACTCAATGAGCCGTTAATAAACGTTGCGTGAACACAAGGCCAAAGGCCTGACCACGGAAAGTTTGTTTGGTGGACTATTAGAAACACTTTGAAACATAACAGCAGGAGGAGATAGAAGAGCAAAAGACCCAAAAACATTTGGGTCAAACAACGCTGAAAGGCAAATGAGGAAGGAAAGAAGAACAAGAATCGCTACCATCAACCATACACACACATTAACTCACGTGAATCTCTAAAACCAAACATCCACATAAATTATCTCACGTTAATCTCTAAAACCAAACATACACATAAATTAACTGCCAAACATCCATACAAATTAACTCATGGTAATCTCTAAAACCAAACATCCACATAAATTATCTCACGTTAATCTCTAAAACCAAACATACACATAAATTAACTGCCAAACATCCATACAATTAACTCATGGTAATCTCTAAAACCAAACATCCACATAAATTATCTCACGGTAATCTCTAAAACCAAACATCCACACAAATTAACTCACGTTAATCTCTACCACCAACCATAGACACAAACATTGACCGAAGATAATGATAGCCACAAAGGCAAGAGCCAATCAAAACTCACAGTTGATGCTGGTGGTAGTGCTCATGCATGACTTCCTCTGTGTGGGGAAATCCTGGGTACCTGTGTTATACAGAAGACTTCCTATGGTCCCCTCATCTCTTTCGGCAAACGATTGAGCAATAAACCCCTGTGGACCAGGCATGATCTCTTTTAGTGAGTCATTATTTGCAAGCGGCAAGTCTGTGGTAATGTAAACTTGATGTTTGTTTAATCTGTAATTTTGATTTCTTCAATTTATAATTTTATATACCAAACTCTATGTTAGATAATAAATGTGTGTTTTTTTTTAAATATTTATTTAGTCCAGATCTACATTATATCTGACTTGCTTTAATTTTGAAAGAAAGATTTATTCCTTGTACCAATTTAACAAAGGCGTACTTAAACTATTTCTTCTTCTTTTTTCCTGCTTTCTCTTTTTTACTTACTCGTTCTTTCCTCCTTCTTCTTCTATCTCTTCTGGTTCTTCAAATCTTTTTCTGCTTCCTCTTCATCTTGCTTTATCTTCTTCATTATCGTTAGCAAACTTCATCCTCTTCTTTTCTTTCTCTTCTGCTTCTTCAAATTTATATTTTTTTTCTTCTTCTTCATCGTCAGTATCATCATCAGCATCATCATCATCATCATCAGAATCATCATCATCTTCTTCTTCATCGTCAGCAACAACGTCAGCATCATCATCATCATCAGAATCATCATCATCTTCTTCTTCATCGTCAGCAACAACGTCAGCATCATCATCATCATCTATCTTCTTCTTCTATGCTTGCCCTGAAATAAATCGGCATATTCTGCACGTAGTTTAACAGCCTTTAAACGCACTGAAATATCTGCAGCTTCCAGTTCAGTACATTTGTCTACGACGGACCAGTTACAATCTGCAATCAAAAGACTAGGGTGATACAGTGACCCCTAGGTTTAACAGAGACCCTCACTTTAAGAACTATATAATTTTTAATAAAAATGTTACGCCTTTCTTTTTTCTTCTCATTCTTTTATTTGTGTATTCTTCTGTATCTGCCTTCACTGGACGAATACCCTTAACCAGTTGGTGTAGATGCGTTATGTGTTATGTTGTAGTTGGCATCAAAGTTGCGATATTCGCGTCTTTCGATTAAAACATCCGACGTCAGCGTGACGTTTCTTAGAGCTGCGCTTTCTTTTCCCTTGATCATTATTCGATTAGCCAGACTGGTTAGTCTTTTACTATGGGCACCGCTTAGGAGTGGAGTAGAGTCTTGATATTTTATCGATCATGACGCAAGCAGTCAGCTATGAGCTGTTGGGCCGTCGTTGGCCGCTTTCAGCCCACGTGTTCACATCCCGTTCTGTATACGAGCATGAACGATCAACAGCTAACTTCTAAATTCTCCGACTTATTTGTAATGTTTAAATTGTTCAAACTTTTTTAAAATCATTTGTTTTTCCACTTTGTTCTTATTTCTGTAAATATCTTCACGTCAGAAGAAACAATTTGATCTCACGCTAGAGCGGAGCCAGTAGTGGAGTGTAACGTACACTCCTACAAAGGTATGTTGACGGTTTTACAAAATAGGAAGACAACAGATTACTAACGTGTCGGCCTACATGTGGCCTCCTTCAGAAAACGAAAACAACGACAATAAGCGGTGAGGCACAATTTATTCGGACAGAGAGAACGAAAAGCTATGGTGATGATTCTAACGTATACACAGAAAAATGGATGGCATAAGTAGCAGCGGTATACAGTAAGAAGAGAACGGGCAATTAAATATTCAAACAGAGAGAACGAAAAAGCTATGGTGATGGTTCTAACTTATACACAGAAAAATGGATGGCATAAGTAGCAGCGATATACAATAGGGAACGGGCAATTAAATGCAGTGCTGCGGTAAAGCTGGTAGCGATTAGTAGATTGGTCACGCTAGAGAGCTCACTAAAACACTTAGTTAACCACTTACTCCGGGCTCAGACAAGGATACATTGCAAAGAATGAAAAAAAATATGAAACCCATCTCGTTGTGAACAAATGAAGTAAGAAGCATAGTTACTCAAAAAAAGCAGAACTAATTCTGATACGTGGAAGTGAATCCCGAATAAACGAGCAATACACAAGAATATATTTGGAGGCACAGCAATGTGGTTTTACAGAAAAATCTTGAGAAAACCATCATAAATCATCATGTGGCATACCGGTTGACGTAGGCGATCATGCCCCTCCACAATCTTCTATCGACCGTGCGTCGTATCAGTTCTGGTGTTAACTGTTTTCTATGCCATGACACCAAGCTATCTAGTATTTTCTCTCCTTCTCGTCCGCGTTCTCTCTCACCTTCCATTTTACCAGTTGTAACCACGTATTCCAACTATCATCTTCTCATGATGTGCCCAAAAAAATGTTGATTGTTTCTTTCTGATGTTTCTTAGAAGCACCCTTTTTTGAGTTGGCCCCTTTGATAATTTCCTCGTTGGTCTTTTTAGCTGTCCAGGAAACTTTCAACATTCGTTTTAGAAATCCCATCTCTGTTGTCTCTAATCGTCACTTCAATTTCTTGTGTACTGTTTTCGCTTCCATAGATCCGAATTTCTTCAATATAGCTCCAACGCACTGTCATTATCATTCCTATTGACATAGCCTTGTTGCAAAAGACATTTTTAATTTTCTGAAAAGCTATTTTGACTTGAGCTTTTCAGCTTTTTAATAATCTTTTATCTATTTTATTTTATGTATGTAACATACCTATTTATGTATATAACATACCCATTTATGCATATAACATACACATTTATGCATATAAGATACCCATTTATGTATATAACATACCCATTTATGTATATAACATCTTCTTCTACCTTTTTAGCTCCCAGTGGAGCATAGGTCTTCAACAAACACTTTCCAAGTCGTTCTGTTTTTTGCCATTCTTTTAAGATCATTCCATGTCTTCCCATCATCTTCATCTCTGCTTCCATCTGTCTTCTCCAAGAATTCCTTGGTCTTCCTCTTTGTCTTTTCCCCTGGGGATTCCAAAAAAGGGCCTGTTGTGTAATACTCTCAGTTGGCTTCCGTAGTGTGTGTCCTATCCAGCGCCATCGTCTTCGCTGTATCTCTTTATCCACAGGTGTTTGACTGGTACATTATGTATATAACATACCCATATATAAAATCAACAGGGAAAAAAAAAATCAGTAATAACCTTCAACCTCCTTCTAAACCTGATAGGCGGACAGGTCGGTGAGTTTGGGGCATTCGTGTCGGCCTTGGTGCACACTGTCGCTGAGAGATCTTTTAAATCAGAGATTTCTGGCGAAATGCTCTTCTGTTGGAGCTCAATAAGCGACGCTTGCTGCAGACTCTTCTTCTGTTGCTCCATCTGCTCCTCCAAAAGATGCTGCTGCTCCAGGAGAACTTGCTGCTGCTTGTGCACGTTTCGTAGCTGCTCCTCGAATGAAGAGGAAGGAGTCGTCAGCGAGAGTGGAAGTGGAACCCCGAGTTCCCGGTCAGCTGGCGTGTCACTTTCTCTTATAACGGGTTGCGCCTCACATTCCAGCGCCATCTTAGTTTTGTGAGGTTCCTGCTTGATCTCTCCCTGTGGGGGTTGCTCTTGAATGTATTGGATCCACTGGCAGGTCTGGTTGTGGCGTAGGAATTCCTTTCCAGAGTCCTTGACCCTCTGCGCGAGAGGCTGTGGCTGTGTTTGAGTGTATGGCTGATAAAGTGCCTCCGCCATTGCCTTCGACAAGGAGTGCTTGATGGATCGAGCAGTCTTACTTTTTAAGCGAGATTCCTCCAGGTCTGTCAGGCTTATTTTGGCACTGTTGGAAGTATCCATGAACCGGCTACTTGAGTCGGCTAATTACGTGGGTACTTCTCTCCTCTCTTCTCTTGATGCTGCAAATATAAACGTGTAATTATATTGCTTTTGTTGTAGAAATGGTGCGTATAAAAATATAAGGAAAAAAAAAAGAAAGTGCGTTCTATTTTTAACACACACACACACACACACGCGTGCATATGCTAGATAAAGGTTCACACATAAACACGCAGACGTAGTTGTCTTCAGAGAATCCGATAACGAACCATTTGACTTTACATTGAGAGGAATTACCTCAGAACTACAGCAGTTTTGTGAAAGAAAGGTAATCAGAGGCTATTCAGAATATGCGAGTCTGTTCCGGAAGAAGGTTAAATGGGGCCCTGGATACGAATGGATAGATAATTGGAGCCTTAATACATGTGTTTCTTGTATGTGTATATATATATATATATATATGTATATATATATATATGTATATATATATATATATGTATATATATATGTATATATATATGTATATATATATGTATATATATATGTATATATACATATATATGTATATATATATTATATTGGTATGTCATAGTAGTGTTTGGGAGCCGCGATAGCTCAGTGATTAGTGAACTGGACTACAAAGGACAAGAAGTATAGTTCGATCCCAACCGACGGCTTTCGGGTTCACCCAGCCTTTAATGGGTACCGGGTTTTTTTTCTGGGAAAGTAAAGCGGCATGGGCGTAATACCGACCACATTACCCCAAAAATCATGTGCCGAAGGTCTGTAAAATTTATGGTCACTAAAACCATATTCCCTATACGCCACTTGGCGTGACGGGTGTACTTTTCTTTACTACTATAGTAGTGTTTGTATGGGTAACAACAAGGAAAGCAACAAGAAGGGTCTCAGTCTGAATAGTAAGAAAACAGAAGTAATGGTCATATCGAAGAAACAATCATCACCATCATGCAGCATAACAATAAATGAGACAAATCTGAAACAAGTACACAGTTTCAAATACTTGGGCACAATAATAACATCAGATGGGAGATGCACCACCGAAATAAAAAGTAGAATATCTCAGGCCAAAATAGCATTTCAAAAAATGAAAAATATCTTATGCAACAAATCTATGTCAATAGAAATGAGAAAGATAGTTTATCAGTGCTATATAGAACCAATTCTGACCTATGTAAGCGAATCATGGACAGTAGACAAACAAATGAAAAGACGATTAGAGGCCACAGAGATGGGATTTCTCAGAAGAATGTTGAAAGTTCCCTGGACAGCTAAAAAGACCAATGAGGAAGTTCCCAAAGAGGCCAACACAAAAAGGGAGCTCTTAAAAAACATCAGAAAGAAGCAATCAATATTTTTCGGGCACATCGTGAGAAGAGGAAAGTTGGAATACTTGGTTGCAACTGGCAAAATAAAAGGAAAGAGAGATCGCGGACGACAAAGAGAGAAAATACTGGATAGCTTGTTGTCATGGCATGGAAAACAGTCAACAACAGAACTGATACGGTGCACTGTAGATAGAAGATTGTGGAGGGACATTATCACCTACGCCAACCGGCATGGCGCATGATGATGTATGGGTAAATCATAGAGGTGTTTATATAGGTATATCATGGTAGTGTTTTATCGGTATATCATAGAGGTGTTTATATGGGTATATCATGGGAGTGTTTTATCGGTATATCATAGAGGTGTTTATATGGTATATCATAGGAGTGTTTTATCGGTATATCATCGTAGTGTTTATATGGGTATATCATAGGAGTGTTTTATCGGTATATCATCGTAGTGTTTATATGGGTATATCATGGGAGTATTTGTACTTCTGGTAGTTGGGTGGGCCTGAGAGTTTATGTGCTTATTTTCCTCTTCAATTTATTTTCATTATTCTCACAGTCTTAATCATTTACCTTTAATATACTGTTATCGTGTGTTGAAAGTGGCGTATCTAAGTGACGTATTAGTCAACCAATGTGAAATGGAGTGACCCATAATAGAACTGATACTGAGGGCACGAATGGTCATTATTACCTAATTACCACTTATCAACACCAGTCTAATGTCAACCAATCTTCAATAACTAGGAATACCCTTTTTTTGCGTTCGCCAGCTTTCATCTCTGGCGAGTCCCTAGAGACTACGAACCGAATTTTTCGTGTTAATTCGTTTTTTCCATGGCAACCATGTGCACAGCGGTCCCTCGCCTGGAGGTACTCGTCGAAGGTACTCATTTTTGTTTCGGTAGACAAGTGATTGACGTTTCAAGCTACGCCTCTGTGGTAAGACCAATGGTGGTTGCCGCAGTGAGAAATCACAAATATAAATCCAAAAGGGTGTAGCTGGGATTTGAACTCACAACCTCTCCATCTCGAGTCCTCGAGACCAACCAGTCCTCCACCAGTAATACTGATATTCAGAGTAATAAGCTAGATCTGAAGTCGCAAGCTGATCAAGAAGCCAGTAAATCAAAATGAAACAACGTTAGTTATGGAGATCTTAAGGTCTCCAAAAAGGCTGAGATAAACCACCTTATGGTACAGGACATGATCGGTTGAAGCTGCCAGGTCAGGGCTATCGTTCAGGTTGACACAACCAACGTTTCAATCGAAAAAGTCTTCAACAAAAATACAAATAAACGAAGCAATACAACAAATGCGTAGAAATCGGGAGAAACTAAAGACTAAGCAGTGGCCAAAATCGTGTAACGCCACACTGTAAGTAGGTTGATTTAGTTTAGTTTAGTTTAGTTTAGTTTGGTTTAGTTTAGCTTAGCTTAGCTTAGTTTAGTTTAGCCTATCTAGCTTAGCTTAGGTGAGTTTAGCTTGTGTTAGTTCAGCATAGTTTACTTTAATTTAATTTAGTTTAGTTTAGCTTAGCTTAGCTTAGCTTAGCTTAGCTTAACCATCACAGAACTGGAGTCGTCAATCGCTGGACACTGCGAGTTGCTGAGGAGGGGATCTGAGCACCTATGGACGTGTTCGGAGTGCAAAATGATGATGACCCGCAAATAACTCAATAACTGTATGTAGGTCTGCACACAAAACAAAACGTCAAATTAAAAATGACAACATTTGTTATGTAACTTAATTCTTTAGCATCTTGTTTCATTTTCTTGATGGAGGATTCCGTGAAAATACTACCCCGATACTTGGAAGAATGAAAGATGAACCAACCTTCCATATGCTTAAAAGTAAACAAACAACAACATTAAATATAGCACGTGTACTGGTTCATGTTGGTGTCTTCCGCACACTTAATACTTCCCCGACATTATATCCCATGAGAATGGTTAGTTAGCGCTATGAAACACGGGAGCTTACCAGACATATATCGAAGCGATGGATTCCTTCGTGTTGATTAGGTCTTTGTATTTACGACAATTAACATAGTTTCATGACGTCACTTTGCAGGCGGCGCACTGATGTGCACTTGCACTGAACGTTCCCGTCAGTACCCAAAACAGGAACACCTTTCAGTAGTTCAGTGCCACCGAACATCAGAACAGGCTCGCAGTGTACCTTCTCATCAATCCCTGTTCTGGACAAGCTTTTCAATCTCAGAAAAGGAGCCAACGTGTCACATTCTTTTCTCTCTTGTCAATGTTCTTCTTAGTGCTTATTTAGGTCGGCCTCAATTTTTTTTCCTTTCCCTGTTGTTTCTCGTTTCATAGATTGATAGCTTTTTGTTAAGACAGGAGTGAAATAATTGCAGCACTTGGTTAGTAGAAAGACAGGAGTGAAATAATTGCAGCACCTGGTTAGTAGAAAGACAGGAGTGAAATAATTGCAGCACTTTGTTAGTAGAAAGACAGGAGTGAAATAATTGCAGCACTTGGTTAGT
Source organism: Megaustenia siamemsis (assembly GCA_032433765.1). Lineage (NCBI taxonomy): Eukaryota > Metazoa > Mollusca > Gastropoda > Stylommatophora > Ariophantidae > Megaustenia > Megaustenia siamemsis. The sequence continues at coordinate 59,670,137 of JAVIAB010000008.1, forward strand.
AGAAAGACAGGAGTGAAATAATTGCAGCACTTGGTTAGTAGAAAGACAGGAGTGAAATAATTGCAGCCCCTGGTTAGTAGAAAGACAGGAGTGAAATAATTGCAGCACTTGGTTAGTAGAAAGAAAGGAGTGAAATAATTGCAGCACCTGGTTAGTAGAAAGACAGGAGTGAAATAATTGCAGCCCCTGGTTAGTAGAAAGACCGGAGTGAAATAATTGCAGCACTTGGTTAGTAGAAAGAAAGGAGTGAAATAATTGCAGCCCCTGGTTAGTAGAAAGACAGGAGTGAAATAATTGCAGCACCTGGTTAGTAGAAAGACAGGAGTGAAATACTTGCAGCACTTGGTTAGTAGAAAGACAGGAGTGAAATAATTGCAGCCCTGGTTAGTAGAAAGACAGGAGTGAAATAATTGCAGCCCCTGGTTAGTAGAAAGAAAGGAGTGAAATAATTGCAGCACCTGGTTAGTAGAAAGACAGGAGTGAAATAATTGCAGCCCCTGGTTAGTAGAAAGACAGGAGTGAAATAATTGCAGCCCCTGGTTAGTAGAAAGACAGGAGTGAAATAATTGTAGCACCTGGTTAGTAGAAAGACAGGAGTTAAATACTTGCAGCACCTGGATAGTAGAAAGACAGGAGTTAAAAAATTGCAGCACCTGGTTAGTAGAAAGACAGGAGTGAAATAATTGCAGTACCTGGTTAGTAGAAAGACAGGAGTGAAATACTTGCAGCATCTGGTTAGTAGAAAGACATGAGTGAAATACTTGCAGTACCTGGTTAGTAGAAAGACAGGAGTGAAATACTTGCAGCATCTGGTTAGTAGAAAGACATGAGTGAAATACTTGCAGCATCTGGTTAGTAGAAAGACAGGAGTGAAATAATTGCAGTACCTGGTTAGTAGAAAGACAGGAGTGAAATACTTGCAGCATCTGGTTAGTAGAAAGACAGGAGTTAAATACTTGCAGCACCTGGTTAGTAGAAAGATATGAGTGAAATACTTGCAGCACCTGGTTAGTGGAAAGACAGGAGTTAAATACTTGCAGCACCTGGTTAGTAGAAAGACAGGAGTGAAATACTTGCAGCACCTGGTTAGTAGAAAGACAGGAGTGAAATACTTGCAGCACCTGGTTAGTAGAAAGACAGGAGTGAAATACTTGCAGCACCTGGTTAGTAGAAAGACAGGAGTGAAATACTTGCAGCACCTGGTTAGTAGAAAGACAGGAGTGAAATACTTGCAGCACCTGGTTAGTAGAAAGACAGGAGTGAAATATTTGCAGCACCTGGTTAGTAGAAAGACAGGAGTGAAATACTTGCAGCACCTGGTTAGTAGAAAGACAGGAGTGAAATACTTGCAGCACCTGGTTAGTAGAAAGTCACTATCGTACCGCTACAAAAAGCCGACAAGTTATCGATTCGACAACTGGTCATCCACGCTTTCTGAATCCAAGAAAGATAATCCAATAAAGACTAATTAATGAACAAGAAGTTATTATCTCCCATTTAAGGCAATTCTGGGATAGCAAGGCAAGTCTCCTAGTGAATCAGTGAAGGTCACAAAATCATATTCTCTCTGTGGTTTTACTAACTACAGGTCATGTGGCTTCTGTTGGATTGGAAATGACAAATTACCACCACTGTGTGTCTATATGTTTGGAATTGGAGTCATCAATGACGGCCTGACATCATCAAGTGCTATGACGATCATCAATTTCGGGAGGACGTGAACTCCCATGGTATATGGTGGATAGGCGGTAGGAACCATTGAAGGCTATGTCTGAAAAGTGTTCTTTCTTGCAGTTTCCTCATATTCCAAGTCCGGCTTGTTGCAGGAGCTACTGAGTTAAGTGCTCTGTGCACACCGTGAGCTGTGTGTCTCATCCATTTTGATCCTGCTTCGATATCCCGCTTGTTTACGATGAATGATGATATCGTATGACAGGGAACAGTTGGCTGTGTTCACTTTCTGCGCGGTTTCGCCTTATGTCTTTTGGCGTGTGCTGAGACTGCTACGATGGGGACTACAGTTACCTTTCTTTGTTTGGAAGATGAGTTGGTAATTCGGATGATTCCACTGGCACGGGCGGTTGAGCAATTATGGATTTTAATTCGTTTGCTGTGATGCCGAGGCCTTCCATAACCAATAACCAATATTATCTCCCGTGATAAATACAGACTCATTTGTGTTGTATACTGTGCTTCCAAAAAGAAATGGGTATTTTTCTGAGATTGCCAGTAAATTTTGAGAAAAGTTTAATGATCTTTAATGTATGTATCTGGAGAGAGAAAGTATACAGTGTTTCAGCTGATATGATTTTAGAATTGAGATTTTGAAAATATATTTGTTGCTTTATTAAAAGCCTATTGAAATCGCTTAAAGCTGTGATTTATAACATCAGCCGAAAGTGGTGGTCAAAAATGTGTAATTATAAATCAAGATCATACTTTTAGGGATCATTTCTAAAGTTGATCTTGCCGAGACTCGAGGCTATTGTCGCCTCGTTGTGTAACATTTCAGTGGCGGCAGACAATAAACTCCAGGTATAAAGAAATTTATCTTTGAAGCCGCCGAAATTTTTAAAAAAAAAAAAAAGAAAAATCTACAAAAAAAAAAGTAGTGTCGAAATGAACGTATGTGAACGAAAGAGATAAACAATAACCAAAAATGTACATTATTTTTGTAAACGTTTGCGTGTGGAACTAAAATAAATACGTGTTACTGTTGAGCATGAAAGCATGGGAACGAAAGAGATAAATATTAAATATTTGTCGATATATTATGGATGGAATGTGAGAGATGCTATTCCATTTTGTTTTTCATGGAAAAATTTTGTAATATTGAATTTAAAGATACAATAAAGATTTATTTATAAAAAAAAAAAAATGATCTTGCCGAGACGTCGAGTAAATCTGGACGGCACATTAACCACGATGACGACGCTACGTCACTTCCTCTGAGCGTGAAGCTGGCTCTGGGATCTACCACTGCTCTTGTGTGATCCCAAGTGGCTTTGAGGATCGTTCCACTCCTCCATTTGTGGGGTGTAGGAGGAGGCAGTGACAATCCGAGTGGTTTTACTTTTATAGAACAAATGGTACGATTGGTTAATCAAAATTTATAAGGAGTTTAAAAGACGGAAACCTAAATGCGCATAGAGATCACACACAATATGGTAGTAACTCTTCATCAACATCGCCTCAGTTCCAATTTGACCTATTTCTTTCCTCTTTTTAATTTTCAGCGTAGAGAGGAGATATAGTTTGAGGATTTTTACTCTCTGTTATTTAGCCTTTCCTGCTGTTGTTTTCCATCCATCCATCTTTTTGTTCTTCTGTTAGCCTCTTCTGGCATTATGTTTCCAAGTATTTTTATTATCCATCAATCCATCTTTTGCTCTTCTGTTGGACACCAAATTTCCCCCCCCCCCCCCCCACTCTTTCTAATAATTCCATCAATCCATTTTTTTCATAGTTGGGGCTGGTATTCTCACACAAGATTTATTAAAGGCTCATTGTGTTGTGTTTTTATCTTTCTGTCTTATCAAGTGGCTAAACCAAAACCACTTTATCTGTTGTTTCTTTATGTATTCTATGACGGTAAATTATTCCTAGCTTTTCTCTCAGTTCTTCATGTTATATTTATCTCTCAGGCTGTTTCCTGTCTTCCGTCTAACACATTTCATTTCGGTAGTGCTTATTTTTTCATATTGTTCTTGAGACTAAGTGTCCAGGTCTAACGTTGCTAGCACAACATTGGGATGAAGATGTGTTGTAGAGTACCTGTTTTGCCTAAAAGCAAAGTCAAAAGGTCCATGTTGTGCAACTTTTCTTAAGTTAATTTGTATTTGTCCATGTTGCTATGATCTCATTGAGGAACAAAACCAACAACACAGTTTGAAGACACTTACAGTTGACAAGATCACGTCTGATAACCGGCCGTACGCTAATCTTAAGGTCTGTTGTTTGATGTGCGACGGGGATAATCTGACGATGAACTGTGTCTCTATATGTTCGGAATTGGAGTCAACAACGATGGCCTAACATCATAAAACGCTATACATTTTAAAAAGAATACGACGATCATAATTTTCAAGAGGACGTGAACTTCCTTGGTATATGGTGGATCGGCCGCGGGAACAATTGAAGGCTATGCATGAAGAGTGTTCCTTATTGCAGTTTCCTCATATTCCAAGTCAGGCTTGTTGCAGGAGCTACTGAGTTTAGTGCTCTGTGCTCACCGTGAGCTGTGTGTCTCATCCGTTTTGATCATGTTTCGATATTCCAATTGTTTACGATGAATGATGATATCGTATGACAGGGAACAGTTGGCTGTGTTCCCTTTCTGCGCGGTTTTGCCTTATGTCTTTTGGCGTGTACTGAGACTGCTACGATGGGGACTATAGTTACCTTCTTAGTTTGGGAGATGAGATATTAATTCGGATGATTACGCTGGCACGGGCGGTTGAGCAATTATGGATTTTAATTCGTTTGTAGTGATACCGGGGCCTTCCATAACCAAATAACCATATAGTTTTTTGTTCAGTGTGCAATGAGGATGACCAGCAGACTAAACAAAACAAAACTAAACTAAACTAAACTAAACTAAACTAAACTAAACTAAACTAAACTAAACTAAACTAAACTAAACTAAACTAAACTAAACTAAACTAAACTAACCAAAGCTAAATTGAACTTGCCTTAACTAAGCTAAGCTAAAACTGAACTAAAATAAGCTAAACTAAATGAAGTCAAGTTAAGCTAAGCTAAACTAAACTATACTAAAAAAAAACGAAATTAAACTAAACTAAGCTAAGCTAAACTAAACTAAACAACATCCTGGCTATCATATGGCCGACACCGACATATGCCATCTTCTTCTCCTGATTGTATAGATTACATTTGCGGTTGAGTGGCCATTTAGTCTGAAAATAGTAACTAGATCATAATACCTTACGATTCTGTTGTGTAATCTACCTTCTAGTGTAGACGAGTGACTTATGTGAAGCAGACTTGTGTGAGGCAGACTTGTGTGAGGAGGTTTGTGTGAAACAGATTTGTGTGAGGCAGACTAGTGTGAGGAGATTTGTGTGAGACAGATTTGTGTGAGACAAACTTGTGTGAAGAGATTTGTGTGAGACAGAATTGTGTGCGGAGATTTATGTGAAACAGACTTGTGTGAGGAGGTTTGTGTGAAACAGATTTGTGTGAGACAGACTTGTGTGAGGAGATTTGTGTGAGACAGACTAGTGTGAGGAGATTTGTGTGAGACAGATTTGTGTGAGACAAACTTGTGTGAAGAGATTTGTGTGAAATGGATTTGTGTGAGACAGATTTGTGTGAGAAAGACATGTGTGAGGAGATTTGTGTGAGACAGACTTGAGTGAGGAGATCTATGTGAATATATATATATATATATATATATATATATATATATAAAGACAATTTGGATATCAGCCTTTGACTGCATGAAAGTATTCAACCAGTAGTTATCTATGTCGCGACCCAGAAAGGACTGTGTGTTGTCTAATTCCTGACGCAAACAATTTCACTTTGAAAATAAAAGGAAAAATCTGTCACTGATAAAGTGCTCAAAAGTGCTGACTGAGAAATTGAAAACATGTTTTTGTGTGAGAGAAACTTGATCATATCGGCAGTCACAATCATATTATTGTGTTATTTATGGTGGGTCATTTGTTTTGTGCATGGAAGGCCAGTTTACGTGTCGTAATAACAGGAAAGAACTTGTGTGAGTTATTTTTCGCGCCATGTCGCATGTGTATATGTGTCGTGGTGGTATCATGTTTTATAATAACCTTATCTATGGCTCTGTTTACTAGATCTTTTATCAGAATATATTCAGTTAGGTTGTTTAGCTCAACAATTTCTTGAGAGTTTGCCTTACAATTAGCCAGTTTTTTTAAATCGTGGTCACCACATAAAAAGGTCTTAAGCGGGCGGAGTTTAAGTTAACTGCGTTATCTGCGCCTTCGATACACGACTTCAGTGGGACATTTAATAGGTACGGGTTTGCCATCCTTCTCTTGTCTGTACTAATTTCTCCAGATTGATTAGTCTGTGTGCAAAGCTAGGAAATGAATTGTGATCTTAATCAATTCTGATTCCCGCCACAAACAATCAGCTATGAGTCGTTGACCACTTCCATCCCATGTACAATCCCATACACAAACAATCAGCTATGAGTCGTTGACCACTTCCAGTCCATGCACAATCCCATACACAAACAATCAGCTATGAGTCGTTGATTGCTATCAGCCCATGTACAATCCCATACACAAACAATCAGCTATGAGTCGTTGACCACTACCAGCCCATGCACAATTCGAGGAACAAACAATCAGCTATGAGTCGTTGACCACTTCCAGCCCATGCACAATTCGAGGAACAAACAATCAGCTATGAGTCGTTGACCACTTCCAGCCCATGCACAATTCGAGGAACAAACAATCAGCTATGAGTCGTTGACCACTTCCAGCCCATGCACAATTCGAGGAACAAACAATCAGCTATGAGTCGTTGACCACTTCCATCCCATGTACAATCCCATACACAAACAATCAGCTATGAGTCGTTGACCACTTCCAGTCCATGCACAATCCCATACACAAACAATCAGCTATGAGTCGTTGATTGCTATCAGCCCATGTACAATCCCATACACAAACAATCAGCTATGAGTCGTTGACCACTTCCAGCCCATGCACAATTCGAGGAACAAACAATCAGCTATGAGTCGTTGACCACTTCCAGCCCATGCACAATTCGAGGAACAAACAATCAGCTATGAGTCGTTGACCACTTCCAGCCCATGCACAATTCGAGGAACAAACAATCAGCTATGGGGTTTCAACCGTTCTATATGCACAGCCTGATGTCTAGACGGTAAAGAAAGATCTATATATTCGTGCTTTATAGACTACACAAAAGCATTTGACAAAGTAAAGCATGTGAAAATAATCAACATGCTGGAGAAATTAAACATCAAAGGCAAGGATCTGCGAATCATAAAAAAAGAAAACATTTACTGGCAACAAACAGCAGCCAATTGAATCAGTAACCAAACAGGACAGCTCCAATATATAAAACAAGGAATAAGACAAGGCTGTGTTCTTTCGCCAGATTTGTTTTCACTTTGCAGCGAAAATATTATGCGATCAATTGTATATATAAAAGGAATTGAAGTCACCGGTCACGACATAAACAATTTGCGATATGCGGATGACACAGTCTTAATAGCAGAGAGAGAGAGAGAGAGAGAGAGAGAGAGAGAGAAAGAGAGAGAGAGAGAAAACGAACTACAAGAAATTATATACATAATAAAAAAAAAAAAGCAACAATAAAGGTCTCAGTTTGAATAGTAAGAAAACAGAACTAATGAACATATCGAAGAAACAATTATCACCATCAGGAAACAAAAATAAACAGGACACATCTGAAACAAGTGCAACGCGTCAAATACTTGGGCACAATAATAACATCAGATGGAAGATGCACCACAGAAACAAAATGCAGAATAGCTCAGGTCAAAATAGCGTTTCAGAAAATAATAAAAACGTATTATGCAACAAAAATATGTAAATATAGGTGAGAAAGACAGCTATTCTAAATATAGGTGAACTATAGAGCCAATTCTGACCTATGTAAGTAAATCATGAACAGTAAACAAAGAAACGAAACAAAAATGATTAAAGGTGACAGAATTGGGATTTCTCACAAGAATGTTGAAAGTTCCATGGACTGCTAAAAAGACCAACTAGAAAATTCTCAAGAGGCCACTTACAAAAAGGTTGCTTCTAAGAAACATCAGAAAGAAACAATCAACATTTTTGGGTCACATCATGAGAAGAGGAAAGTTGGAATGCTTTGTTACAACTGGCAAAATACAAGGGAAGAGAGATCGTGGACGACAAGGAGAAAAACTACTAGACAGCTTGGTGGCATGGCATGGAAAAGAGTCAACAACAGAACTGATACGATGCACTGTAGATAGAAGATTGTGGAAGGACATGATCGCCTACGCCAACTGGTATGACACATGATGATGTCTAGACACCGCGTTAGTGATTAATTATAGTTACCGTTTGTATGCCCTGGTCTCATTAACCAGAACTACCATTTCCAAGACAATTTCTGAAGTTAAATTGTTTTTTTTTTTTCTGTCGAAACCGGTAGTATAAGTCGGCGAATCAAATCAGAGGAAGGAATATGTTTACAGCACTCGAAAAAAATGACGAATAATCAACAACAGAAAATAAAAACAAAGAAAATATGTGGTCCGAATCAGGATCGAACCCGTACTCCTTGGCACAGTGCCTTGCCACGAGAAGCCAAATGCTAGGGAACACTGCCAACTCAGCTAACTGAAAAATTAGCTATCATTGGCGATGTCTTTAAGGCAAGTGTTCTCATGACTCATAGGTTACAATCACAGCTCGGAATAAACTGTTTATCTGCATTTTTCCTATTAAGACAAGTTTCTTCCGGATAGGGTAGGGCTGAATACTTGTGTTGCAGACAAACATTTATAAGGCGAAATAGCAGGAATATGAGTTTCCTGTGGTTTAGACTGGAGACAAATAATAAGAAAAGAATATTATTTTAGAGAGAACCTACCGTGGTTCAGCGAATCAATTCAGAGGAAGATCAAGTATCTCTCAGATAGGGTAAGGCTCTGCATCATTCTCTCGTCATCAAAGTTTAAGTCGTCAATGTCCTTCGAGTTGTGGTAAGGGCACAGGACTTCGACAACCATGAGTCCACGTCACTCCTTCGGATGAAAGAGATGGGTAGTTAATACTGGCACAGCCAGAAACGAGAAACATAGTGGGCGTAGAAGAGGACTTATCAACCAACACAGAACTGGAGTCGTCAGTCGTTGAACGCTGAAGGACTGGTTGAAGAGGGGATTTGAACACATAGGACATGTTCGGAGTGCAATGATAACGACCCGTAAATAACTCAATACAGTTTAACTCTATCAGGACAGACATTATAAGGTAGACAGAGGAAGAGACAGATAGGCTGATTATAAGGCATGTACAAGAACAACACTATTTCAATCCTAACAGCGTACGCCCAACAACGAGACTACGTCAAGAAGGGACGTGGCAAAAATAACAAGCTATACATCTACCGACATATGATTATATTATACGTTCATCTTTCTTCATACGACGTTTGAAGGCACCAACAGAGGATAACAGAAAGGATAACAGAAAGGATAACAGAAAGGATAGCAGAAAGGATAACAGAAAGGATAACAGAAAGAAAGAGAAAAAAAAACCACGGGGAATATGTGTCCTATCATTTTAGGACACGTTGAATGTGTCCTCCCTGATTCTGGAGGTAATGTCTACGCTTTTCATGGAACTTTGCTGTTTTACAACTCCAAAGACGTGGAGACAGGGCTAGCAGATAAATGATAAAGGAGAATGATATAGGAACTTGAGTAGTATATCAGGAAGGATTTGATTAGCATTTGGCCCGTAAATTAACAAAGATATATAGTGTGGTGCGCAGCGCACCACATGTACACGAGAGACAGGGGGAGTTAACCGTGACCTTTCGTGTCGGTGACCCCGGAGGTGACGTGTTTATGTTTGGTGTAGGCTGACTTTGGAGTTCTTGATCGTTAGTGATAGGTTAGTAGATTATACAACATCAATGAAAAACAATCAATATAAAACAGAAGACAAAGATATATTTTATTCTTTTATTATCTCAATAGGTGTATAACATACATTGATATTATATAACATTACAAAAATATTCAGTACACGAAGTAAATATATAGTACAAGGATAACAATTTGTTATACCTATGTAGTTGGATGTCTGCTTAGCTAGGGTGAAACTGTTAGAGATTCCTGGTTAGGCTAAGCTGGTAGTGTAAAGAGTTAAATATCTAGAGGTGTAGTCGAGACATTATCATCAGCTACCTTTCTTTTTATATAGAAATAGGAAAGAGCATTTCTTGTTTGACTATAGGAAAATATGGAATTATTTAAGACTTTGAATCCTACATTTTTCCCACCCTTAGCCTTTTGCGTAGCGAGAACCTCTAAAAACATATCTTTATCTAATTTGTTGTGTTGCTTGCTTAGCCCTTTACAACTGATTTTATCGTAATCCCCACTACAATGGTACGTCTTACTACATAAGCTAACAAGAGCTGTCCCTTCGTACTCTAGTTTAAAAAGCCCGGGCGTTCGTTTGGTGTACGCTTTAACACCGTGATGGTTGTATGGAGGTCGGCTAGTATGTCGTGATGGGTGTATGGAGGTCGCCTAGTGTGTAATAAGGGCTGTATAGGGGTCGGCTAGTATGTCGTGATGGGTGTACGGAGGTCGTCTAGTGTGTCATATTGGGTGTATAGGGGTCGTCTAGTGTGTCATGATGGTTGTATAGGGGTCGTCTAGTGTGCCGTGATGGGTGTACGGAGGTCGTCTAGTGTGTCATATTGGGTGTATAGAGGGCGTCTAGTGTGTCATGATGGTTGTATAGGGGTCGTCTAGTGTGCCGTGATGGGTCAATGGAGGTCGGCTAGTATGTCGTGATGGGTGTACGGAGGTCGTCTAGTGTGTCATGATGGTTGTATAGGGGTCGTCTAGTGTGTCATGATGGTTGTATAGGGGTCGTCTAGTGTGCCATGATGGGTACATGGAGGTCGGCTAGTATGTCGTGATGGGTGTACGGAGGTCGTCTAGTGGGGTATGATGGTTGTATGGAGGTCGTCTAGTGTGTCATATTGGGTGTATAGAGGGCGTCTAGTGTGTCATGATGGTTGTATAGGGATCGTCTAGTGTGTCATGATGGTTGTATAGGGGTCGTCTAGTGTGCCGTGATGGGTCAATGGAGGTCGGCTAGTATGTCGTGATGGGTGTACGGAGGTCGTCTAGTGTGTCATGATGGTTGTATAGGGGTCGTCTAGTGTGTCATGATGGTTGTATAGGGGTCGTCTAGTGTGCCATGATGGGTACATGGAGGTCGGCTAGTATGTCGTGATGGGTGTACGGAGGTCGTCTAGTGGGGTATGATGGTTGTATGGAGGTCGTCTAGTGTGTCATATTGGGTGTATAGAGGGCGTCTAGTGTGTCATGATGGGTGTATGTAGGTCGTTTAGTGTATCGTGAGGGGTGTATGGAGGTCGTCTACTGTGTCGTGAGGGGTGTATGGAGGTCATCTGGTGTGGTATGTGGGTGTATGGAGGTCATCTAGTGTGATATAAGGCTGTATGCCGGGCGTCTAGTGTGACATGAGGGTTGTATACCGGTCGCCTAGTGTGGCATGAGGGCTGTATGGCGGTTGTCTGGTATATCATACTTTAATCAACCAATAAGAAAAATGAAGGAACATTACATTCAACATTACTTATCTTAACTACTTTACATCAATACAGTTGAATAACGTGTTAGCGTTAAGTCTTACCATACTTTAAGAGAAAACATTCAAACTTACAGTATAAAATATAGTCTCAATCATCTACACTGAATATAACCTATTATCGATAACCCTTAACATACTTTAAGAGAAAACAAGTCAACTTACGGTGCAAAATATAGTCTCCGCTAGACTGAACAGTAACTTTCCTTGAAGCAACCAAACTTATAACGCCGTCTAGTTTAAATATAGCCTGGTAAGAAATGAATAAATTAACCAATCAGCGAGTGACTATGCCAACATCGACTGATACCTGGATCAACCAATCAGAGAAGAGTATTAGTATAGGAGGCGGAGCAAAGAAATGACTGACAGGTGGATTAACCAATCAGAGAAGTGCGTTAGCCCAAGCGTAGGTAGTGGCTGTCGGGTCAGCAGTGGGGGAAAGAAAGGCGGGGTGGTGGATTACTTGAACTCGTTTTGACCCCTGAGGCAATTCCAGAAGAGTTCTATGACCTCATTTTGACAGCTGAAGGCTTTAATACCAATGTTTTCCACTTCAACGAACGACATACATCATTAAAGGTGATTACTTCAGCTCTAGACTTTGGAGTTCCATATCTTTATCACTTGATTGAATGACAGACAACAGTAAAGATGATCATTTCGGGTAAGAAAACTTAGTTCCAAACCCTAAAATTTTGGTTCATACTCACAAAGTTGAACTCAAAACCCTACAAATTTAGTCCCAAAGTGATACTAGTTCACCTCAAAAGGCCTAAATGTTATATGCAAAGTCCAAAAGTTTGTCAAAAAGACAACCTAAACTCAGAATAGTTAGACACAAAGCCCAACAATTTATAGGCAAAGTCCAAAAAGTTACTCCAAAAGACAACTAATATTACACTTAAGCCCAAAATTTCGTCTCATAACCAAAAAGTTGAACTCAAAACTCTAAAAAACTTAGTCCCAAAGTGGTACTAGTTCACCACAAAAGGTGTAAATGTTATATTCAAATCCAAAAGTTTGTCAAAAAGACAACCCAAACTCAAAATAGTTAGACACGAAAGGTCAAAAAAAAGTATATGCAAAGTCCAAAATGTTACTCCAAAAGACAACTAATATAACTCTTAAGCCCCAAATTTCGTCGCATAACCAGTTGAACTCAAAACCCTACAAAATTTAGACCGAAAGTCAAAATAGTTAGACACGAAAGACCAAATAGTTATATTCAAAGTCCAAAAGTTTGTCAAAAAGACAACCCAAACTCAAAAGTTTGTCAAAAAGACAACCCAAACTCAAAATAGTTAGACATGAAAGGTCAAAAAAAAAGGTATACTCAAAGTCCAAAATGTTACTTCAAAAGACAACTAATATAACAACAAGCCCCAAAACTTCGTCTCATAACCAAAAAGTTGAACTCAAAACCCTAAAAAAGTGTCCACTTATCAAACAAAGTCTTTAATACAGCTGAGAAAACCCTAATAAATAATTACAATTTACTAAAAATGTTGCCCTTGATGATAGTTGCGACTGTGTCTAAATCATTATTGAAAATATTCATAGAACTCTAGTAAAAACCAAACACACTAAAACACCACATTGAAAGAATGAACTTAAAGTTCACGCCCCTGTCACAACTCTGCTAAGAAAAGTACTGCAAAGCATGAAAGTTATGTCCCCTGCTATAACTCTACTAAACGAAAGTATTACCAAACACGTAGGTTACACTCCTGCCATAACCCACTAAGAAAAACAAGATTTTGCTTAAATTACCACATTTATGATTGTTACGCCCCTTGTCCCTTTATGAGGGGACGCCCATGAAACTGTTACAAATAGTAAATTTAACCTAGTGGCATACCCCAGATGTTATATTAGACATCCCCATAGCAAAAATTTACTTAAAAGTCACTTTTATGGTGGTTACGCCCCTTGACCCTTTATGAGGGGACGCCCATGAAACTGTTAGAAATAGTAAATTTACACTCTAGGGTTACTCCAAACTTTACATTAGACACCCCCATAGCAAAAATTTGCTTAAAAGTCACTTTTATGGTTGTTACTACCCCTGTACCCATTTTTGGCGGTTACGCCCATGAAACTGTTAAAAATAGTAAATTTAACATATAGACATACCCCAAACTTTATATTAAGCATCCCCGTATCAAGAATTTACATAAAAACAACTTTTGAAATTACTACCCCTGTACCCATTTTTGGCGGTTACGCCCATGAAACTGTTAAAAATAGTAAATTTAACATATAGACATACCCCAAACTTTATATTAAGCATCCCCGTATCAAGAATTTACATAAAAACAACTTTTGAAATTACTACCCCTGTACCCATTTTTGGCGGTTACGCCCATGAAACTGTTAAAAATAGTCAATTTAACATCTAGACATACCACAAACTTTATTTTAGTCATCCACATAGCAAAATTTTACTAAAAAACCACTTTTATGAGTGTTGCCCCCTTGATCATTTTTGGCGGTTACGCCCATGAAACTGTTACAAATAGTAAATTTAACACCTAGACATAGCCCAAACTTTATATTAAGCATCCCCATATCAAGAATTTACATAAAAATCACTTTTGAAATTACTACCCCTGTACCCATTTTTGGCGGTTACGCCCATGAAACTGTTAAAAATAGTCAATTTAACATCTAGACATACCACAAACTTTATATTAAGCATCCCCATATCAAGAATTTACATAAAAATCACTTTTGAAATTACTACCCCTGTACCCATTTTTGGCGGTTACGCCCATGAAACTGTTAAAAATAGTCAATTTAACATCTAGACATACCACAAACTTTATTTTAGTCATCCCCATATCAAGAATTTACATAAAAATCACTTTTGAAATTACTACCCCTGTACCCATTTTTGGCGGTTACGCCCATGAAATCGATAAAAAATTGAAATTTAACACCTAGACATACCCCAAACTTTATAATAAACATCCCCGTATCAAGAATTTACATAAAAACAACTTTTGAAATTACTACCCCAGTACCCATTTTTGGCGGTTACGCCCATGAAACTGTTAAAAATAGTCAATATAACATCTAGACATACCCCAAACTTCATTTTAGTCATCCCTGTATCAAGAATTTACATAAAAACAACTTTTGAAATTACTACCCCTGTACCCATTTTTGGCGGTTACGCCCATGAAACTGTTAAAAATTGTCAATTTAACATCTAGACATACTCCAAACTTCATTTTAGTCATCCCCATATCAAGAATTTACATAAAAACAACTTTTGAAATTACTACCCCTGTACCCATTTTTGGCGGTTACGCCCATGAAATCGATAAAAAAATTGAAGTTTAACCTATTGGCATACATCAAACATAATATGTGACACGCCCATGTATCAAATTTGCCTAAAAAATCAACCAAAAATTAGTAGTATACAATGTCAATTAGGGACCCCAAAAGTGCGTTCAAACGCGCATAAATCCTTATATAAATACTCTACACGCACATCAACGCACATTTTTTTGGTGCGGTTTTTCCTTATATGAGAGTCTACCGTTTTTCCTTATATGAGAGTCTAAACCTAATTGACATTGTATACTACTAATTTTTGGTTGATTTTTTAGGCAAATTTGATACATGGGCGTGTCACATATTATGTTTGATGTATGCCAATAGGTTAAACTTCAATTTTTTTTATCGATTTCATGGGCGTAACCGCCAAAAATGGGTACAGGGGTAGTAATTTCAAAAGTTGTTTTTATGTAAATTCTTGATATGGGGATGACTAAAATGAAGTTTGGAGTATGTCTAGATGTTAAATTGACAATTTTTAACAGTTTCATGGGCGTAACCGCCAAAAATGGGTACAGGGGTAGTAATTTCAAAAGTTGTTTTTATGTAAATTCTTGATACAGGGATGACTAAAATGAAGTTTGGGGTATGTCTAGATGTTATATTGACTATTTTTAACAGTTTCATGGGCGTAACCGCCAAAAATGGGTACTGGGGTAGTAATTTCAAAAGTTGTTTTTATGTAAATTCTTGATACGGGATGTTTATTATAAAGTTTGGGGTATGTCTAGGTGTTAAATTTCAATTTTTTATCGATTTCATGGCGTAACCGCCAAAAATGGGTACAGGGGTAGTAATTTCAAAAGTGATTTTTATGTAAATTCTTGATATGGGGATGACTAAAATAAAGTTTGTGGTATGTCTAGATGTTAAATTGACTATTTTTAACAGTTTCATGGGCGTAACCGCCAAAAATGGGTACAGGGGTAGTAATTTCAAAAGTGATTTTTATGTAAATTCTTGATATGGGGATGCTTAATATAAAGTTTGTGGTATGTCTAGATGTTAAATTGACTATTTTTAACAGTTTCATGGGCGTAACCGCCAAAAATGGGTACAGGGGTAGTAATTTCAAAAGTGATTTTTATGTAAATTCTTGATATGGGGATGCTTAATATAAAGTTTGGGCTATGTCTAGGTGTTAAATTTACTATTTGTAACAGTTTCATGGGCGTAACCGCCAAAAATGATCAAGGGGGCAACACTCATAAAAGTGGTTTTTTAGTAAAATTTTGCTATGTGGATGACTAAAATAAAGTTTGTGGTATGTCTAGATGTTAAATTGACTATTTTTAACAGTTTCATGGGCGTAACCGCCAAAAATGGGTACAGGGGTAGTAATTTCAAAAGTTGTTTTTATGTAAATTCTTGATACGGGATGCTTAATATAAAGTTTGGGGTATGTCTATATGTTAAATTTACTATTTTTAACAGTTTCATGGGCGTAACCGCCAAAAATGGGTACAGGGGTAGTAATTTCAAAAGTTGTTTTTATGTAAATTCTTGATACGGGGATGCTTAATATAAAGTTTGGGTATGTCTATATGTTAAATTTACTATTTTTAACAGTTTCATGGGCGTAACCGCCAAAAATGGGTACAGGGGTAGTAACAACCATAAAAGTGACTTTTAAGCAAATTTTTGCTATGGGGTGTCTAATGTAAAGTTTGGAGTAACCCTAGAGTGTAAATTTACTATTTCTAACAGTTTCATGGGCGTCCCCTCATAAAGGGTCAAGGGGCGTAACCACCATAAAAGTGACTTTTAAGTAAATTTTTGCTATGGGGATGTCTAATATAACATCTGGGGTATGCCACTAGGTTAAATTTACTATTTGTAACAGTTTCATGGGCGTCCCCTCATAAAGGGACAAGGGGCGTAACAATCATAAATGTGGTAATTTAAGCAAAATCTTGTTTTTCTTAGTGGGTTATGGCAGGAGTGTAACCTACGTGTTTGGTAATACTTTCGTTTAGTAGAGTTATAGCAGGGGACATAACTTTCATGCTTTGCAGTACTTTTCTTAGCAGAGTTGTGACAGGGGCGTGAACTTTAAGTTCATTCTTTCAATGTGGTGTTTTAGTGTGTTTGGTTTTTACTAGAGTTCTATGAATATTTTCAATAATGATTTAGACACAGTCGCAACTATCATCAAGGGCAACATTTTTAGTAAATTGTAATTATTTATTAGGGTTTTCTCAGCTGTATTAAAGACTTTGGTTGATAAGTGGACACTTTTTTAGGGTTTTGAGTTCAACTTTTTGGTTATGAGACGAAGTTTTGGGGCTTGTTGTTACATTAGTTGTCTTTTGAAGTAACATTTTGGACTTTGAGTATACCTTTTTTTTTGACCTTTCATGTCTAACTATTTTGAGTTTGGGTTGTCTTTTTGACAAACTTTTGAGTTTGGGTTGTCTTTTTGACAAACTTTTGGACTTTGAATATAACTATTTGGTCTTTCGTGTCTAACTATTTTGACTTTCGGTCTAAATTTTGTAGGGTTTTGAGTTCAACTGGTTATGCGACGAAATTTGGGGCTTAAGAGTTATATTAGTTGTCTTTTGGAGTAACATTTTGGACTTTGCATATACTTTTTTTTGACCTTTCGTGTCTAACTATTTTGAGTTTGGGTTGTCTTTTTGACAAACTTTTGGATTTGAATATAACATTTACACCTTTTGTGGTGAACTAGTACCACTTTGGGACTAAGTTTTTTAGAGTTTTGAGTTCAACTTTTTGGTTATGAGACGAAATTTTGGGCTTAAGTGTTATATTAGTTGTCTTTTGGAGTAACTTTTTGGACTTTGCCTATAAATTGTTGGGCTTTGTGTCTAACTATTCTGAGTTTAGGTTGTCTTTTTGACAAACTTTTGGACTTTGCATATAACATTTAGGCCTTTTGAGGTGAACTAGTATCACTTTGGGACTAAATTTTTAGGGTTTTGAGTTCAACTTTGTGAGTATGAACCAAAATTTTAGGGTTTGGAACTAAGTTTTCTCACCCGAAATGATCATCTTTACTGTTGTCTGTCATTCAATCAAGTGATAAAGATATGGAACTCCAAAGTCTAGAGCTGAAGTAATCACCTTTAATGATGTATGTCGTTCGTTGAAGTGGAAAACATTGGTATTAAAGCCTTCAGCTGTCAAAATGAGGTCATAGAACTCTTCTGGAATTGCCTCAGGGGTCAAAACGAGTTCAAGTAATCCACCACCCCGCCTTTCTTTCCCCCACTGCTGACCCGACAGCCACTACCTACGCTTGGGCTAACGCACTTCTCTGATTGGTTAATCCACCTGTCAGTCATTTCTTTGCTCCGCCTCCTATACTAATACTCTTCTCTGATTGGTTGATCCAGGTATCAGTCGATGTTGGCATAGTCACTCGCTGATTGGTTAATTTATTCATTTCTTACCAGGCTATATTTAAACTAGACGGCGTTATAAGTTTGGTTGCTTCAAGGAAAGTTACTGTTCAGTCTAGCGGAGACTATATTTTGCACCGTAAGTTGACTTGTTTTCTCTTAAAGTATGTTAAGGGTTATCGATAATAGGTTATATTCAGTGTAGATGATTGAGACTATATTTTATACTGTAAGTTTGAATGTTTTCTCTTAAAGTATGGTAAGACTTAACGCTAACACGTTATTCAACTGTATTGATGTAAAGTAGTTAAGATAAGTAATGTTGAATGTAATGTTCCTTCATTTTTCTTATTGGTTGATTAAAGTATGATATACCAGACAACCGCCATACAGCCCTCATGCCACACTAGGCGACCGGTATACAACCCTCATGTCACACTAGACGCCCGGCATACAGCCTTATATCACACTAGATGACCTCCATACACCCCACATACCACACCAGATGACCTCCATACACCCCTCACGACACAGTAGACGACCTCCATACACCCCTCACGATACACTAAACGACCTACATACACCCATCATGACACACTAGACGCCCTCTATACACCCAATATGACACACTAGACGACCTCCATACAACCATCATACCCCACTAGACGACCTCCGTACACCCATCACGACATACTAGCCGACCTCCATGTACCCATCATGGCACACTAGACGACCCCTATACAACCATCATGACACACTAGACGACCCCTATACAACCATCATGACACACTAGACGACCTCCGTACACCCATCACGACATACTAGCCGACCTCCATTGACCCATCACGGCACACTAGACGACCCCTATACAACCATCATGACACACTAGACGATCCCTATACAACCATCATGACACACTAGACGCCCTCTATACACCCAATATGACACACTAGACGACCTCCATACAACCATCATACCCCACTAGACGACCTCCGTACACCCATCACGACATACTAGCCGACCTCCATGTACCCATCATGGCACACTAGACGACCCCTATACAACCATCATGACACACTAGACGACCCCTATACAACCATCATGACACACTAGACGACCTCCGTACACCCATCACGACATACTAGCCGACCTCCATTGACCCATCACGGCACACTAGACGACCCCTATACAACCATCATGACACACTAGACGCCCTCTATACACCCAATATGACACACTAGACGACCTCCGTACACCCATCACGGCACACTAGACGACCCCTATACAACCATCATGACACACTAGACGACCCCTATACACCCAATATGACACACTAGACGACCTCCGTACACCCATCACGACATACTAGCCGACCCCTATACAGCCCTTATTACACACTAGGCGACCTCCATACACCCATCACGACATACTAGCCGACCTCCATACAACCATCGTACACCAAACGAACGCCCGGGCTTTTTAAACTAGAGTACGAAGGGACAGCTCTTGTTAGCTTATGTAGTAAGACGTACCATTGTAGTGGGGATTACGATAAAATCAGTTGTAAAGGGCTAAGCAAGCAACACAACAAATTAGATAAAGATATGTTTTTAGAGGTTCTCGCTACGCAAAAGGTTAAGGGTGGGAAAAATGTAGGATTCAAAGTCTTAAATAATTCCATATTTTCCTATAGTCAAACAAGAAATGCTCTTTCCTATTTCTATATAAAAAGAAAGGTAGCTGATGATAATGTCTCGACTACACCTCTAGATATTAACTCTTTACACTACCAGCTTAGCCTAACCAGGAATCTCTAACAGTTTCACCCTAGCTAAGCAGACATCCAACTACATAGGTATAACTAAATGTTATCCTTGTACTATATATTTACTTCGTGTACTGAATATTTTTGTAATGTTATATAATATCAATGTATGTTATACACCTATTGAGATAATAAAAGAATAAAATATATCTTTGTCTTCTGTTTTATATTGATTGTTTTTCATTGATGTTGTATAATCTACTAACCTATCACTAACGATCAAGAACTCCAAAGTCAGCCTACACCAAACATAAACACGTCACCTCCGGGGTCACCGACACGAAAGGTCACGGTTAACTCCCCCTGTCTCTCGTGTACATGTGGTGCGCTGCGCACCACACTATATATCTTTGTTAATTTACGGGCCAAATGCTAATCAAATCCTTCCTGATATACTACTCAAGTTCCTATATCATTCTCCTTTATCATTTATCTGCTAGCCCTGTCTCCACGTCTTTGGAGTTGTAAAACAGCAAAGTTCCATGAAAAGCGTAGACATTACCTCCAGAATCAGGGAGGACACATTCAACGTGTCCTAAAATGATAGGACACATATTCCCCGTGGTTTTTTTTTTCTCTTTCTTTCTGTTATCCTTTCTGTTATCCTTTCTGCTATCCTTTCTGTTATCCTTTCTGTTATCCTTTCTGTTATCCTCTGTTGGTGCCTTCAAACGTCGTATGAAGAAAGATGAACGTATAATATAATCATATGTCGGTAGATGTATAGCTTGTTATTTTTGCCACGTCCCTTCTTGACGTAGTCTCGTTGTTGGGCGTACGCTGTTAGGATTGAAATAGTGTTGTTCTTGTACATGCCTTATAATCAGCCTATCTGTCTCTTCCTCTGTCTACCTTATAATGTCTGTCCTGATAGAGTTAAACTGTATTGAGTTATTTACGGGTCGTTATCATTGCACTCCGAACATGTCCTATGTGTTCAAATCCCCTCTTCAACCAGTCCTTCAGCGTTCAACGACTGACGACTCCAGTTCTGTGTTGGTTGATAAGTCCTCTTCTACGCCCACTATGTTTCTCGTTTCTGGCTGTGCCAGTATTAACTACCCATCTCTTTCATCCGAAGGAGTGACGTGGACTCATGGTTGTCGAAGTCCTGTGCCCTTACCACAACTCGAAGGACATTGACGACTTAAACTTTGATGACGAGAGAATGATGCAGAGCCTTACCCTATCTGAGAGATACTTGATCTTCCTCTGAATTGATTCGCTGAACCACGGTAGGTTCTCTCTAAAATAATATTCTTTTCTTATTATTTGTCTCCAGTCTAAACCACAGGAAACTCATATTCCTGCTATTTCGCCTTATAAATGTTTGTCTGCAACACAAGTATTCAGCCCTACCCTATCCGGAAGAAACTTGTCTTAATAGGAAAAATGCAGATAAACAGTTTATTCCGAGCTGTGATTGTAACCTATGAGTCATGAGAACACTTGCCTTAAAGACATCGCCAATGATAGCTAATTTTTCAGTTAGCTGAGTTGGCAGTGTTCCCTAGCATTTGGCTTCTCGTGGCAAGGCACTGTGCCAAGGAGTACGGGTTCGATCCTGATTCGGACCACATATTTTCTTTGTTTTTATTTTCTGTTGTTGATTATTCGTCATTTTTTTCGAGTGCTGTAAACATATTCCTTCCTCTGATTTGATTCGCCGACTTATACTACCCGGTTTCGACAGAAAAAAAAAACAATTTAACTTCAGAAATTGTCTTGGAAATGGTAGTTCTGGTTAATGAGACCAGGGCATACAAACGGTAACTATAATTAATCACTAACGCGGTGTCTAGACATCATCATGTGTCATACCAGTTGGCGTAGGCGATCATGTCCTTCCACAATCTTCTATCTACAGTGCATCGTATCAGTTCTGTTGTTGACTCTTTTCCATGCCATGCCACCAAGCTGTCTAGTAGTTTTTCTCCTTGTCGTCCACGATCTCTCTTCCCTTGTATTTTGCCAGTTGTAACAAAGCATTCCAACTTTCCTCTTCTCATGATGTGACCCAAAAATGTTGATTGTTTCTTTCTGATGTTTCTTAGAAGCAACCTTTTTTGTAAGTGGCCTCTTGAGAATTTTCTAGTTGGTCTTTTTAGCAGTCCATGGAACTTTCAACATTCTTGTGAGAAATCCCAATTCTGTCACCTTTAATCATTTTTGTTTCGTTTCTTTGTTTACTGTTCATGATTTACTTACATAGGTCAGAATTGGCTCTATAGTTCACCTATATTTAGAATAGCTGTCTTTCTCACCTATATTTACATATTTTTGTTGCATAATACGTTTTTATTATTTTCTGAAACGCTATTTTGACCTGAGCTATTCTGCATTTTGTTTCTGTGGTGCATCTTCCATCTGATGTTATTATTGTGCCCAAGTATTTGACGCGTTGCACTTGTTTCAGATGTGTCCTGTTTATTTTTGTTTCCTGATGGTGATAATTGTTTCTTCGATATGTTCATTAGTTCTGTTTTCTTACTATTCAAACTGAGACCTTTATTGTTGCTTTCTTTTTTTTATTATGTATATAATTTCTTGTAGTTCGTATTCTCTCTCTCTCTCTCTTTCTCTCTCTCTCTCTCTCTCTCTCTCTCTCTGCTATTAAGACTGTGTCATCCGCATATCGCAAATTGTTTATGTCGTGACCGGTGACTTCAATTCCTTTTATATATACAATTGATCGCATAATATTTTCGCTGCAAAGTGAAAACAAATCTGGCGAAAGAACACAGCCTTGTCTTATTCCTTGTTTTATATATTGGAGCTGTCCTGTTTGGTTACTGATTCAATTGGCTGCTGTTTGTTGCCAGTAAATGTTTTCTTTTTTTATGATTCGCAGATCCTTGCCTTTGATGTTTAATTTCTCCAGCATGTTGATTATTTTCACATGCTTTACTTTGTCAAATGCTTTTGTGTAGTCTATAAAGCACGAATATATAGATCTTTCTTTACCGTCTAGACATCAGGCTGTGCATATAGAACGGTTGAAACCCCATAGCTGATTGTTTGTTCCTCGAATTGTGCATGGGCTGGAAGTGGTCAACGACTCATAGCTGATTGTTTGTTCCTCGAATTGTGCATGGGCTGGAAGTGGTCAACGACTCATAGCTGATTGTTTGTTCCTCGAATTGTGCATGGGCTGGAAGTGGTCAACGACTCATAGCTGATTGTTTGTGTATGGGATTGTACATGGGCTGATAGCAATCAACGACTCATAGCTGATTGTTTGTGTATGGGATTGTGCATGGACTGGAAGTGGTCAACGACTCATAGCTGATTGTTTGTGTATGGGATTGTACATGGGATGGAAGTGGTCAACGACTCATAGCTGATTGTTTGTTCCTCGAATTGTGCATGGGCTGGAAGTGGTCAACGACTCATAGCTGATTGTTTGTTCCTCGAATTGTGCATGGGCTGGAAGTGGTCAACGACTCATAGCTGATTGTTTGTTCCTCGAATTGTGCATGGGCTGGAAGTGGTCAACGACTCATAGCTGATTGTTTGTTCCTCGAATTGTGCATGGGCTGGTAGTGGTCAACGACTCATAGCTGATTGTTTGTGTATGGGATTGTACATGGGCTGATAGCAATCAACGACTCATAGCTGATTGTTTGTGTATGGATTGTGCATGGACTGGAAGTGGTCAACGACTCATAGCTGATTGTTTGTGTATGGGATTGTACATGGGATGGAAGTGGTCAACGACTCATAGCTGATTGTTTGTGGCGGGAATCAGAATTGATTAAGATCACAATTCATTTCCTAGCTTTGCACACAGACTAATCAATCTGGAGAAATTAGTACAGACAAGAGAAGGATGGCAAACCCGTACCTATTAAATGTCCCACTGAAGTCGTGTATCGAAGGCGCAGATAACGCAGTTAACTTAAACTCCGCCCGCTTAAGACCTTTTTATGTGGTGACCACGATTTAAAAAAACTGGCTAATTGTAAGGCAAACTCTCAAGAAATTGTTGAGCTAAACAACCTAACTGAATATATTCTGATAAAAGATCTAGTAAACAGAGCCATAGATAAGGTTATTATAAAACATGATACCACCACGACACATATACACATGCGACATGGCGCGAAAAATAACTCACACAAGTTCTTTCCTGTTATTACGACACGTAAACTGGCCTTCCATGCACAAAACAAATGACCCACCATAAATAACACAATAATATGATTGTGACTGCCGATATGATCAAGTTTCTCTCACACAAAAACATGTTTTCAATTTCTCAGTCAGCACTTTTGAGCACTTTATCAGTGACAGATTTTTCCTTTTATTTTCAAAGTGAAATTGTTTGCGTCAGGAATTAGACAACACACAGTCCTTTCTGGGTCGCGACATAGATAACTACTGGTTGAATACTTTCATGCAGTCAAAGGCTGATATCCAAATTGTCTTTATATATATATATATATATATATATATATATATATATATATATATATATATATATATATTCACATAGATCTCCTCACTCAAGTCTGTCTCACACAAATCTCCTCACACATGTCTTTCTCACACAAATCTGTCTCACACAAATCCATTTCACACAAATCTCTTCACACAAGTTTGTCTCACACAAATCTGTCTCACACAAATCTCCTCACACTAGTCTGTCTCACACAAATCTCCTCACACAAGTCTGTCTCACACAAATCTGTTTCACACAAACCTCCTCACACAAGTCTGTTTCACATAAATCTCCGCACACAATTCTGTCTCACACAAATCTCTTCACACAAGTTTGTCTCACACAAATCTGTCTCACACAAATCTCCTCACACTAGTCTGCCTCACACAAATCTGTTTCACACAAACCTCCTCACACAAGTCTGCCTCACACAAGTCTGCTTCACATAAGTCACTCGTCTACAATAGAAGGTAGATTACACAACAGAATCGTAAGGTATTATGATCTAGTTACTATTTTCAGACTAAATGGCCACTCAACCGCAAATGTAATCTATACAATCAGGAGAAGAAGATGGCATATGTCGGTGTCGGCCATATGATAGCCAGGATGTTGTTTAGTTTAGTTTAGCTTAGCTTAGTTTAGTTTAATTTCGTTTTTTTTTAGTATAGTTTAGTTTAGCTTAGCTTAACTTGACTTCATTTAGTTTAGCTTATTTTAGTTCAGTTTTAGCTTAGCTTAGTTAAGGCAAGTTCAATTTAGCTTTGGTTAGTTTAGTTTAGTTTAGTTTAGTTTAGTTTAGTTTAGTTTAGTTTAGTTTAGTTTAGTTTAGTTTAGTTTAGTTTAGTTTAGTTTAGTTTTGTTTTGTTTAGTCTGCTGGTCATCCTCATTGCACACTGAACAAAAGTTCAAGTAATCCACCACCCCGCCTTTCTTTCCCCCACTGCTGACCCGACAGCCACTACCTACGCTTGGGCTAACGCACTTCTCTGATTGGTTAATCCACCTGTCAGTCATTTCTTTGCTCCGCCTCCTATACTAATACTCTTCTCTGATTGGTTGATCCAGGTATCAGTCGATGTTGGCATAGTCACTCGCTGATTGGTTAATTTATTCATTTCTTACCAGGCTATATTTAAACTAGACGGCGTTATAAGTTTGGTTGCTTCAAGGAAAGTTACTGTTCAGTCTAGCGGAGACTATATTTTGCACCGTAAGTTGACTTGTTTTCTCTTAAAGTATGTTAAGGGTTATCGATAATAGGTTATATTCAGTGTAGATGATTGAGACTATATTTTATACTGTAAGTTTGAATGTTTTCTCTTAAAGTATGGTAAGACTTAACGCTAACACGTTATTCAACTGTATTGATGTAAAGTAGTTAAGATAAGTAATGTTGAATGTAATGTTCCTTCATTTTTCTTATTGGTTGATTAAAGTATGATATACCAGACAACCGCCATACAGCCCTCATGCCACACTAGGCGACCGGTATACAACCCTCATGTCACACTAGACGCCCGGCATACAGCCTTATATCACACTAGATGACCTCCATACACCCCACATACCACACCAGATGACCTCCATACACCCCTCACGACACAGTAGACGACCTCCATACACCCCTCACGATACACTAAACGACCTACATACACCCATCATGACACACTAGACGCCCTCTATACACCCAATATGACACACTAGACGACCTCCATACAACCATCATACCCCACTAGACGACCTCCGTACACCCATCACGACATACTAGCCGACCTCCATGTACCCATCATGGCACACTAGACGACCCCTATACAACCATCATGACACACTAGACGACCCCTATACAACCATCATGACACACTAGACGACCTCCGTACACCCATCACGACATACTAGCCGACCTCCATTGACCCATCACGGCACACTAGACGACCCCTATACAACCATCATGACACACTAGACGATCCCTATACAACCATCATGACACACTAGACGCCCTCTATACACCCAATATGACACACTAGACGACCTCCATACAACCATCATACCCCACTAGACGACCTCCGTACACCCATCACGACATACTAGCCGACCTCCATGTACCCATCATGGCACACTAGACGACCCCTATACAACCATCATGACACACTAGACGACCCCTATACAACCATCATGACACACTAGACGACCTCCGTACACCCATCACGACATACTAGCCGACCTCCATTGACCCATCACGGCACACTAGACGACCCCTATACAACCATCATGACACACTAGACGCCCTCTATACACCCAATATGACACACTAGACGACCTCCGTACACCCATCACGGCACACTAGACGACCCCTATACAACCATCATGACACACTAGACGACCCCTATACACCCAATATGACACACTAGACGACCTCCGTACACCCATCACGACATACTAGCCGACACCTATACAGCCCTTATTACACACTAGGCGACCTCCATACACCCATCACGACATACTAGCCGACCTCCATACAACCATCACGGTGTTAAAGCGTACACCAAACGAACGCCCGGGCTTTTTAAACTAGAGTACGAAGGGACAGCTCTTGTTAGCTTATGTAGTAAGACGTACCATTGTAGTGGGGATTACGATAAAATCAGTTGTAAAGGGCTAAGCAAGCAACACAACAAATTAGATAAAGATATGTTTTTTAGAGGTTCTCGCTACGCAAAAGGCTAAGGTGGGAAAAATGTAGGATTCAAAGTCTTAAATAATTCCATATTTTCCTATAGTCAAACAAGAAATGCTCTTCCTATTTCTATATAAAAAGAAAGGTAGCTGATGATAATGTCTCGACTACACCTCTAGATATTTAACTCTTTACACTACCAGCTTAGCCTAACCAGGAATCTCTAACAGTTTCACCCTAGCTAAGCAGACATCCAACTACATAGGTATAACTAAATGTTATCCTTGTACTATATATTTACTTCGTGTACTGAATATTTTTGTAATGTTATATAATATCAATGTATGTTATACACCTATTGAGATAATAAAAGAATAAAATATATCTTTGTCTTCTGTTTTATATTGATTGTTTTTCATTGATGTTGTATAATCTACTAACCTATCACTAACGATCAAGAACTCCAAAGTCAGCCTACACCAAACATAAACACGTCACCTCCGGGGTCACCGACACGAAAGGTCACGGTTAACTCCCCCTGTCTCTCGTGTACATGTGGTGCGCTGCGCACCACACTATATATCTTTGTTAATTTACGGGCCAAATGCTAATCAAATCCTTCATGATATACTACTAACTTGATAATATGACGCTACAGATACGTCAGCGCCTGAAAAAAACAACACATTTGTCGATGACAATTCAAGGGGTCAATAATAGATCTGGATAACGAAGATTGATAACTTCCCCCTCCCTCTCCCCCCCCCCCCCCCTCCAGCCACAAAAAAAAAAATTATGAGGAGTTGATATAGAAGACCTAGTATTGCAGTACCTCTGGACTAGTCAAGATTTGACATTTCCGGCACAACCCCCCCCCCCCCCCCCCCCCCCCCCCCCCCCCCCCAGGACCAATAAAGTCACTACAATCTGGGCATCACCTTCCCAAGCCTAAGAATTAACCCATATCTTCCATCTATCTTTAGTATTAACATAATCATCAACATCTACATACACCTTTAGAAGTCAGTTTGAACAAATTCACAGAAAACAGACATTTATTCCCAGAATCGTGTCATTGTCATGCAGTGATGACCCAGTTAGCCACACTACTCATCGTCTACTGCCCACGCGTTTTGGAACTGTTTGGCTGTAATTTTACAGCAGTCACAGTCATACCTGAGCTTTGGTGGCTGGGTGGTTAGTGCGTTCACTCTGACTAGAAGTCTATGTTCGATTCGATTCCCAAAAATGGCAATTTTTTTTTTTTAACCGACAAAGCTTCAAGGTAACCGGCCGCTAAAAATTGCAAGTGTTTTCTTAGAAGTAAAGGCGACCTGGCTTGATACCGGCCTCATCACTTCTTCTTAGCGTTCATCCGTTAAGTGGTCGGGCGTGTGTGCGTTGTGTCGCTAGTTTACGGCAATACTGCGATAGCTGCGCCTTTTGGCCCTGCACATCCGTCCTAAACATAGATAGATTTTGTTTAACAATTTTGCCCTCTAATTGGTCATTTTTATTAACTTGCTCTGTTCGACTGTTTAACTACCAAGGATTCTTTAAACGTGCGCGAGAGCAAGGAGACTTTCTTTTTTTTACCCGTTATCCGAGAGGGCTAGACATCGGCTCTCACTAGCCAAAGGAGGGCTAGACATCAGCTCTCCCTATCCAGAGGAGTGCTAGACATCAGCTTTCACTAGCCAGAGGAGGGCTAGACATCGGCTCTCACTAGCCAGAGGAGGGCTAGACATCGGCTCTCACTATCCAGAGGAGGGCTAGACATCGGCTCTCACTATCCAGAGGAGGGCTAGACATCGGCTCTTACTAGTCAGAGGAGGGCTATATAGACATCGGCTCTCACTAGCCAGAGGAGGGCTAGACATCGGCTCTCACTATCCAGAGGAGGGCTAGACATCGGCTCTCACTAGCCAGAGGAGGGCAAGACATCGGCTCTCACTAGCCAGAGGAGGGCTAGACATCGGCTCTCACTATCCAGAGGAGGGCTAGACATCGGCTCTTACTAGCCAGAGGAGGGCTAGACATCGGCTCTCACTAACTAGCCTGAGGAGGGCTAGACATCGGCTCTCAATAGCCAGAGGAGGGCTAGACATCGGCTCTCACTAGCCAGAGGAAGGCTAGACATCGGCTCTCACTAGCCTGAGGAGGGCTAGACATCGGCTCTCACTAGCCAGAGGAAGGCTAGACATCGGCTCTCACTAGTCAGAGGAGGGCTAGACATCGGCTCTCACTAGCCAGAGGAGGGCTATACATCGGATTTTACTATCCAGAGGATACATCATCATCATCATCAAGTACCGGGCCTGCTGGCGTAGGTGATCATGTCTCTCCACAACTTTCGATCTCGACAGTTATTTATCATTTTTGTTGTTGCCTGCTGCCAAGCCATTCTCTTAAGCTGTCTGGTATTTTTTCTCTTTGCTTCCCTCTATCTCTTCGTCCCTCAATTTTTTCCAGTTGTTACAATATATTCCAGTTGTTCTCTTCTCGTTACATGGCCAAAAATGATGATTGTTTCTTCCTAATATTGGAAATTAAGCCACAAAAAAACCACGCAATAAATTTTAAAAATATCCACCAACTTTGGTGGGATTTTTTAACCTGGCTACCAAGTCTCCCGACCACACCACTCAATTGTGCTATTGGTCATGCATAAATATAGACACCAACGTTATGTTTCGTCATAAGACTTTTTCACCTTTACTGTTACAATCAGCAGCCATTTTAATACTTAAAGTGTAGAACAATATCTTTCCGGAGAATACAGCGGCTATTACGCTAGTGTTTTCAAACGGCTTACAGATAAATGGTGATTTTGAGTGATCTCCCCTGTTCGTTTGTTAATTATTGGAAGAAAGGATGAGATCATAAATGCTTTCTATTCAATGGAAGTCACCCGGAATTGTCACCTGTGCTGAAGAGTTTTCAATACATTGAGTTCGACACCGTGCCAACATGAACAGCAACGACACCCGTTAAAAGCAGATGTATCTATAATGAGCAAATTACAGGAACAATCAATCTGTATACCCTTTGAGTAATGCTGAAACGGACGGTGGAGCGGATATGGAGATGTTCCGACTGAAACTATTTATTTGAGTAGAATAGAATAAAAAAGAATAGAATATAATAGAACAGAGTATACCGTAATGTGTTGCGACATGTGGCGTCTTAATAAATAAAGCCCTTTGTTCTCTTCTTTTGAGTTAGTAGTAGACATGCATATTTTTTTTGTTAACTCGATGTTTTGTATTTAATTTGTTCATGTATGTCCTCCACATACAGTCCCTGCACCCTTCATAAGTTGTACTGGTACCTGGCAAACAGACCTGATTCGATATTGATCGTACACCGGACTTTGAAATTGAAAAAAAAAAAAACTTCTGGGTCAAAGATTTTGTTGTTTAAGCTAGACAAGTGTTATCTATGCCAGGTGTAATGTGAAAATATGTTGTTTTTGCTCCATTTGCATGTAGTGGTACTGGCCACATCGTCTGGTCAATACATGGTCAAAGTGGTGTACTCAAGGTTAACGTTTTTACGAGAGTTCTTGAAGAGTCGAGTTTTTTTTTTATTCGATTGATTAGGCTCCATTGTTGCTGCTGTTTAGACGAAAAGAATAGATTCCAACGTCATCCGCCCTTAAAAAGAAGTGAAGTGGGCATGTGTGCGTTGTTTTGTGATTTACAGTAGAATTGTGATATTTGCTTCTAGCGGCCCGAAACATCCGACAGTAGCAGAAAATTTTGAGCACCGGGCCGCCTTAACTCTTGATCCCTACCCACTAAACCAGATTAGACCGGTTAGTTTGTTAATAGAGGTACCACGAAGAGGTGGAGAAGGGTCTGGATAGTTCTGGTTGCAAAACATCAGCTATGATTCGCTGATAACTTCACCTCTGTTGTTGTCAGACGCCTTGACCTCCATGCGCCAATGTAGTGAAAGTTAACCTCCATTAATATACTGAAACATCAGTCATCTATAATATTACATTAACAAGGCCCGCCGATAGAAAGGAAGCACCCAAATTTTGGTGACACTTTCAACTTTGTGAGCAGGGGCTCTTTTGGATATGCTGATTCAGACGTATTTAGCCTGTATATCTGAAGACATTACAAACTTTGGGTGATTCCATGAGTTCCCTCTCAAGCCTGCAGGCCTTAGTAAAACTATAGATGAATGTGGTTGAGACAAATTAACACAACCGACGTAATAGTTACGTCAACACAAAAATAAAGGGAGATAAATATATAAATATTTCAAGAAAATCCTCACTTGGGACATATACAAGTAATAACCAGAAACGGACAATGCGATGTAGAATAATAGAAACAAAAGCATGGAAAGATGTGTAGATGAAAATAAACAACCAGTTGAAACATGTGAAAACTAAGAAAACACTTGTATATATATTGTTCAAGCAAGCTTAAAAATGTTGATTACATAAAGAAACATATAAATACAATCGAAAGATATCTAAGAAGGAAAATATGTTAATAATCCAAAGACAGACATAGGCTGTAACGAGAGTGTAACATACTGAGATGGACCGGGCAAAGAAGCACAGCGTACATCGTGACAAGAGAGCCAGAACTGTCTTCAACTGTGCAATCATTCGATGTATAGTGGGCATATCAGGCTTACAGTGTCAACCAGGCCCCAGTGTCTATAATGATTATGTCCACTAATGGTCCAAAGTGTATATTATGATTCTGTCCACTAATGGTCCAAAGTGTATATTATGATTCTGTCCACTAATGGTCCAAAGTGTATATTATGATTATGTCCACTAATGGTCCAAAGTTTATATTACGATTATGTCCACTAATGGTCCAAAGTTTATATTATGATTATGTCCACTAATGGTCCAAAGTTTATATTACGATTATGTCCACTAATGGTCCAAAGTTTACATTATGATTCTGTCCACTAATGATCCAAAGTTTATATTATGATTCTGTCCACTAATGGCCCAAATTGTATATTATGATTATGTCCACTAATGGTCTAAAAAAGTGTATATTATGATTACGTCCACTAATGGTCCAAAGTTTATATTACGATTATGTCCACTAATGGTCCAAAGTTTATATTATGATTATGTTCAATAATGGTCAAAAGTGTATGATTATGTCCACCAATGGTCCAAAGTATATGATTATGTCCACTAATGGTTCAAAGTTTATATTACGATTATGTCCACTAATGGTTCAAAGTTTATATTACGATTATGTCCACTAATGGTTCAAAGTTTATATTATGATTACGTTCATTACGTTCAGTAATAGCGCATACTTTTATTTTTTCGATTTGGTGTGAAAAATTTGCTCTGCTGCCTTTCATCAATAAGGGACCTAACCAACTCGAAGCGTTACAAGTGTTTCCATTTTGAGACTTAAGGACAAGTTTAAACCACAGATGTTTACTCATAAACTACGGTGTAGTATATGTGTGTGTGTATATGTGTGTGAATAAATGTTATATATATATATATATATATATATATATATATATATATATAAGGTGTGTTTGTGCAAGTATACTTTAAATTCCAAATGTTCATAAATGACCATGACACAGATGACCTTGACCCTGAAAACCATGACCCAATCAATTAACATAATGGGACCAAACTATCAAATAAATAACATTCGTAGTCAATTATTTGTTGACTGAAGATAGACAACAATACCTCGTCAGCAAAGTTCCAACATTATCGTTCTTGTTTTCTTGTCATTGAACTTCCTGCCCAGGGCAAAGTTTAGAAGGTCGCTGATTCTCTCAGAGAAGAAAACACCAGGGCTATAAAACGGAGACAGTTCTGTCGATTTGTTCAGAATTGGACAACAAGCGTTTATCTTTGTGTTAACCTGTTGTAAGTAGCATAAATAATTTCATATATTTATATACAGTTATATGCCATTTCCTTTAATCAACAATATGTCGTTTGTTATACAGGTATTAATTATATTTTTATGTTTATAATTAAATTACTTTATATATCTAGCAAGCGCCCATCTACATACCTACCTATCTACCTACCTAACTACCTACCTAACTACCTTCCTATCTTCCTACCTACCTACCTACCTACCTACCTACCTACCTACCTACCTACCTACATACCTATCTACATATCTATCTATCTATCTATCTATCTATCTATCTATCTATCTATCTATCTATCTATCTATCTATCTATCTATCTATCTATCTATCTATCTATCTATCTATCTATCTATCTATCTATCTATCTATCTATCTATCTATCTATCTATCTATCTATCTATCTATCTATCTATCTATCTATCTATCTATCTATCTATCTATCTATCTATCTATCTATCTATCTATCTATCTATCTATCTATCTATCTATCTATCTATCTATCTATCTATCTATCTATCTATCTATCTATCTATCTATCTATCTGTCTGTCTGTCTGTCTGTCTGTCTGTCTGTCTGTCTGTCTGTCTGTCTGTCTTCTGTCTGTCTGTCTGTCTGTCTGTCTGTCTGTCTGTCTGTCTGTATGTCTGTCTGTCTGTCTGTCTGTCTATCTATTTTTCTGTCTGTCTGTTTGTCTTTATGCCTTTAAAAATTATGGTCAAGAACACCATATTCCTTATATGCCACTTGGCGTGACGGGGCTCTTTACCTTTTTTTTCTGGATAGTGTAAGCCAGACTTGTGGTACCCTGAGAAAGATGACCACCTACCTCGCAATTTGAAGGACATTCTTGTGTTCCTCTATAATACAACGCCATTGGTTGCTTTGGCCGTCTGTGACCAATGAAAAAGGAAAATTTTCGACATAGATCATTAGCAATGTATTAGTTATCATCAGTGTACGCCACTTTTGTATAATGGGTGATTTTGTTTATTCATGATTGATGTATACATCATTTACGCGAAATTGGCTTTATTGTTATATATTATTTTTTCGGGTACGAAAAATGTACACAAAAGTTGACTTGATCGAAAGATTTATTGGCTCTCTTTCATTAGTTGTGAAATGTCATTTCAATTTTGACATCATCTGATTAATAGTGAAATCTCCCATTAATTTTAACAACATCTTCCCATTGTGAAATCTCTTCCCATCTTTGCTATAATATTTTACTCACCCTGCCCACCCACTGTTACGCCTATGAGTGTTAACTTTCCCTTACACTTTAACACCCCCCCCCCCTGTGTTCTTATTGTTGAGATGCATTTATTATCGTTTAATAACAGTTCTGCCTATATCTGTGTTCTACTCCAGATACAAACTCCATCGTTATATTAGCCAGAAATGAAAGTCCTAATTGCCCTTGTTGTGCTTGCCTTTGGGCACATGGTCAGCGGAGATCTCCATCAGCAAGATGCCCTCACCGCTGCCTCGTCTGACTTCGCTCAACGTCTGCACCAGAGATTTGCCAAGGACAAACAAAATATCGTTTACTCACCTCACAGGTAAGTTTCATAATTTCAAAGTAAATATTAATGACCTATTTTTCTCTTAGACATGACTGGAAGTAGCAGAACACGGAAACAGGTCTGAGCGTTATCTTTCCTTGTTTAAATTAAGCGAGTTAAGCTCCAGGAAGTGAGCATTGAAGGCAATGAAGGGATTTATCCACTTTGAATCAGCAATAATTACAAATAGAAACACTCAAACTGAAACAAGAAAGATGGTTCTTAAATGTTATGTAGAGATAGACTTAACATATGGATGTGAATCATGGACAATAGGACAACATACTAGAAAATCACGTGAGGCTGTATAAATGTAATTTTACAGAAGAGTATTGAGAATACCCTGGACAGTTGCTTGCTTGCGTTCGCCCGATGAATCAAGTATTCTAGACTACAGAATTACTCTTCATCATCCGCCCTTAAAAGGACGTTAAGTGGGTGTGTCTGCGTTGTGTTGTGGTTTACAGTATAACTGTGATATTTGCGCCTTTCGGCCCAACACATCCGACTTCAGCACGGCCCTGGACAGTTAAGAAGAGTTATAAAAAACATTCTGAAAGAGGCCAAAATAATAAGAGAGCTCATTTCTAATATTAGGAAGAAACAGTCATCATTTGTTGGCCATGTAATGAGAAGGGAACAGCTGGAATATATTGCAACTACTGGGAAAATTGAGGGACGAAGAAAGAGAAATGATAAATAATTGTCGAGATCGAAAGTTGTGGAGAGACATGATCACCTACGCCAGCAGACATGGTATATGATGACGATATGATGATGATGATGAGATACGCTGAAACAGAAATAAAAACACGTATGTGAGAGTATGTCAACTACTTATATCACTAGGGACGTTTGGAAGATAGGAC
The DNA here is from genome assembly GCA_032433765.1 of Megaustenia siamemsis. NCBI lineage: Eukaryota > Metazoa > Mollusca > Gastropoda > Stylommatophora > Ariophantidae > Megaustenia > Megaustenia siamemsis. The sequence goes on from JAVIAB010000008.1 coordinate 59,705,524, forward strand.
AACTGATAGTGCTATGAGTGATAGAACAATAGAATATTATGACAAGTAGTGAATACTAGATGAGACAGAACTAAACTTTTTAAAAAAATCACTTTGACGATCAAAGTGTTAAAATAGGAGGTTGAAGAGAAAAAGAACTTTATTTCCTGTTTTTGTGCAGCAATATGAATTTATTTATGTCATAATCTATCTAAAATTATCTAAGTTGAATTTTGATCTATAGATCTATATGTTACATTCTGTCTAAAGTACTCTATGCCACATTTTACTTAAAGTACTCTATGCCACACTCTACCTAAAGTTCTCAATGCCACATTCTATCTAAAGTTCTCTATGTTACATTCTATCTAAAGTTCTCTTTGTCACATTCAATCTAAAGTTCTCTTTGTCACGTTCTGGTTTTCTCAGGCTCGCCATATACGTTTGAATGAATGGCCGCTGTTGTTTTGCAGTGTGTGTTTGAATACTCTTTATCTCACCATGCACGTTTGAACGCTCTCTCTCTCTCTCTCTCTCTCTCTCTCTCTCTCTCTCGCTCTGTATATTTGAATGTCCTCTTTCAATCAAAGAATCTTTTATGAATGAACTATTTTCTCACCCACAGCGTTCACTCTGCTCTGACCATGACATACCTCGGTGCTCGTGGTGACACGGCCAGGGAAATGTCCCAGGTCTTGAACTTGGGGTCACTACCAGGCCAAACAGCTCACGACGCGTATAGAGATCTCATTTCCCAGGTAACTATTAATCATTTGATAATTGTTGTTATCAGACGTTCAATAACAGTTTATGCAATATCACTGAAAGTAAAGGAAATGTGTTCATTAGATCATTCTTTGATGATTGTAGAACAATTCAAGGTGATTCGTCATTACTTTGATTGTAGAACAATTCAAGATGATTCATCATTACTTTGTTTGTAGAATACGTCAAGGAGATTCATCTTTATTTTGATTGCAGAACAATTCAAGATGATCCATAATTACTTTGATTGTAGACCAAGTCAAGGTTGTCCATCATTACTTTGATTGTAGAACAATTCAAGTAGATATTTTATGCTCCATAGGGAGCTTGACAATATTTTTTGACTCTATCCATGGCCAGCATGCAGCATAAAATTAAACAGGAGAAATTTGAAACAAGTACAAAGCGTCAAATACTTGGGCATAATAATAACATCGGATGGAAGATGCACCACGGAAATAAAAAGCAGAATAGCTCAGGCCAAAATAGCATTTTATAAAATGAAAAATATCTTATGCAACAAATCTATGTCAATAGAAATGAGAAAGAGTGTTCATCGGTGCTATATAGAATCAATTCTCCGACCTATGGAAGCGAATGATGGACAGTAGATAAACAAATGAAAAGACGATTAGAGACCATAGAGATGGGATTTCTCAGAAGAATGTTGAAAGTTCCCTGGACAGTTAAAAAGACCAATGAGGAAGGAGTCAAAAAGGCCAACACTAAAAGGCAGCTCCTAAAAAAAATATCAGAAAGAAACAATCAACATTTTTCGGGCACATCATTTGAATAGGAAAGTTGGAATACTTGGTTACAACTGGCAAAATAAAAGGAAAGAGAGATCGCGGACTACACAGAGAGAAAATACTGGATAGCTTGATGTCATGGCATGGAAAACAGTCAACAACAGAAATGATGCAATACACTGTAGATAGAAGATTGTGGAAGGACATGATCGCCTACGCCAACCGGTATGGCACATGATGATGATCCATGGCAATTGGAAATTTAATAATCCTCCCTCCTTCCTCCAGCTCTCTCTCTCTCTCTCCCCCCCCCCCCCCGCACCCTCCGAAAAATGTCCTGCATACAATAACTGTGGCGTCCGACTGTAAATAGAAACATTGAGTTGTCTTATAGTTCAAATCCCAACCTTCAATGTGCGAGAGCTCTTGTCCACAGTTTCAATCTTTCTGGAATTTTAATTTGAGCTTTTAAACAAATCTTGCAGCGGAATACTGCCTCAAACATAAAGGTGAACACGGCTAAGGGCCTGTACGTGAACCCCATGAAGAATATTGACCAAGCCTATCAGGATGACGTGAATAGAAGGTATTCAGCCAGAGTTGAAAATTTGGACTTGACAACACAAGAGGGTCCAGAGAAAGCTGTCAATGATTACGTGGCTCAGAAGACGGAGGATGAGGTCAAGGACGTTCTTCCTAAAGGTAAATTAGTGTGACGTGTATATGTGTGACGTGTACTTGTGTGACGTGTACTTGTGTGACGTGTACCCAGATTTGAATTATGTGTGTTTGGAAGTTCATATGTGTGTGTGTGTGTTTGTGTGTGTAAGTTCATGTTTGTGTGTGTATGAACAATGTGGCTCTGTGACAAGTTAAAAGTGACTAAATAAATTTTACAACACTAGTAGTAATATTAGTAGTAGTAGTAAAAGTAATAGTAGTCGCAGTAGTAGTAGTAGTGGTGGTGGTAGTATTAGTAAAAGTAATAGTAGTATTAGTAGTAAAAGTAATAAGAAAATACATTTCACTCACTCTTGAGATTAATATTTTATTGGAGTGGTTCAAGTTTATGACACTGAACTCAAATATTAATATTCTAGAACAATTATCTTGTTTGCTATTGATAGTTTACTCCAATAATGTTTTGTGTGAATTAATATTTCAAAATTGGGCAATATTGACCATTTCTGGTGTAAAATAATCTTAATTTAACCACAAAAATTGTCAAAATTGAAATTTAGCGTTTATTATTATCATTCTTAATGTCCTCCTCCTCATCATCATCATTTAGTGCCGTTTCCGCTTCAAAATTTGGCTACCATTGAGCGTCGTTACACTATTTCTTTTGCTTTGACAGTTCAGGTTGTCGTCATAAACGCCTCGGAAGTTCCCCATATAATAATATTTATGTATTATTATTCGTTACCAGTATATAACCACTAGAAACTACTATTCGTGCTGTTTCGTCCAATAAATGTTTGTCTACAACACAAGTATTCAGCCCTACTGGGAAATACTTGCATTAATAGGAAAGTACAAATATACTATTTATTTCCGGTCTGTGATCGTTACCCTATGCTATAGTCATTGAGTACGCCTTCCTGTAAGACACTGCTACAATAGCCAATTTTTTAGTTGGCTGCGTGGCAGTGTGCCAAGCGTTCGGCTTCTCGTGGCAAGGCGCGGTGCCACTGAGTACGGGTTCGATCCCGCTTCGGACCATATATTGTTCTTCGTTTTTTTCTATTGTTGTTTGTCTGTCAATTTTTCCGAGTGCTAACACATATTCCTTTGTTCTATTATTCCCTATTATCGCCTCGGAAGTTCCCCATATAATAATATTTATGTATTATTATTTGTACCCAGTATGTCGTAGGATGACTTGTTCAAAATTGTGATGCTACATGTCCACGTCTTTGTCTACCTTTGACTCCTTTACATTGTATTTTTCCTTCCAATATTACGTTTAGTAGGCTGCTATGTTTTTAACATGTCCCAAAAATTTCATATGTCTTGTTCTAATCGTTTTTAGTAGTTCTCATTTCAGTTTTAGTTGTTTTAAAACTTCATCGTTTGTTTTATTTTCTTTCCATCCAATTCTACCTATTCTCCTATAAATCCACAGTTCAAATACTTCAATATTATGATGTTTTTTTTTTCTAATGTCCATGTTTCTGCATCATACAGGAATGTTGAGAAAATATACCATTTTGCTATTCTTGGTTTTAGCCCTGGTGTCCTTTGCTTTGATGTTAGAATATTTTTCATGGCATTAAAGTTATTTTTTGCCATTCCTATTCTTTTATTTTAGTTTTACATTTTCCATCACTGGTTATAGTATGTTCAAAGTAATTGTAGCTCTGAACTGTCTCCAGTTCTATTCCTTGAAACCACTTGTGGGTTTTGAGTATTATCTTTGTTTATGATCATGGTATTAGTCTTTTTGATATTCATATATAATCGATATTTTTTTGCCTGTTATGTTTATTCATTAAGTAATTGTTGTAGGTCTTTAGGATTTTTCTGCTAGTAATATAGTATCGTCAGCATATCTTAGGTTATTGATTATCTTTCCATTAACGTTTAGACCTGGCATGTCTGTGATGTTTTTACTTAATGGGCTACATAAGATGTATACTCAAGTCATGTTTCAGAAGTGAGAACATTTACTAAGACAACTAAAATGTCACTAACAAACTGCTGATATATATACACACACACATGCTCTAAAAGTCATGACAGAAAGAAAGCCCTGGTTATACTTTTTGAATGTTTCTGCTTCCCACAAATCCACTGCAGTTACTTCCCTTTGACAGCCTGTCAGTTTCAATGTTATTTCTTGCACTTATATTTCTATATAATCCAAATTAATATATTTTATGCAAATGACTGTAGTCTAGCTGTAGAACTGTGGTTTTACAGAAGAATGCTGAGAATACCATGGGCAACTAAGAAGAGCAATGAAACAGTTCTGTAAATGGCAAAGCAAAAAAGAGGACTAATTATCCAATGTAAGGAAGAAACAATTATCATTTTTTGGCATTGTAATGAGAAGGGAGCATCTGTATATATTGCAACAAATGGGAACAATGAGGGATGAAGAGATACAGGAAACAAAGAGGTAAGATACCAGACAGTTTAAAAGAATGGTTATGGCAGAAGGTGTTCAAATACAGGAAGGATAAATAAATGTCGAGATCAAAAGTTGTGGAGAGACATGATCACCTACGCCAGCAGGCGTTGTACCTGATGATTATTATTATTTTTTTAGGGCAGTGTAGAATAATTTTCAAATAACACCAGCCCGCTTCTGATGATCAGGTTTCCTCTAGTTGCAAATCTCTAAATAAAAGGGTTTCCTATCGTCATATTTTGGCAGTCAGCGACAGTTCTTTATTTTATGACGTCATCTAATTTGTATCTGTTGTTGTAATTTATCAGGCAGCATCGATGACGACACGGAGATTGTTCTCGTAGACTCGATCCTAGTTAAGGGATTATGGGAAAACCAGTTTGACAAGGCCAGGACACAGAGACGGGAGTTTAACCAGCTCAACGGAGCTAAAACTCAGGTTAGGTTTTTCTTAACGCCTTTATCATTGATGTATGAAACATGATGAAGCATTAGTTAAGGTATTCATGATGAGGCATTAGTTAAGGTATTCATGATGAGGCATTAGTTAAGGTATTCATGATGAGGCATTAGTTAAGGTATTCATAATGAGGCATTAGTTAAGGTATTCATGATGAGGCATTAGTTAAGGTATTCATGATGAGACATTAGTTAAGGTATTCATGATGAGGCATTAGTTAAGGTATTCATAATGAGGCATTAGTTAAGGTATTCATGATGAGGCATTAGTTAAGGTATTCATAATGAGGCATTAGTTAAGGTATTCATGATGAGGCATTAGTTAAGGTATTCATGATGAGGCATTAGTTAAGGTATTCATGATGAGGCATTAGTTAAGGTATTCATGATGAGACATTAGTTAAGGTATTCATGATGAGGCATTAGTTAAGGTATTCATGATGAGACATTAGTTAAGGTATTCATGATGAGGCATTAGTTAAGGTATTCATAATGAGGCATTAGTTAAGGTATTCATGATGAGGCATTAGTTAAGGTATTCATAATGAGGCATTAGTTAAGGTATTCATGATGAGGCATTAGTTAAGGTATTCATGATGAGGCACTAGTTAAGGTATTCTATTATCATTTAAGTTTATGGTGTTGTAACGATGTTTGAACTTGTAGAAAGAAACAAACTGTGTTAGTGGGACAACTATTTATAAATATTTGCATATAAGAAAGACGGACTGAACATATATGGTAGGACACGTAATGAGAAACTCAAGGAAAGAACACACAGACTCCAAAATTAGAGAAACTATAATCTTCTTCTTAGCGTTTGCCCGATGGTAAAAGGAATAGTATCCCTCTTTGTCATCCGTCCTTAAAGAACGTTCATTATCATGTGCCATACCGGTTGACTTAGGCGATCATGACCTTCCACAACCTTCTATCTACAGTGCATATATCAATTCTGTTGTTGACTGTTTTCATGCCATGACACCAAACTATCCAGTAACCTCTCTCTTTGTCGTCCGCGATCTCTCGAGCCCTCTATTTTGCCAGCTGTAACCAAGTATTCCAATCAGAAGGACGTTACATGGACGTAAATGTGTTGTGTCGCCGTTTACAGTAAAACTGTGATATTTGCACCTTCCGTCCCAACACATCCGTCTTCGGCATTTCATTTTGAGCAGCGGCTTGCCTTCCATCTCGATCCCTACTCACTTGGCCAGACTAGACTGGTTAGTCTGTTACTAGGGGCACTACGAAGAGGTGGAGTAGGGTTTAGATAGTTATGTTTCACTGATTTTGGCGCATATCATCAGCTATAATTCTCTGGCAGCTTTCAGACCTGTTCCTGTCGGATGTCTCTGCCCCACAAAGTAGTAATGAAACATTCGTAGAAAAGAGAGAACTGTACAGACTCCACAAGTTAATGAATTGACGAAAGGGTGATGCCACTGGTTATGACAAGCACGAAACTCGCTTGAAAGAATTACCACATAAGTATTGTTCTGACATTCACAAAGAGAAACAAAAGAATGACTTCCTCCCCCGCCCACTCAAACAAAAAGAAAGAAAGGAATATATATGTAAAGACAATTTTTTTTTTGTTCGCCAGCTTTTACCTCTGACGATGTCCCTAGGAACTGAATTTTGCGTGTTAATCCATTTTTCCCTGGCAGCCGTGTGCACATGGGTCCCTCGCCGCACAGGCAGATAACTCAGACTTCGGAGGTACTCATTATTTTTTCCGTCGATGAGTAATTGACGTTTCAAGCCGGGCCTCACTGCTGAGACCAGGGGTGGTTGCCGCAGAGAGAAATCATAAATAAAAATCCCAACCAACCGGGATTTGAACCCACAACCTCCCTGTCTCGAGGCCGGCGTCTTGCCTCGAGACCAACCAATCCAATAAAGGGATATAGAGCTGGAAAGATTAGCTCGATATAAGAAGAAATGGAAAATGTTAACCAGTGATAGGTAAGATGAAGAGGGAGATCTGGCTAGGGACGGAGATTTTTTTTTTTTAACGGTGTGTGATGAGTGCAACTTTCTGTGGGAGATCTGACTAAATACAGAAATTCTTTTTGACGAGCTGTGATTAAGGCAACGCTCTGTGGGAGATCTGACTAGAGACAGAAACTCTTTCCTACAAAATGCGTTGAGTGCAAAGAACATTTTGTAAAGAACACGCGACCCTATGATTGGTTAGAAGTTGAAAGAGTGTTGTTCTTGTCGATAATAAAGAAGACATGGTAATAAATATGCTGATAAAGATGATAATAACGGTGATGTTAATGATGATCGAGCATGCAGCGGACACGGGACGAAGTAACATTAAAATACCTGTCAGGGTTGTTAAGTTTCAACAGAAACAAGCTGTACGGTGACGATCATGTTGATTCAACCTCCTGGTATATTGCCAGTCTCCTGACAGTCGATGAGCATGTTGATTCAACCGCCTCGTATATTTTCAGTGTCATGACAGTTGATGAGCATGTTGATTCAACCGCCTCGTATATTTTCAGTGTCATGACAGTTGATGAGCATGTTGATTCAACCGCCTCGTATATTTTCAGTGTCATGACAGTTAATGAGCATGTTTCTCGACCATTTACTAAACAACTTGTTGCCACTTTGTTTTCCTCCTCTTTGTAATGTCTCAGCATTTACTTATTTACCAACATTGACAGGTGGACATGATGAATGATGTTAGGCATATCCTCATCAAGAGAGATAATGATAACGGCGTAGATGTTGCGGAGTTACGGTTGAGGAATGGCAGATTTGGATTGTACGTAGCCTTGCCTCAACAGACTGATGGCATTACTGACTTGGGTAGGTGACTCTATTAGGTTTTGTTCATTGTTTTATTCTGAAAGTAAATAGTACATAAACAGCAAGAAATTCCAAGCACATTCAAAGATAAATAATAAATAAAGATGGGTGTTATTTCAATTCATATATATATATATATATATATATATATATATATATATATATATATATATCATCATCATCATTGAGTGCCGTCTCCGCAACGAAGGTTGGCTACCATGGAGCGCCATTTTGCTCTATCTCTTGCTTTGATGGTGCAGGTTGTCATCGGTTGATTTGTCCATCTTTTGATGTTACTCGTCCATGTTAATCTTGGTCTGCCTCTGCCTCTTTTACCTTGTATTTTCCCCTCCAGGATCACTTTCAGTAGGCTGTTGTGTCTTTTAACATGGCCTAAGAATCGCATTTGTCTTGTTCTAATTGTGTTCAGAAGTTCTCTTTTCATTTTTAGTTGTTTTAAGACTTTGTCATTTGTTTTCTTTTCCTTCCATCCAATTCTACCTATTCTTCTATATATCCACATTTCAAAGGCTTCAATTCTCTGTTCTGTTTTCTTGTCTAATGTCCATGTTTCAGCACCATATAGGAATATTGAGAAGATGTAACATTTTGCTATTCTTAGTTTTAGCTCTGGTGTTATTTGTTTTGATGTTAGTATGTCCTTCATGACATTAAAATTACTTTTTGCCATTCCTATTCTTTTGTTTATTTCAGTTGTACATTTTCCATCACTGGTTATAGTATGTCCAAGGTAGTTATAGTTCTGAACTGTCTCAAGGTCTATTCCTTCAATTTTGATATCCACTTGTGGGTTTTGAGTATTTTCTTTGTTTATGATCATAGTTTTAGTCTTTTTGATATTCATATCTAGTCCATATTTTTGCTTGTCGTGTTTATTTCATTAAGTAATTGTTGTAGGTCTTTAGGATTTTCTGCTAGTAGTACAGTATCGTCAGCATATCTTAGGTTATTGATTATCTTTCCATTAATTTGTAGGCCTGGCATCTCTAGGATGTTTTTAAAGATTTGCTCAGTGTATAGATTGAACAAGCTTGGTGATAGGATGCATCCTTGTCTTACTCCTCTTTTTATATATATATATATATATAAATCAATCTTCTTTCATTCATTGAATGTCGTTTCCACTTCGAAGGCTACCATGGAGCGCCTATTTACTCTGTTTCTCGTCTCCATTGTGCACGTGGTCAAGAGGTTCAGCTGCCCACCTTTTGATGCTATCTGTCTATTCTAATCTTGATCAGCCACTGTCTCATCTACCTTGTGCCTTACCTTCCAAGATGACTTTTAGTAGGTTATTATGTCTCTTCACATGTCCCAAAAATGTCACTGGTATTAGGGAGCCATGATAGTTCAGTGGTTAGTGAACTGGACTACAAAGGACAAGAGGTCGGTTTGATCCAGATCGACGGCTTTCGGGTTCATCTAGGCTTAAATGGGTATCGGATCTTTTTTTCTGGGAAAGTAAAGCGGCACGGGCGTAATACCGACCACATTACCCCAAAAATCATGTGCCAAAGGTCTGTAAAATTTATGGTCACTAACACCATATTCCCTATACGCCACTTGGCGTGACATGCCTCTTTATTTTTATTAAAAAAAAAATTGTACTATTATCCCGAATTGTTTTCAGTAGTTCTTTTTGCTTGTTGAACAGATTCAGAAATTCCTTGTTTGTTTTCTTTTCCTTCCACCAAATTCTCCCCTATTTTTCCCACGACATTTCATGACTTTGATTTTATACTCCATTTTGACTGAAACTCGGAGTTTTTTCAACGCAAAATAAAACAACAATCACCACTTCTGGGGATTGAGCCCGGATCCTTCTAACCAGGAAGCCAGAGCATTAACTACTCAACCACCAAGGCTCCTTTAGACATTTTTCCGGAAGCCGTCACTTCTTATAATTCTCTTCTTGTCTCTTTTCATTATGCTACCATTTACTATATATGTATTTTTCCCGGTCTCTTTTCCTGGTTTTATTTCTTATTCGTCTCATTTTCTTATGCTACCATTTAATATGTATATCTTCCGGACTCTTTTCCTGGTATTATTTCTTATTTGTCTTTTTTTCTTATGCTACCATTTACTACATCTTATGGACTATTTTCCTGGTTTTATTTCTTTTTCGTCTCTATTCCTTATGTTGTTAAGGAAACGGTCTCTTCTTGATTTTTTTCTCACGAAATTCTTAATTTCTTATTTATCTCTTTTTGTTTATTTTCCTTAAGTCGCCATTAAAAAAAACTCTTTCTTCTTGTAACCATAACTATTTTGACTCTAAAGAGGGTCAAACCAAAGTCCACCTGATTGACAAACAACAGAAGCCGTTAACTGCAGAAACACGTTTCTGACGATTCCATAAAATATTTGGCCCCTATAAGACTATTTTCGCTGTGTAAAGTGTTTCAATCTGTACCATTCAGTCCTATTAAAGAGAATTATGGACAATAGGCAAACAAATTAAAAGATGATAAAGGACACAAAGTTAGGATTTCTCAGAAGAATGTTGAGAGTTCCCTGGACAGCTAAAAAGACCAATGAGGACACTCTCAGAGAGGCCAACACAAAAAGGGAGCCTCCAAGAAACATCAGAAAGAAACAATCAACTTTATTCGGGCACATGAGAAGAGGAAAGTTGGAATTTTTTGTTACACCTGGCAAAATACAGGGAAAGCGAGATCGCGGACGACAAAAAGTGAAGATACTGTATACCATGGAAAACAGTCAACAACAGATTTAATAGGATGGACTGAGGATAGAAAATTGTGGGAGGATATGATTACCTACGGCAGCCGGTAAGGCACATGATGATGATGAAAATGTTTTAGGTATATTGTGATCAATATTATGACCGGCTTTATGTAAAAAATAAAAGTTGTACAGGAGTCTAAAATGGCGACATTAAGTACTTCCATGTTAGATAATGCACGTGACAACTAACACAAATATTTTGGAGTTGTGTCCTCTTTTCCTGCTGTTTAAAATTGGATATTGACTCTCTTGTTACCATCTCGGTGGGTGTAGTAGGCATGGCTGGAGATTACAGGTTGCATTACCAGTGCAGTCGCCATGAGGTGTTCAAACAATAATTTTTGTTTTAATTTTAACCCAGAGTCTACCATAATTGGAGCCCGGTTTAACCTTATTTTGACGAGTACAGTGACATGGTAACTAGATTGTTTTCTTTGTTACTATTTGTTATTGATTGTATCGGTATTGGTCATTGAAGATAGAAACAATGTTTAAAGAACAATCGCTGCTGGCGCCCAAATGGGGAGTAAATAATTGTAGCGCTGCTCCCTACCAGGCATGTTCCTAAGAGACGACTATGGAGGGTTGGGCATGGAGCTAGTTATCATGTGCTATAAAAAATGAGCCGCAAAAAACTTCACAAATATGGACACAACATCACTATCGTAGAATTATGGGAAAATACCAGTCAAATACCTGTGGACAAAGAGATACAACGAAGACGATGGTGCTGGATAGGACACACATTGCGGAAGCCAACTGAGAGTATTACACGACAGGTCCTTGTTTTAATCCCCAGGGAAAGAGACAAAGAGGAAGACGAAAATATTGTTGGAGAAGACTAATGGAAGCAGATGAAGATGATGGGGGAGAACATGGAATGATCTTAAAAGAGTGGCAAGAAACAGAACGGATTGGAGAGTGTTTGTTGAAGACCTATGCTCCACAGGGAGCTGAAAGAAAGAAAGAAAGAAAGAAGGAAAAAGAGGAAAGAAAGATAGATAGATAGATAGACAGATTGAAGACGGTACAGAAGTGGAAACCTCAATCAATCAGTTTTCTGTCAGTGTCATGATATTGTTTTTGTCCCCGCGTAAAACAGAGAACTGGCTGTCAACATCTGATAGAGTGAGAGGTCTCTTTGAGGGGTTGACCTACAAGTATGCTCAGGTCAGCATTCCTAAAATAAATATCGAGACTACCTGGGATATGAGAGACACCCTTAAGGACATGGGATTGGTGAAAGCCTTCGACCAGGACACCGCAGATTTCACTGGCATTAGCCAAGACGGTAGGTCCAACTTATCTTTCCTTATTTACTAATTATTCGTCCTTGACTCTGCTGTGTACTTTTTTGTTTACATATTGGGCCTAGAAAAGATGCGACAGAATATTGGTACTGTCGAATTTAATGAAGAAGTGCCAAAGTCGTTAAGTTCTGTGAGAATGGTCCTTCTCAGTACTAGCGTTTTGTTAAAAATAATATATGTGAGTCGATCACAGTAGTGACCCCTTACAACATGCTTCATCCAGTAACAATTATCGACATTATTTTTATTTGAGGTAGGAAGTCCCGACAGGCTTTCGCTGTTATATATAAATGTATAGAACAAAAATGAGCCAGCTCGACATTTTGAAAACGAAAGGAAACGATCCCTTCCGGGAATTCACGCTGCCACCGCCATCTGTTGGCGATTCCCAGATATATATTCTGCTGGACCTACAAGTCACGCAAGGAAACATCGGTTGTTAATTGAGATAATGTAAGGGCCAATTCTTTCGATTTTAGAACGGAATGTGGCTTAATTGCAGGCGGGGCAAGCCCATATCTACCCAGCCCCCGTTTCAGCAACCAACAAAATGTTCATCCCGATTGCTCACACTGTTCCAGTGATCGTATTGCGTTATGTGAAAATGGCACGTTTTTCTGTTCATACTGTTCTATTGAACGTACAGCGTTCTGAATAAATGGCGCGCAGCTTAAAAGAACACTTCCGGGTCGCCGTAATTTTTACTTTTTTCAAGCTTTTTATGTTTTTTTGTTGCTTAATCAACAATGCATGTAACATGTTGTTCCTTCAATTTAAAAAAAAAATGGGGAAGGAAAGAAGAAGAGAATGAAGAAGAAGAAGAAGCAGAAACAGGGTTGGGGGAGGGGCAGTTATTTCAGGCTCTGATTTCATACTTTGAGGGGACAAATGGCTACTGACATCATAGCGAATGAGACAAAGATGTGGAGGTTTTGGATATTCAGTGACTTGTGTGCATCCACTGTCCTAACCTGGACGAGTACATAACGAAGGGACTGTTAGCCTTGCTTCATGTGCAGCATGGGCTGAAGTATTTGAGAGCTACATAACATAGATCTATTATAGCCTCTCTGAGACTCCTATTGGAGAGTGACACATTGTTCATTCACAAACGTGACAATTATAAGATTTATTATTACAGTTAGGATGGGACTTAATGCAGGACGTAACAGGTCTGCGTATAAGAGACAAAGCAAGCATCTACCAGCGCACCTCTTTGCGTCATCTGTTTGAAAGGTCCAATCACCTATGGGTCAGCTCTGGATGCAATGAAGTCAATTCTTATAATCAGCTATCAATCTGTCTATCTACCTGTTTTCTTTTCGAGCCGAAGACGGCACTTGAGCAGAAATTCTAGACTTTTGAACCCGACAATCTTTGTTATGAAGCATCAAACCTTGCACAGGACCCACATTGTATCATTCTGGGCGAGTTATTCAATCTCGGCGAGGGAGTTGATTTCTGCTATTGTTATCTCTATCCTAAGTATTCTTTTTAGTGTTTCTAGATCAGCCTCTTTCTCTTTTACCATGTTTTTCCAATTTGAGGGCCTGCTTTGAGATGCTCTTTTCGTCTTTTCTCATCGCAAAGCTAACATATGACTATCTTCTTCTCTTGATTATAATTATTTATCAATACATACTTGTATATACAATTTTAAACAATAAAAATTTGAGCATTGTAATGTAAATATGAAAATTTGGATATTAGAGGCATTTGTTAGAGGCATTATGTGTACATTGTCTGCGTGGTTAACACCTTTCTCTTGTCATTTATGACTTTCAGGTAAACTTTACATCAACAAGGCCATTCACAGAGCAGTGATACGCCTGCAAGAACAGGGCATTGATACCACTGCCACAACACGGATCCATGGAAAGACCCGTAACTCTAGAGCTGTTATTGTTGAGAGATTCACTGCTGATCGCCCTTTCCTGTTTTTCCTGCGGGACAACCAGACGAAGGAGATTCTGATCCAGGGGAAATTCTCTGGGGAAATGAACTGAATTTTTTCATTTCTTTCTACAAAGCAAGTTGTGTAACGCGTCTTGTCTGTATGTGGGACATTATTTTGTTTATTTCTTTGGTGTCGGATTAAACACAATTTAAATGGAAAATTAACGCTTGTTTCTGTTTTTATGAGTAAAGGTTGAGAGCGGTTTGTTTACATCTGTGAACACACGTGACACACCACTACTACCGGATTGCTCTCGATCACAAACAATAGGACTTGTTGCACTGCTAGAGGTTGTAGGTGATCTTTCCTGATTACAAGTGTTTGGTTCCCACAGAATTTAGGTTTTTTCTTTCTGTCAGATCTAACTAACTCTCTTTTCCCCATAATGCCTTAGTGAAAATGTATAGATAACTTTGAACGCACACAGCACATCTAAGAATCTACTGAGGTACACACCATATTGATTGTATGGTTACTATGTAGCGAGGATAGAACGCGTCATCTGATTTAAAGTGCAGTCTTGTAGGGGTCATGGTGAAATTTCAACCAATCAAAATCTTTGTTTCAAACCTTATATTACTCTTTGGGCTACAGTCACAGGATTTTATTCTGTGGATAATGCATTCTTAATTACGTTGATATGTCAATTGTAAGAAAAGTCTTGATGATTTACAGTTTTTTTGTGTAATTTATTGGATGGAAGAAAATAAAAGCAACCCCACTTCAAATAAACACAAACATAAATATATAAATAGATCAGAATGACAAAAATGAATATTTTAATGTTTACTACCATAATCAAATATGTTATTTTCATGAAAATCACTAAAATGTCCAAATTTGTCCCAAAGGGTCGGTTTTCAACTTAGATGATGCTCTTAAGAGACCTTGAAAACGTATAAGAGCATTGAAGACATTAGAAGAAATTTACAAAGAAATGGGTAAAATGAACATTCACACTATCTACTGAGAAAATTAAAATACTATGCACGTCAAAAGACACAGCGGTCTGGGAAGAACAATAATGGAAGTTATGGTTTCAGGACGACGAGACATGGGCAGACCAAGAAGTAAGTAATTTCCAGGCATCAAAGAGACCTTGAAAATGTCAACAGAAGAAGTGGGAGATCTGGCTAGAGACAGAGATTCTTGCTGATAGGCTGTGGTGAATGGAACTTTCTGTGGGAGATCTGGCTAGAGACAGAGATTCTTGCTGATAGGCTGTGGTGAATGGAACTTTCTGTGGGAGATCTGGCTAGAGACAGAGATTCTTGCTGATAGGCTGTGGTGAATGGAACTTTCTGTGGGAGATCTGGCTAGAGACAGAGATTCTTGCTGATAGGCTGTGGTGAATGGAACTTTCTGTGGGAGATCTGGCTAGAGATAGACATTCTTGCTGATAGGCTGTGGTGAATGGAACTTTCTGTGGGAGATCTGGCTAGAGACAGAGATTCTTCCTGATAGGCTGTGGTGAATGGATCGGTCTGCAAAGGACATGCGACATGATGATGATGATGATGGTGATGTTAATAATATATATATATATATATATATATATATATATATATATATATATATGTAAGTGTGTGTATATAGTTTATTTATATGGGCGTGTGTATGTATGTATGTTTACATGTATGTGGGTAAGTGAGTATGTGGATGTTTGTATGTATGTATGCAGGTGCGTGTATTTATGTGGGTGTGTGATGTATGTATGTGGGTGTGTGTAAGTGGGTGTGCGTATGTAGGTGTGTGTATATGTGTGTATGTGTGTATCTATGTATCTATGGATATATGTTGGTGTGTGTATGCATGTTTGTGCATGTATTTAAGCGTGTATGTATATGGGTGTGTTTGTTAAACAAATGTGTACTTCATATCTCAAACACAAGCTGGAAAGAATACATTTCAAATGAACTGATAGCGCTGAATATAAACAAGAATACGTGTTTATCATTACAAGATAAAGGCGTTGGGAATACATCGTTTATGTGCTGAGAATTAATTACTTCTCTACCTGGCATTCATGTGAGAGCCATCTAGTAAAAAGAAAACAAGGCAGGTCACATAATTCACTGCCCAGAACAACGAATAGGGAAAGTTTTACTCATGTGTTCAAGAAATAATAAAATAAAATCTACAAGAACTAGCAGGAAATCGTCAATCGTGGAGAGCTATGACTTCCGGCCTGTGTGCCGTCTTCAGACCAGAGAGGAAAATAAAAGAAAAACAGAATATACATCACAGCTGTTTGTTTTCATATAAAATTAGGGTTTTAGTTCTAATCTTGGAAATTCTTCATCATTCACGGGTGGTGATGACGATTTCTCGTGCATAATACATTATCCTCATTCATAAAATTGAAATATTTTAAAAGTGTTTTCAATTTGTAACACAATGTTACAACACACACACACACACACACACACACACACACACACACACACACACACACACACACACACACACACACACACACACACACATACACACAACACACACACAATGTTAAATATTTTAGTTTAAATACACATTATTGTGTGTGCATATTTTAGTCAAATAATGCTGTTCACTAAAAAGAAAGCAACAAGAAAGGTCTCAGTCTGAATAGTAAGAAAACAGAAGTAATAGTCGTGTAGAAGACACAATCATCACCAGTATGAAGCATAAAAATAAACAGGACAAATTTGAAACAAGTGTAACGCACAAATACTTGGGCACAATAATAACATCGGATGGAAGATGTACCACGGAAATAAAAAGCAGAATAGCTCAGACCAAAATAGCATTTTATAAAATGAAAAATATCTTATGCAACAATTCTATGTCAATAGAAATGAGAATGTGAGCTCATCGGTGCTATATAGAACCAATTCTGACCTATGGAAGCGAATCATGGACAGTAGATAAACAAATGAAAAGACGATTAAAGGCCACAGAGATGGGATTTCTCACAAGAATGTTGAAAGTTCCCTGCGGCAGCTAAAAAGACCAATGAGGAAGTTCTCAAATTAGGCAACACAAGAAGGCAGCTCCTAAAAACATCAGGAAGAAACAATCAACATTTTTCAGGCACATCAAGAGAATAGAAAAGTTGGAATACTTGGTTACAACTGGCAAAATATAAAGAAAGAGAGATCGCGGACGACAAAGAGAGAAAATACTGGATAGCTTAGTGTCATGGCATGGAAAACAGTCAACAACAGAACTGATACGATGCACTGTAGATAGAAGATTGTGGAAGGACATGATCGCCTACGCCAACCGGTATGGCACATGATGATGATGAACTAAAAAGAGTCAACGATTAGCAAATGTGACAGTTTCTTTGGGTTAGCCAATATTCAACTTTAACCACAAAAGTTTGTATATTTGTAGATACAGCTTCTTCTAATTACTTTAACGGCTTGCAGAGAAAACCACAGGACACAATCAAAATGTGTACATAGCTTTCATTGACGAGGAAAAAGCATTCGACACAGTAAATAGAGAACAACTGTGGGAGATACTAACAATATACAGAGTAAGCCAACATCTAGCCAACCTATTTAAAAGTCTCTACATCATCAGCAGCTGCAGGGTCAGAACAGCGGCAGGCTGCGCAGATCAGGTGTAAGACAGGGGTTGCGTAATATCTCCCCTACTGTTTATTACATATATGTACTATATTTGCAAGTTAGCCGACCCATCAGAGACAGGGGAGTTATTGAGTTATTGAGTTATTGAGTTATTGAGTTATTTGCGGGTCATCATCATTGTTGTCCGAACATGTCCATAGGTGCTCAGATCCTCTCCTCAGCAAGTCCCGCAGTGTCCAGCGACTGACGACTCCAGTTCTGTGTTGGTTGATAAGTCTTCTTATACGCCCACCAAGTTTCTCTTTTCTGGCTGTGCCCATCTTAAAACAATAAAAATGAACTCAACTGAGATGAAATGTGTTAGACAAATGACAGGAAATAGCCTGAGGGACAAGATCAGAAATGAAGAACTGAGAAAAAACTAAGAACAACCTCCATCATAGAAAATAAAGAAATGGCAGATAAAATGATTTGACCACGTGACAAGGCAAAAAGATCAAAACACAACACAACGAGCCATCAATAAACGTTGCGAGAATACCAGACAAAAGGATCGACCATGAAAAAGATGGATCGACGGAATATTAAAAACAGAAAGAAACATAATAGCAGCAGAGGCAAACAAAAGAGCTAAAGATCGCAAATTATCGCCCCTCGACGCTGAAAGGAAAATGAGGAAGGAAAGAAGCAGAAAAAAATAATAAAAGAGGTGTATGTTTTTCATCTTCATGGAACGATTCAAATGAGCAAATCAACAAAAGTTTCAAAAACAAACAGTATATATATATATATATATATATATATATAATATATATATATATATATATATATATATATATATATATATATATATATATATATATATTCTCACAAACGACATAATGGATATCAGGATTTGACTGCATGAAAGTATTCAATTCATGAAAGAAAAATCTGTCACTGATAAAGTGCTCAAAAGTGCTGACTCAGAAATTGAAAACATGTTTTTGTGTGAGACGAACTTGATCATATCGGCAGTCACAATAATATTATTGTGTTATTTATGGTGGGTCATTTGTTTTGTGCATGGAAGGCCAGTTTACGTGTCGTAATAACAGGAAAGAACTTTTGTGAGTTATTTTGCGCGCCATGACGCATGTGTATATGTCTCGTGGTGGTAATAACCTTATCTATGGCTCTATTTACAAGATCAATTTCTTAAAATATTTAGTTAGGTTGTCTGTCTCACCACTTTCTTCACAGTTTACCTTACGGTTAGCCAGTTTTTTATCGTGGTCATCAATAAAAAAAAAAGGCCTTGAGCGGGTGGAATTTAAGTTAACTGCTTTATCTGCGCCTTCAACACACGAATTCAGTGCGACATTTAATAGGTACGGGTTTGCCATCCCTCTTTTGTCTGTACTAATTTCTCCAGATTGATTAGTCTGCAAAGCTTATACCGGGAAATGAATTAAGATCTTAATCAATTCTGATTCCCGCCGCAAACAATCAGAGTCGTTGATCGCTTCCAGCCCATGTAAAATCACAGACACAATCAGCTATGAGTCATTGACCACATTTGTTGAATGCCTATGTTCCACAGGGAGTTGAAAGTGTTTGTTGAAGACTTATGTTCCACAGAGAGTTGAAAGTGTTTGTTGAAGACCTATGTTCCACAGGGAATTGAAAGTGTTTGTTGAAAAAGACCTATGTTCCACGGAATTGAAAGTGTTTGTTGAAGACTTATGTTCCACAGAGAGTTGAAAGTGTTTGTTGAAGACCTATGTTCCACAGGGAATTGAAAGTGTTTGTTGAAAAAGACCTATGTTCCACGGAATTGAAAGTGTTTGTTGAAGATCTATGTTGCACAGGGAATTGAAAGCGTTTGTTGAAGACCTATGTTGCACAGGGAATTGAAAGTGTTTGTTGAAGACCTATGTTCCACAGGGAATTGAAAGTGTTTGTTGAAGACCTATGTTCCACAGGGAGTTGAAAGTGTTTGTTGAAGACCTATGTTCCACAGAAAGTTGAAAGGAAGCAGACAGAAGAAGATTTAAGTCTCTGTATACATACAGCCTGAGCGACTTAAGTATAAAGTGGAGCAAAGAAATGCCAGCTGTTAAAAAAAAATTAATTAAACCATCCCCAACTATATTGACGATGATGAAACAAACAAGAAATATCAGAAAGAAATGCCAAGAGAATAAACGACGAAGATCCTAAAAACTAAACCTACTAAATTTGTCAGTAGCGATATAAGTGTCACATGACAACATCTGGTCAACTTCCACAAAGAAATAAGCGGATGTTATTGTGACTTTCAGTTGGCTGCTGTTTTCTTGAGAACCATCAAACTAGACGTCTAGTAAGTGGAAGAGTAAGAATAAGAAGATGGCGAGACGAAAGTAGTGGTATAGGTTTGAAGAAATAGAAAAAGAGAAACCTTACTCTGTTGATGCAATCAGTTTCATTAAAGTCCGGGCAATCCCTTATCAGCTCCATCGTCCGTCCCAGCAATTCTCGAAGCATGTACAGACTGATTGTTCCTATACGGTGTTGATTATAGATACATCTGCTTTTTCCACTAAGCACTCCGGATCGACCAGATCCCTTTTCAGCCTTTAGACGCATCCGTCTCTCAATACGTACATCATTGTCCCACATTTAGACGCATCAGTCTCTCAATACATACATCATTGTCCCACCTTTAGACGCATCCGTCTCTCAATACATACATCATTGTCCCACCTTTAGACGCATCAGTCTCTCAATACATACATCATTGTCCCACCTTTAGACGCATCAGTCTCTCAATACATACATCATTGTCCCACCTTTAGACGCATCAGTCTCTCAATACATACATCATTGTCCCACCTTTAGACGCATCAGTCTCTCAATACATACATCATTGTCCCATCCACTCCCCTCCTCTTCTCTTAAGGAGTGAATAACAAACTTGTCGATATCTTATTTATGGAGAGTAAGACCACAATTAGTACCAGAAGTGCCAGTGAGCTTTCTGGCTATGTCATTGTCATGTACACCTGCATGCTCTGGACAGTACACTGAAGTTAACACGTTCACTTTGGAGTCATCAAAGAGATGCATCCACTCCTACCGGAGACACTGTCTGTCGATCTTCTGTAGCATACTTTGCGAGTCAGTTACCAAGACTACGTGATCCACGTTCTGTGTAACCAACCATGTTATCGCCGACGTCACTGCTTATATCTCCATTCTCATGCTGGACACCGTCATGCTACACTTGTTACATTTCCTAGCCACTTCTCTGATATGACGGTATGTCACAAAACCCCATCCAATGGGATGTCCGCAGGATACAGAACATCCGTGTAGATGATCGGATCCTGAGGTGAGGACACTTTTTTTATGGATTCCCTTATTAAGACCTCATCATCATCATCATCATGTGCCATACCGGGTGGCGTAGGTGATCATGTCCCTCCACAATCTTCTATCTACAGTGCATCGTATCAGTTCTGTTGTTGACTGTTTTCTATGCCATGACACCAACCTATCCAGTATTTTCTCTCTTTGCCGCCCACGATCTCTCTTTCCTTTTATTTTGCCAGTTGTAACCAAGTATTCCAACTTTCCTCTTCTCATGATGTGCCTGAAAAATGTTGATTACTTCTTTCTGATGTTTTTTAAGAGCTCCCTTTGTGTGTTGGCCTCTTTGAGAACTTCCTCATTGGTCTTTTTAGCTGTCCAGGGAACTTTCAACATTCTTCTGAGAAATCCCATCTCTGTGGCATCTAATCGTCTTTTCATTTGTTTGTCTACTGTCCATGATTCGCTTCCATAGGTCAGAATTGGTTCTATATAGCACCGATGAACTCTCTTTCTCATTTTTATTGACATAGATTTGTTGCATAAGATATTTTTCATTTTCTGAAATGCCATTTTGGCCTGAGCTATTCTGCTTTTTATTTATGTGGTGCATCTCCCATCTGATGTTATTATTGTGCCCAAGTATTTGAAACGTTGCACTTGTTTCAGATTTGTCTCGTTTATTTTTATACTGCATGATGGTGGTGATTGTTTCTTCGATAAAACCATTACTTCTGTTTTCTTACTATTCAGATTGAGACCTTTCTTGTTGCTTTCTTATACTATTATGTCTATCATTTCTTGTAGTTCATTCTCTGTCTCTGCTATTAAGACTGTGTCATCCGCATATCGCAAATTATTTATGTTGTGACCGTTGACATCACTTCCTTTTTTGTCTACTATTGATCTCATAATATATTCGCTGTAAATGGAAAACAAATCCGGTGACAGAACACAGCCTTGTCTGACACCTTGCTTTATATGTTGGAATTGTCCTGTTTGGTTGTTAATTCGTAAAGCTGCTGTTTGTTGCCAGTACATGTTTAAGATCTCGGTAGCTCAATAAGCCAAATTATGACAGTCCCTTCAGAGCTGAATGATTACTTTCGTTAGCCTTCTTTTCTCTACTATTACTTCTATCCGATCCTTGCCAGCCCTAATGTCATTCAGATCATATATACTCCCTTACGTACTAAACCGCCTCGGCCATTCAGAATTGAGAAACGTTAAAAAAAAAATAGATTAAACATGTGCAAAAAAAAAAAGGACAAATTTGAAACAAGTGCAACGTTTGAAATACTTGGACACAATAATAACATCATATGGAAGATGCACCACAGAAATAAAAAGTAGAATAGCTCAGGCCAAAATAGCATTTCAGAAAACGAAAAATATCTTATGCAACAAATCTATGTCAATAGAAATGAGAAAGAGAGTCCATCGGTGCTATATAGAACCAATTCTGACCTATGGAAGCGAATCATGGACAGTAGACAAACAAATGAAAAGACGATTAGAGGCCACAGAGATGGGATTTCTCACAAGAATGTTGAAAGTTCCCTGGACAGATAAAAAGAACAATGAGGAAGTTCTCAAAGAGGCCAACACAAAAAGGGAGCTCCTAAAAACATCAGAAAGAAACAATCAACATTTTTTTCGAGCACATCATGAGAAGAGGAAAGTTGGAAAACTGGGTTACAACTGACAAAATAAAAGGAAAGAGAGATTGCAGACGACAACGAGAGAAAATACTGGATAGCTTGGTTTCATGGCATAGAAAACAGTCAACAACAGAACTGATACGATGCACTGTGGATAGAAGATTGTGGAAGGACATGATCGCCTACGCCACCCGGTATGGCACATGATGATGATGATGAAACATGTGCAACAAAGGTAAGCAGGTAAACAAAAATAAAACAAATGACGTCCAAATATTGAAATAGCGTTGCACATTTATTCTATATTGATTACAATAGCTGGGTCATGGTCACTAGGGCAGGATGAATAACATGATGATACGTTCTTTGTTTTATATAATAATTGATCTGAGTGCTCTTAAGTGAAGAAAACATCTTTTTATCAGGTACAGTCATTTTGAGGTGCGTCGTAGTGGTTAGCGTTGTAGTGGCTAGAGTTATAGTGGTTAGCGTCATATTAGTTAGCGTTGTAGTGGCTAGAGTTATAGTGGTTAGCGTCATATTAGTTAGCGTTGTAGTGGTTAGCGTTGTAGTGGCTAGCGTTGTAGTGGTTAGCGTTGTAGTGGCTAGAGTTATAGTGGTTAGCGTCATATTAGTTAGCGTTGTAGTGATTAGCGCTGTAGTGGTTAGCGTTGTAGTGGTTAGCGATGTAGTGGCTAGAGTTGTAGTGGTTAGCGTCATATCGGTTAGTGTTGTAGCTGCTAGCGTTGTAATGGCTAGAGTTATAGTGGTTAGCGTCATATCGGTTCGCGTTGTAGTGGCTAGAGTTGTAGTGAAATTCCGGTTCCCATTTAAGGCTGTGTGAACCTGACAACCGTCGATTAGGATCGAACCGTACCTCTTGTCCTTTGCAGTCCAGTTCACTAATCAGTGAGATATCGGGCTCCTCTTGTGGGATGTGGCGTCTTAACAAAGATAGCCCTTTGTTCTCTTCTGTTGAGTTGGTAGTAAACATAATTTTTTTGTTAACTTGATGTTTTGTATTTATTTTGTTCATGTATGTCCTCCACATACAGTCCGTGCACCCTTCATAAGTTGTACTGGTACCTGGCAGACAGAACTGATTCCATATCGTACATTTTTAAATTGAAAAAAAAAAAAAAATAATAAATAAATAAAATTCTTCTGGGTCAAAGATTTTGTTGTTTAAGCTAGACGTATGTTATCTATGACAGGTGCAATGTGAAAATATGATGTTTTTGCTCCATTTGCATGTCGTGGCACTGGCCACATCGTCTGGTCACACATGGCCAACGTAGTAGACTCAAGGTTAACGTTTTCACGAAAGTTTTTGAAGATGTCGAGTTTTTTTTTTTTTAACGTTTGGTTGATTAGGCGCCATTGTTGTTGATGTTTGCGATGGCTAAAGGAGTAAATCACTACGTCATCAGACCTTAAACAAATGAAGTGGGCATGTGTGCGTTGTTTTGTGATTTACAGTAGATCTGTGATATTTGTGCCTTTCGGTCCCAAAACATTCGACCTCAGACGGACATTTTTGAGCACCGGGTCGCCTTAACTCTTGATCCCTACCCACTAAACCAGATTAGACCGGTTAGTTTGTTAATAGAGGTACCACGAAGAGGTGGAGAAGGGTCTGGATAGTTCTGGTTGCAAAACATCAGCTATGATTCGCTGATAACTTCACCTCTGTTACTGTCAGACGCCTTGATCTCCATGCGCCATTATAGTGAAAGTTAACTTCCATTAACATATTGAAGCCACAGTCATCTATAATATTACATGAACAAGGCCCGCCGATTGAAAGGAAGCACCCAAATTTTGTGACACTTTCAACTTTGCGAACAGGGACTCTGATGGATATGCTGATTCAGACCTATTTAGCTTGTAGATCTGAAAACATTACAAACTTTGGGTGATTCCATGAGTTCCCTCTCAAGCCTGGAGGCCTTAGTAAAACTATAGATGGATGTGGTTATGTGGTTGAAAAAAACTAAGACAACTGATGTAATAGTTAGGTGGAATTAAAATGAAGGGGAGATAAATATATAAATATTTCTAGAAAATCTTCACATGGGAAGTAATAACAAGAGACAGACTATGCGCTGTAGAATAATCAAAGAAGAAAAATAGGTTAATAATCCAAATACAGACATAGGTTGTAACGAGGGTGTAACCGGGCAAAGAACTGTCTTGAACTGTGCAATCATTCGATGCATAGAGGGCATATCAGGTTGACAGTGTCTTTTATGATCTTGTCCAATAATGTCCAAAGTTTCTATTATGATTATGTCCACTAATGGTCCAACGTGTCTATTATGATTTTGTCTAATAATGTCCAAAGTTTCTATTATGATTATGTCCACTAATGGTCCAAAGTGTATATTAAGATTATGTCCACTAATGGTCCAAAGTGTAATTAAGATTATGTCCACTAATGGTCCAAAGTGTATATTAAGATTATGTCCACTAATGGTCCAAAGTGTATGCTATGATTATGCCCACTAATTGTCCAAAGTTTATGTTATGATTATGTCCACTAATGGTCCAAAGTGTATGATTTTGCCCACTAATGGTCCAAAGTGTATGATTATGTCCACTAATGGTCCAAAGTGTATGATTATGTCCACTAATGGTCCAAAAGTTATGATTATGTCCACTAATAGTCCAAAGTGTATGATTATGTCCACTAATGGTCCAAATTGTATATTATGATTACGTTCATTATGTCCACTAATAGCACACACTTTTATTTTTCAATTTCACGTGAATGATTTGCTCTTCTGCATTTGATCAATAAGTGACCTAACAAACCCGAAACGTTACAAGTGTTTCCATTTAGAAACTTAAGGACAAGTTAAAACCACAGATGTTTACTCATAAACTACGGTATAGTATATGTGTGTGTGTGTGAATAATTTATATATATATATATATATATATATATATATATATATATATATATATATATAACGTGTGTGTGTGTGTGAATATGTATGCTATAAATTCCAAATGTTCGTAAATGGTCACAGATGACCATGACCCTGATAACCATGACCCAAACAATTAACATAATGGGACCAAATTATCAAATAAATAACATCCGTAGTCAATTATTTGTTGACTGAAGATAAACAACAATACCTCGTCAGCAAAGTTTATTATCGTTTTTGTTTTCTTGTCATAGAACTTCCTGCCCAGGGCAAAGTTTAGAAGGTCGCTGATTCACTCAGAAAAGAAAACACAAGGGCTATAAAATGGAGACAATTCTGTCCATTTGTTCAGAATTGGACAACAAGCGTTTATCTTTGTGTTAAGATAATCTAAATAAGAGCCTTTATTTGTTCTACCTGTTTGTAAGTAGCATAACTAATTTCAGATATACATATATATAGTTATATGCCATTTCCTTTAATCAACAATTTGTCATTTGTTATACAGGAATTAATTATATTTTTTATATTTATAGCTAAATTACTTTATATCTATAAAGCGCCACTCTACCAACATATCTACCTACCTACCCATAGGTTATAGCGCCCCTCTATCTATCTATCTATCTATCTATCTATCTATCTATCTATCTATCTATCTATCTATCTATCTATCTATCTATCTATCTATCTATCTATCTATCTATCTATCTATCTATCTATCTATCTATCTATCTATCTATCTATCTATCTATCTATCTATCTATCTATCTATCTATCTATCTATCTATCTATCTATCTATCTATCTATCTATCTATCTATCTATCTATCTATCTATCTATCTATCTGTCTATCTGCCTGTATGCCTGTCTGCCTGTCTTTATGTCTGTAAAAATGATGGTCACTAACACCATATTCCCTATATGCCGCTTGGCGTGACGGAGCTCTTTACTTTGTTTATGGATAATGTCGGCCAGACTTGTGGTTCCATGTGAAAAATGACCACCTACCTCGCAATTTGAAGGACATTCTTGTGTTCCTCTTCAACGCCATTGGTTGCTTTGGCCGTCTGTGACCAATGAAAAAGGAAGATTATCGAAATAGATCATTAGCAATGTATTAGTTATCATCAGTGTACGCCGCTTTTGTATAGTGGGTGATTTTGTTTATTCATGATTGATGTATACATCATTTACGCTAAATTGGCTTTAATTGTTACATATTATTTTTCAGGTACGAAAATTGAACACAAAAGTTGACTTGATCTAATGATTTTCTTGAAGTGAGAAATGTCCTCACTTCAATTTTGACATCTTCTGATTAATACTGAAATCTCACATTAATTTTAACCACATCTTCCCATTGTGAAATCTCTTCCCGTCTTTGATGTAATATTTTACTCACCCTGCCCACCCACTGTTACGCCTATGAATGTTAACTTTCCCTTACACATTAAACCCCCTTCACCCCCCCCCTCCCGCGTGTTCTTATTGTTGAGATATATTTAGTAACTTTTAATAACAATTTAGCCCATATCTCTGTTTTCTACTCCAGATACAACTTACATCATTATATTAGAAATGAAAGTCCTAATTGCCCTTGTTGTGCTTGCCTTTGGGCACATGGTCAGCGGAGATCTCCATCAGCAAGATGCCCTCACCGCTGCCTCGTCTGACTTCGCTCAACGTCTGCACCAGAGGTTTGCCAAGGACAAAGAAAATATCGTTTACTCACCTCACAGGTAAGTTTCATAATTTCAAAATAAATATTAATGACCTATTTTTCTCTTAGACATGACTGGAAGTTGCAGAACAGGGAAACAGGTCTGAGCGTTATCTTTCCTTGTTTAAATTAAGCGAGTTAAGCTCCAGGAAGTGAGCATTGAAGGCAATGAAGGGATTTATCCACTTCGACTCAGCAATAATTACAAATAGAAACACTCAAACTGAAACAAGAAAGATGGTTCTTAAATGTTATGTAGAGATAGACTTAACATATGGATGTGAATCATGGACAATAGGACAACATACTAGAAAATCACGTGAGGCTGTAGAAATGTGGTTTTACATAAGAATATTGAGAATACCATGGACAGTTAAGAAGAGTAATGAAAACTTTCTGAAAGAGGCCAAAGTGAAAAGAACTAATTTACAATATTAGGAAGAAACAATCATCATTTTTTTTGCCATGTAATGAAAAAAGGAACAGTTGGAATATATTGTAACAACTGGGAAAGTTGGGGGATCAAGAGGAAGTGGGAAGCAAAGAGAAAATATACCAGACAGCTTAAGAGAATGGCTTGGCAGAAGGTCAACAACAGAAATGATAAATAATTCTCGAGATCGAAGGGTCTCTTACGCCAGCAGGCATGGTACATGATAATGATGGTGGTGGTGATTATGATGATGATGTTGAGAAACGCTGAAACAGAAATAAAAACATGTGTGTGAGTATGTCAAACACTTATATCACTAGGGACGTTTGGAAGATAGGACAATTGATTGTGCTATGAGTGATAGAACAATAGAATATTATGACAAATATTGAATAGTATGATTGTATAATAGATTTAAAAACCACTTTGTCCCTCAAAGTGTTAAAACAGGAAGTAGAAGAGAAAAAGAACTTTATTTCCAGTCTTTGTGCAGCAATATGAGGTTATTTATGTCATAAACTATCTAAAATTATCTAAGTTGAATTTTACCTGTAGATCTCTATGTTACATTCTATCTAAATTACTCTATGCCTCATTCTATCTAAAGTTCTATAGGTCACATTCTATTTGAAGATCTCAATGTCACATTGTATCAAAAAGTTCTCAATGTCACATTGTATTAAAAAGTTCTCAATGTCACATTCTATCAAAAAGTTCTCTATGTCACATTCTAACGAGTTTTCTTTGTCACGTTCTGGTTTACTCAGGCTCACCATATACGCTTGAATGAATGCTTGCTGTTGTTTTGCAGTGTGTGTTTGAATACTATATATCTCACCATGTATGTTTGAATGCTCTTTCACTCTCTCTGTCTCGGTATATTTGAATGTCCTCTTTCAATCAAAGAATCTTTTATGAATGAACTATTTTCTCACCCACAGCGTTCACTCTGCTCTGACCATGACATACCTCGGTGCTCGTGGTGACACGGCCAGGGAAATGTCCCAGGTCTTGAACTTGGGGTCACTACCAGGCCAAACAGCTCACGACGCGTATAGAGATCTTATTTCCCAGGTAACTATTAATCATTTGATAATTGTTGTTATCAGACGTTCAATAACAGTTTATGCAATATCACTGAAAGTAAAGGAAATGTGTTAATTAGATCATACTTTGACTGCAGAACAATTCCAAGTGATTCTTCATTACTTTGATTGTAGAACAATTTAAAGTGATCCATCATTACTTTTATTGTAGAACAAGCCAAGGTTGTCCATCATTAGTTTGATTGTAGAACAAATCAAGTCAATATGTTATGCTCCATAGGGAGCTTGACAATATTTTCTGACTCCATCCATGGCAATTGGGAATTTAATGATCCCCCCCCTCTCCACCCCCCCCCCCCCACCAAAAAAAACAAACAAAAAAAAAACTCCCTAACAATGTCCTGCATACAATAACAATGGCGTCCGACTGTAAATAGAAACATTGAGTTGTCTTATAGTTCAAATCACAACCTTCAATGTGCGAGAGCTCTTGTCCACAGTTTCAATCTTCCTGGAATGATAATTTGAGCTTTTAAACAAATCTTGCAGCGGAATACTGCCTCAGCCATAAAGGTGAACACGGCTAAGGGCTTGTACGTGAACCCCAAGAAGAATATTGACCAAGCCTATCAGGATGACGTGAATAGAAGGTATTCATCCAGAGTTGAAAATTTGGACTTGACAACACAAGAGGGTCCAGAGAAAGCTGTCAATGATTACGTGGCTCAGAAGACGGAGGATTATGTCAAGGACGTTCTTTCTAAAGGTAAATTAGTGTGACGTGTACTTGTGTGCCGTGTAACCAGATGTGAAATATGTGTGTGTGTGTTTGTGTGGGAGTTCATGTGTGTGTACGTTCATGTGTGTGTGTGTGTATTTGTGTGTGTGTGAACAATGTGGCTCTGTGACAGGTTGAAAGCGACTAAATTAATTTTACAACAATAGAAGTACTAATAGTAGTAGTAGTAGTAGTAGTGGTAGTAGTTGTAGTAGTTCTTCCTATTTTCTATAAATCCACATTTCAATGCCTTCAATATTTTGTTCTGTTTTCTAGTCTAATGTCCATGTTTCTGCACCATACAGGAATGCTGAGAAGATATATAATTTTGTTACACTTAGTTTTAGCCCTGGTGTTATTTGTTTTGATGTTAGAATATATTTAATGGCATTAACAATACTTTTTGTCATTTCTATTATTTTTTTCAGCTGTACATTTTCCATCACTGGTTATAGTATGTTCATGGTAGTTGTAGTTCTGAACTTGTCTCCAGTTCTATTCCTTGAAACCACTTGTGGGTTTTGAGTATTTTCTTTGTTTATGATCATAGATCTTTTTGATATTCATATATAATCGATATGTTTTGCTTATTATGTTTATTTCATAGTAATTGTTGTAAATCTGTAGGATTTTCTGCTAGTAATACTTTATCATCAGCATATCTTAGGTTATTGATTATCTTTCCATTAACGTTTAGACCTGGCATGTCTGTAATGTTATTACTTAATGGACTACATAAGATATATACTCAAGTCATGTTTCAGAAGTGAGAAAATTTACCAAGACAACTAAAATGTCATCACAAACTGCTGATATATAAACACACACATGCTCTAAAAGTCCTGACAGAAAGAAAGCCCTGGTTATACTTTTTTAATGTTTCTGCTTCTTACAATTTCACTGCGGTTACTTCCCTTTGACAGCCTGTCAGTTTCAATGTTATTTCTGGCTGTTATTATATTTCTATATAATACAAAATAATATATTTTATGTAATCACTGGAGGCTGTAGAGCTGTGGTTTTACAGAAGAATGGTGAGAATACCATGGACAACTAAGAAGAGTAATGAAAACATTTTGAAAGAGGCCAAAGTAAAAAGAGAGCTAATTTCCAATATTAGGAAGAAACAACATCATTTTTTTGGCCATGTAATGAGAAGAGTACAGCTGGAATATATTGTGACAACTAGAAAATTCAGGGACGAATAGATAGAGGGAAGCAAAGAGAAAAGACACCAGACAGATTAAGAGAGTTGCTTTAGCAGAAGGTCAGCAACAGAAAAGATAAATAACTGTCGTGATCAAAAGTTGTGGAGAGACATGATCACGTACGCCAGCAGGCTCTGTACCTTATGATCATGATAATATTTTTGAGCGGAGGGTAAAATAATTTTCAAGGAACTCCAGCCCGCTTCTGATGATCAGGTTTGCTCTAGTTGCACATCTCTGAATAAAAGGGTTTCCTATCGTCATATTTTGGCAGTCTGCGAAGGTCATATTTATTTTATGACGTCATCTAATTTGTATTTCATCATTATCATCGCATACCATCACCGCAACGAAGGTTGGCTACCATGGAGCGCCATTCTGCTCTGTCTCTTGCTTTGATGGTGCAGGTTGTCATAGGCTGATTTGTCCATCTTTTGATGTTACTCGTCCATGTTAGTCTTGGTCTACCTCTGCATCTTTTACCTTGTATTTTCCCCTCCAGATTTACTTTTAGTAGGCTGTTATGTCTTTAACATGGCCCAAAAATCGCATTTGTCTTGTTTGAATTGTGTTTAGTAGTTCTCTTTTCATTTTTAGTTGTTTTAAGACTTGATCGTTTGTTTTCTTTTTCTTTCCATCCAATTTTACCTATTCTTCAATATATCCACATTTTAAAGGCTTCACTTCTCTCTTCTGTTTTCTTGTCTATTGTCCATGTTTCTGCACCAAATAGGAAATTTGAGAACACATAACATTTTGCTTTTCTTAGTTTCAGCCCTGGTGTTATTTGTTTTGATGTTAGTATGTTCTTCATTACATTAAAATTACTTTTTGCCATTCCTATTCTTTTGTTTATTTCAGTTGTACATTTTCCATCAATGGTTATAGTATGTCCAAGGTAGTTGTAGTTCTGAACTGTCTCCAGGTCTATTCCTTCAATGTTGATATCCACTTGTGGGTTTTGAATATAATCCTTTGTTTATGATCATAGTTTTAGTCTTTTTGATATTCATATCTAGTCTATATTTTTTGCTTATCATATTTATTTCATTAAGTAATTGTTGTAGATGTTTAGGATTTTCTACTAGTAGCACAGTATCATTAGCATATCTTAGGTTATTGATTATCTTTCCATTAATGTTTAGGCCTGGCATCTCTGTGATGTTTTTAAAGATTTGCTCAGTGTATAGATTGAACAAGCTTGGTGATAGGATGCATTCCTGTCTCACTCCTCTTTTTATATCAATGGGTGTAGAGTTCTCTTTGTTATATTTTATTATTGCTGCTTGCTCCCAGTATAGATTACATATTAGTTGTATGTCAATCTAGATGTATCTCTTTAAGGTATTCTATAAGTTGTTTGTACCTGTTGCTGTAATTTATCAGGCAGCATCGATGACGACACGGAGATTGTTCTCGTAGACACGTTCCTGGTTAAGGGATTATGGGAAAACCAGTTTGACAGGTCCAGGACACAGAAACAGGAGTTTACCCAGCTAAATGGAGCTAAAATTCAGGTTAGGTTTTTCTTAATGCATTTATCAATAACGTATGAAACATGATGAGGCATTAGTTAAGATATTGATGATGAGGCATTAGTTAAGATATTGATGATGAGGCATTAGTAAAGGTATTGATGATGATGCATTAGTTAAGATATTGATGATGAGGCATTAGTTAAGATATTGATGATGAGGCATTAGTAAAGGTATTGATGATGATGCATTAGTTAAGATATTCATGATGATGCATTAGTTAAGATATTCATGATGAGGCATTAGTTAAGATATTGATGATGAGGCATTAGTTAAGGTATTTTATTATTATTGAAGTTTATGGTATTGTAACGATGTGGGAATTTTTGGAAAGAAACAAACTACGTTAGTGGGACAACTGAAAAGAAATATTTGCAAATACGAAAGAGGGACTGAACATATATGGTAGGACACGTAATGAGAAACTCAAGGAAAGAAGCACAGACTCCAAAATTAGAGAAAAATAATCTTCTTCTTTGCATTTGTCCGATGATAAAATGAATAGTATTCCTCTTTGTCATCCGTCCTTAAAGGACGTTCACTGTCATATGCCATACCAGTTGACGTAGGCAATCATGTCCTTCCACAATTTTATATCTACAGTGCATCGTATCAATTCTGTTGTTTTAAGTTTTCCGTGCCATGGTACCAAGCTCTCCAGTAGCTTTACTCTTTATCAACTGCGATCTCTCGTTCCCTCTATTTTTCCAGTTGTAACAAAGTATTCCAATATCGGCGGGTTTCCTTCCCACTCGATCCCTACTCACTTAACCAGACTAGACTAGTTAGTCTGTTACTAGGGGCACTACAAAGTGATGGAGTAGGGTTTAGATAGTTATGTTTCACCGATCTTGGCGGATATCATCAGCTATAAGTCTCTGGCAGCTTTCAGACCTGTTCCTGTCGGATGCCTCTGCCCCTAGAAGTAGTAATGAAACATTGGGAAAAAAGAGAGAACTGAACAGATGTGGATGCCACTGGTTATGGCAGACAACAAAATTATTTGAAAGAATTACCACATAAGTATTGTTCTGAAATTCACAAAGAGAAACAAAAGAAAGATCTCCCCCGCCTCCCCCCATTCCACCCCCAAAAAAGAAAGAAAAAAAGAACGGGATATATATGTAAAGACAAGATTTAAGGACAATAAAAGGATATTCGATAGAGATGGAAAGATTAGCTCAATAAAAGAAGAAATGGAGAATGTTAACCAGTGATACTTAAGATAAATAGGGAGATCTGGTTAGGGATGGAGATTCTTTTTTTTAACGGGGTTTGATGAATGCAACTTTCTGTGGGAGATCTGACTAAATACAGAAATTCTATTCGACGAGCTATGATTAAGGCAACGTTCTGTCGGATGTCTGACTAGAGATGAGTGCAAAGAACATTTTGCAAAGAACACGCGACCATATTATAGGTAAGAAGTTGAAAGAGTGTTGTTCTTGTCGATAATAAAGAAGAAATGGTGATAAATATGCTGATAAGGATGATAATAACGGTGATGATAATGATGATCGAGCATGCAGCGGACACGGGATGAAGTAACATTAAAGTACCTGTCATGGTTGTTAAGTTTCAACAGAAACAAGCTGTACGGTGACGATCATGTTGATTCAACCGCCTCGTATATTTTCAGTGTCATGACAGTTGATGAGCATGTTAGTAGTATACAAGGGTGTAACTAAACCGTATTTAGGCGCTAAATTAACAAAGATATATAGTAGGCGCGCGGCGCGCCTAATGTACTGTAGGCGCAGGGGGAGTTAACCGTGACCGCTGGTCCCAGTGACCCCGGATGTGCGCTGTTTATGTCTGGTGTGTCCTGACTTTGGAGCGCTTGGTGTACTTGAGCGATAGTGATAGGTTAGTAGATTATACAACATCAGGTTTCTCATAATGAGGTTTCTTCTGGGCGCCTCATGTACTGTAGGCGCAGGGGGAGTTAACTGTGACATTTCGTGTCGGGATGTTGACTGAGGGTGTCTGTCGGCGTGACCTCGGCGCTTCGTATTTTAAAAATTCCGAATTATTTTTTAACTGTGACATTTCGTGTCGGGATGTTGACTGGGGGTGTCTGTCGGCGTGACCTCGGCGCTCCGTATTTTAAAAATTCCGAATTATTTTAAAAAAACAGTCTCCATCTGATTTCGAACACGGGTCTACGGCATGCCAGGCCAGACACTTACCACTATGCTACAGGCGATCACAGAATTAGAGGCTGAATGAGACAGGTGAATCGTGATGCTTTTGTTGGTACCTGACAGCTAGCTAGTAGTAGAGAAAGATTGACCCGCATTTAGGCGCTAAATTAACGAAGATATATAGGGCGGCGCCCCGCGCGCATAACGCGTGCGGCGCAGGGGGAGTTAACCGTGACATTTCATGTCGGGATCCCCGGTGACCTCTCGTTGACCTCTCGGGTGACCGCTCGTGGCGGCGTCGAGTGACCTCTCGGGTGACCTCTCGTGGCAGCGGTGGTGTTGTGAAGGGGTGGTGAAGTGGTGACCGCCCGCGGTGGTATCATAACTTTCACATTCTTTCTTTGTATGGTCGCTCAAATGTCTTGTCCAATATAACTTATTGAAGACAACTTTTAACATGTATCTAACATTTTCTTTACAACTACAGGTAACAACTTAGTCCGTTACACATGTCTTGCTATAGACAGGATGGCGTGCTAATGACTTTAACAGCTAAATGGTAGATGAATATTTAGGCTAACTTGCGAGTCGTGGCGATCTCTCGGCGCCATGGTCGGGGTGAACTCTCGCAGTGTTATGATCCTGTTATGATCAAAGACCCTATTTCTCTGTGAAATTTCTCACTTGGGTAACTTAAGCTGGTCTAGCCGTCTAACAGAGAGACAGTAAATTAATGTACTTTTGATATTCTATTACTGTTGTGTTTTTTTTGTAGTGGTTGTAGTAGTAGTAGTTAAAGTCGTTATTGAAGTTGTACAACTAGTGTGACTTGTAAAGATGACAGCTTTCAATGACTGATTACATGCTATGTCATTGTAGCAGTCATGTATGTCATGTCGAGGTAGTAGACACGTGTGTCCATGTCGTTTTATCAGAGACGTATGGTATGTCGTTGTAACAGTCATTTCGTTGTAATAGGCATCTCGTTGTAACAGTCACGTATGGCATGTCGTTTTATCAGAGACGTATGGTATGTCGTTGTAACAGACATGTTGTTGTATCAGTCATGTCGATGTAGTAGACACGTATGTCATATCATTGTAACAGTCATGTCAATGTAACAGTCATGTCAATGTAACAGTCATTTCGTTGTAATAGTCATCTCGTTGTAACAGTCACGTATGTCATGTCGTTTTATCAGACAAGTATGGCATGTCGTTGTAACAGACATGTCGTTGTATCAGTCATGTCGATGTAGTAGACACGTATGTCATGTCATTGTAACAGTCATGTCAATGTAACAGTCATGTCAATGTAACAGTCATTTCGTTGTAATAGTCATCTCGTTGTAACAGTCACGTATGTCATGTCGTTTTATCAGAGACGTATGGTATGTCGTTGTAACAGACATGTCGTTGCATCAGTCATGTCGATGTAGTAGACACGTATGTCATGTCGTTGTAACAGACACGTATGGTATGTCGTTGTAACAGACATGTCGTTGTATCAGGCATGTCGATGTAGTAGACACTTATGTCATGTCATTGTAACAGTCATGTCAATGTAACAGTCATGACAATGTAACAGACATTTCGTTGTAATAGTCATCTCGTTGTAACAGTCACGTATGTCATGTCGTTTTATCAGACACGTATGGCATGTCGTTGTAACATACATGTCGTTGTATCAGTCATGTCGATGTAGTAGACACGTATGTTATGTCATTGTAACAGTCATGTCAATGTAACAGTCATGTCAATGTAACAGTCATTTCGTTGTAATAGTCATCTCGCTGTAACAGTCACGTATGTCATGTCGTTTATCAGAGACGTATGGTATGTCGTTGTAACAGACATGTCGTTGCATCAGTCATGTCGATGTAGTAGACACGTATGTCATGTCGTTGTAGCAGACACGTATGGTATGTCGTTGTAACAGACATGTCGTTGTATCAGGCATGTTGATGTAGTAGACACGTATGTCATGTCATTGTAACAGTCATGTCAATGTAACAGGCATTTCGTTGTAATAGTCATCTCGTTGTAACAGTCACGTATGTCATGTCGTTTTATCAGACACGTATGGTATATCGTTGTAACAGACATGTCGTTGTATCAGTCATGTCGATGTAGTAGACATGTATGGCATATCAATGTAACAGTCATGTCAATGTAACAGTCATGTCAATGTAACAGTCATTTCGTTGTAATAGTCATATCGTTGTAACAGTCACGTATGTCATGTTGTTTTATGAGAGACGTATGGTATGTCGTTGTAGCAGACATGTCGTTGTATCAGGCATGTCGATGTAGTAGACACGTATGTCATGTCATTGTAACAGTCATGTCAATGTAACAGTCATTTCGTTGTAATAGTCATCTCTTTGTAACAGACACGTATGTCATGTCGTTTTATCAGACACGTATGTATGTCGTTGTAACAGACATGTCGTTGTATCAGTCATGTCGATGTAGTAGACACGTATGTCATGTCATTGTAACAGTCATGTCAATGTAACAGTCATGACAATGTAACAGTCATTTCGTTGTAATAGTCATCTCGTTGTAACAGTCACAGATGTCATGTCGTTTTATCAGACACGTATGGTATGTCGTTGTAACAGACATGTCGTTGTATCAGTCATGTCGATGTAGTAGATACGTATGGCATGTCATTGTAACAGTCATGTCAATGTAACAGTCTTGTCAATGTAACAGTCATTTCGTTGTAATAGTCATCTCGTTGTAACAGGCACGTATGTCATGTCGTTGTAGCAGACACGTATGGTATGTCGTTGTAACAGACATGTCGTTTGTATCAGGCATGTTGATGTAGTAGACACGTATGTCATGTCATTGTAACAGTCATGTCAATGTAACAGTCATGACAATGTAACAGGGCATTTCGTTGTAATAGTCATCTCGTTGTAACAGTCACGTATGTCATGTCGTTTTATCAGACACGTATGGCATGTCGTTGTAACAGACATGTCGTTGTATCAGTCATGTCGACGTAGTAGACACGTATGTCATGTCATTGTAACAGTCATGTCAATGTAACAGTCATGTCAATGTAACAGTCATTTCGTTGTAATAGTCATCTCGTTGTAACAGTCACGTATGTCATGTCGTTTTATCAGAGACGTATGGTTTGTCGTTGTAACAGTCATGTCGTTGCATCAGTCATGTCGATGTAGTAGACACGTATGTCATGTCGTTGTAACAGACACGTATGGTATGTCGTTGTAACAGACATGTCGTTGTATCAGTCATGTCGATGTAGTAGACACGTATGTCATGTCATTGTAACAGTCATGTCAATGTAACAGTCATGACAATGTAACAGGCATTTCGTTGTAATAGTCATCTCGTTGTAACAGTCACATATGGCATGTCGTTGTAACATACAGGTCGTTGTATCAGTCATGTCGATGTAGTAGACACGTATGTCATGTCATTGTAACAGGCATGTCAATGTAACAGTCATGACAATGTAACAGGCATTTCGTTGTAATAGTCATCTCGTTGTAACAGTCACGTATGTCATGTCGTTTTATCAGAGACGTATGGTATGTCGTTGTAACAGACATGTCGTTGCATCAGTCATGTCGATGTAGTAGACACGTATGTCATGTCGTTGTAACAGACACGTATGGTATGTCGTTGTAACAACATGTCGTTGTATCAGACATGTCGATGTAGTAGACACCTATGTCATGTCATTGTAACAGGCATGTCAATGTAACAGTCATGACAATGTAACAGGCATTTCGTTGTAATAGTCATCTCGTTGTAACAGTCACGTATGTCATGTCGTTTTATCAGAGACGTACGGTATATCGTTGTAACAGACATATCGTTGTATCAGTCATGTCGATGTAGTAGACACATATGGCATGTCATATAACAGTCATGTCAATGTAACAGTCATTTCGTTGTAATAGTAATCTCGTTGTAACAGTCACGTATGTCATGTTGTTTTATCATAGACGTATGGTATGTCGTTGTAACAGACATGTTGTTGTATCAGGCATGTCGATGTAGTAGACACGTATGTCATGTCATTGTAACAGTCATGTCAATGTAACAGTCATTTCGTTGTAATAGTCATCTCGTTGTAACAGACACGTATGTCATGTC
This sequence comes from Megaustenia siamemsis, assembly GCA_032433765.1. Taxonomy (NCBI): domain Eukaryota; kingdom Metazoa; phylum Mollusca; class Gastropoda; order Stylommatophora; family Ariophantidae; genus Megaustenia; species Megaustenia siamemsis. The sequence goes on from JAVIAB010000008.1 coordinate 59,743,985, forward strand.
GTTTTATCAGACACGTTGGTAATGTCATTGTAACAGACATGTCGTTGTATCAGTCATGTCGATGTAGTAGACAACGTATGTCATGCCATTGTAACAGTCATGTCAATGTAACAGTCATGTCATGTAACAGTCATTTCGTTGTAATAGTCATCTCGTTGTAACAGTCACGTATGTCATGTCGTTTTATCAGACACGTATGGTATGTCGTTGTAACAGACATGTCGTTGTATCAGTCATGTCGATGTAGTAGACACGTATGGCATGTCATTGTAACAGTCATGTCAATGTAACAGTCATGTCAATATAACAGTCATTTCGTTGTAATAGTCATCTCGTTGTACAGTCACGTATGTCATGTCGTTTTATCAGAGACGTATGGTATGTCGTTGTAACGGACATGTCGTTGTATCAGTCATGTCGATGTAGTAGACACGTATGGCATGTCATTGTAACAGTCATGTCAATGTAACAGTCATTTCGTTGTAATAGTCGTCTCGTTGTAACAGACACGTTGGTCACCAGTACAAGGAGTATTCTGTTATTGGATCATAGGTCACAATCTATTTTAGTACTAATCAGGTATTGCATCAGAGATCAAAATCTATTTTAGTAACTCAACATCCCATTATATGGGAACTGAGTAACACCATCTTTTTTTTTTGTTCCAGCATTGAATCTGAAATTTTCCAAAAAGAGATGTGTTTACTCAGTTCCCCTATAATGGGGATGTTGAGTTACTAAAAATAGATTTTGATCTCTGATGCAATACCTGATTAGTTACTAAAAATAGATTGTGACCTATGATCCAATAACAGAATACTCCTTGTACTGGTGACCAACGTGTCTGTTACAACGAGACGACTATTACAACGAAATGACTGTTACATTGACATGACTGTTACAATGACATGCCATACGTGTCTACTACATCGACATGACTGATACAACGACATGTCTGTTACAACGACATACCATACGTCTCTGATAAAACGACATGACATACGTGACTGTTACAACGAGATGACTATTACAACGAAATGCCTGTTACATTGTCATGACTGTTACATTGACATGACTGTTACAATGACATGACATACGTGTCTACTACATCAACATGCCTGATACAACGACATGTCTGTTACAACGACATACCATACGTGTCTGCTACAACGACATGACATACGTGCCTGTTACAACGAGATGACTATTACAACGAAATGACTGTTACATTGACAAGACTGTTACATTGACATGACTGTTACAATGACATGCCATACGTATCTACTACATCGACATGACTGATACAACGACATGTCTGTTACAACGACATACCATACGTGTCTGATAAAACGACATGACATCTGTGACTGTTACAACGAGATGACTATTACAACGAAATGACTGTTACATTGTCATGACTGTTACATTGACATGACTGTTACAATGACATGACATACGTGTCTACTACATCGACATGACTGATACAACGACATGTCTGTTACAACGACATACCATACGTGTCTGATAAAACGACATGACATACGTGTCTGTTACAAAGAGATGACTATTACAACGAAATGACTGTTACATTGACATGACTGTTACAATGACATGACATACGTGTCTACTACATCGACATGCCTGATACAACGACATGTCTGCTACAACGACATACCATACGTCTCTCATAAAACAACATGACATACGTGACTGTTACAACGAGATGACTATAACAACGAAATGACTGTTACATTGACATGACTGTTACATTGACATGACTGTTACATTGATATGCCATACATGTCTACTACATCGACATGACTGATACAACGACATGTCTGTTACAACGATATACCATACGTGTCTGATAAAACGACATGACATACGTGACTGTTACAACGAGATGACTATTACAACGAAATGCCTGTTACATTGACATGACTGTTACAATGACATGACATACGTGTCTACTACATCAACATGCCTGATACAACGACATGTCTGTTACAACGACATACCATACGTGTCTGCTACAACGACATGACATACGTGTCTACTACATCGACATGACTGATGCAACGACATGTCTGTTACAACGACATACCATACGTCTCTGATAAAACGACATGACATACGTGACTGTTACAGCGAGATGACTATTACAACGAAATGACTGTTACATTGACATGACTGTTACATTGACATGACTGTTACAATGACATAACATACGTGTCTACTACATCGACATGACTGATACAACGACATGTATGTTACAACGACATGCCATACGTGTCTGATAAAACGACATGACATACGTGACTGTTACAACGAGATGACTATTACAACGAAATGTCTGTTACATTGTCATGACTGTTACATTGACATGACTGTTACAATGACATGACATAAGTGTCTACTACATCGACATGCCTGATACAACGACATGTCTGTTACAACGACATACCATACGTGTCTGTTACAACGACATGACATACGTGTCTACTACATCGACATGACTGATGCAACGACATGTCTGTTACAACGACATACCATACGTCTCTGATAAAACGACATGACATACGTGACTGTTACAACGAGATGACTATTACAACGAAATGACTGTTACATTGACATGACTGTTACATTGACATGACTGTTACAATGACATGACATACGTGTCTACTACATCGACATGACTGATACAACGACATGTCTGTTACAACGACATGCCATACGTGTCTGATAAAACGACATGACATACGTGACTGTTACAACGAGATGACTATTACAACGAAATGCCTGTTACATTGACATGACTGTTACATTGACATGACTGTTACAATGACATGACATACGTGTCTACTACATCGACATGACTGATACCACAACATGTCTGTTACAACGACATACCATACGTGTCTGATAAAACGACATGCCATACGTGACTGTTACAACGAGATGCCTATTACAACGAAATGACTGTTACACCGACATACCATACGTCTCTGATAAACGACATGACACACGTGTCTACTACCTCGACATGACATACATGACTGCTACAATGACATAGCATGTAAACAGTCATTGAAAGCTGTCATCTTTACAAGTCACTCTAGTTGTACAACTTCAATAACGACTTTAACTACTACTACTACAACCACTACAAAAAAAACACAACAGTAATAGAATATCAAAAGTACATTAATTTACTGTCTCTCTGTTAGACGGCTAGACCAGCTTAAGTTACCCAAGTGAGAAATTTCACAGAGAAATAGGGTCTTTGATCATAACAGGATCATAACACTGCGAGAGTTCACCCCGACCATGGCGCCGAGAGATCGCCACGACTCGCAAGTTAGCCTAAATATTCATCTACCATTTAGCTGTTAAAGTCATTAGCACGCCATCCTGTCTATAGCAAGACATGTGTAACGGACTAAGTTGTTACCTGTAGTTGTAAAGAAAATGTTAGATACACGTTAAAAGTTGTCTTCAATAAGTTATATTGGACAAGACATTTGAGCGACCATACAAAGAAAGAATGTGAAAGTTATGATACCACCGCGGGCGGTCACCACTTCACCACCCCTTCACAACACCACCGCTGCCACGAGAGGTCACCCGAGAGGTCACTCGACGCCGCCACGAGCGGTCACCCGAGAGGTCAACGAGAGGTCACCGGGGATCCCGACATGAAATGTCACGGTTAACTCCCCCTGCGCCGCACGCGTTATGCGCGCGGGGCGCCGCCCTATATATCTTCGTTAATTTAGCGCCTAAATGCGGGTCAATCTTTCTCTACTACTAGCTAGCTGTCAGGTACCAACAAAAGCATCACGATTCACCTGTCTCATTCAGCCTCTAATTCTGTGATCGCCTGTAGCATAGTGGTAAGTGTCTGGCCTGGCATGCCGTAGACCCGTGTTCGAAATCAGATGGAGACTGTTTTTTTAAAATAATTCGGAATTTTTAAAATACGGAGCGCCGAGGTCACGCCGACAGACACCCCCAGTCAACATCCCGACACGAAATGTCACAGTTAAAAAATAATTCGGAATTTTTAAAATACGAAGCGCCGAGGTCACGCCGACAGACACCCTCAGTCAACATCCCGACACGAAATGTCACAGTTAACTCCCCCTGCGCCTACAGTACATTAGGCGCCCAGAAGAAACCTCATTATGAGAAACCTGATGTTGTATAATCTACTAACCTATCACTATCGCTCAAGTACACCAAGCGCTCCAAAGTCAGGACACACCAGACATAAACAGCGCACTTCCGGGGTCACTGGGACCAGCGGTCACGGTTAACTCCCCCTGCGCCTACAGTACATTAGGCGCGCCGCGCGCCTACTATATATCTTTGTTAATTTAGCGCCTAAATACGGTTTAGTTACACCCTTGTATACTACTCATGTTGATTCAACCGCCTCGTATATTTTCAGTGTCATGACAGTTGATGAGCATGTTGATTCAACCGCCTCGTATATTTTCAGTGTCATGACAGTTGATGAGCATGTTGATTCAACCGCCTGGTATATTTTCAGTGTCATGACAGTTGATGAGCATGTTGATTCAACCGCCTGATATATTTTCAGTGTCATGACAGTTGATGAGCATGTTTCTCGACCATTTACTAAACAACTTGTTGCCACTTTGTTTTCCTCCTCTTTGTAAAGCTCTCAGCATTTACTTATTTACCAACATTGACAGGTGGACATGATGAATGATATTAGGCAGATCCGCATCAAGAGAGATAATGATAACGGCGTAGATGTTGCGGAGTTACGGTTGAGGAATGGCAGATTTGGATTGTACGTGGCCTTGCCTCAAGAGACTGATGGCATTACTGACTTGGGTAGGTGAGACTCTATCAGGTTATGTTTTTTTTTTTTTTGGTTTATTTGAAAAATAAATTGTAAATACACAACTAGAAATTCCAAGCACATTCAAAGATAAATAATAAATAATATGGGTGTTATTTAAGGTCAAATCATCAACCATCCTTCATTCATTGGGTGTGGTCTCCACATCGAAGGCTGCCATGGAACGCTATTTTACTTTGTCTCTCGTCTTGATTGTGCACGTCATCACAGGATCACCCGCACACCTTTTGGTGTTATATATCTACTCTAGTCTTGGCCTGCTTCTACATCGTCTACCTTGTACTGTCCTAGTCTTAGTCTGCCACTACCTCGTCTACCTTGTACTGTCCTAGTCTTAGTCTGCCACTACCTCGTCTACCTTGTACCGTCCTAGTCTTGGTCTGCCACTACCTCGTCTACCTTGTACTGTCCTAGTCTTGGTCTGCCACTACCTCGTCTACCTTGTACTGTCCTAGTCTTAGTCTGCCACTACCTCGTCTACCTTGTACTGTCCTAGTCTTAGTCTGCCACTACCTCGTCTACCTTGTACTGTCCTAGTCTTGGTCTGCCACTACCTCGTCTACCTTGTACTGTCCTAGTCTTGGTCTGCCACTACCTCGTCTACCTTGTACTGTCCTAGTCTTAGTCTGCCACTACCTCGTCTACCTTGTACTGTCCTAGTCTTAGTCTGCCACTACCTCGTCTACCTTGTACTGTCCTAGTCTTGGTCTGCCACTACCTCGTCTACCTTGTACTGTCCTAGTCTTAGTCTGCCTCTATCTCGTCTACCTTGTACCGTCCTAGTCTTAGTCTGCCACTACCTCGTCTACCTTGTACCGTCCTAGTCTTAGTCTGCCTCTACCTCGTCTACCTTGTACTGTCCTAGTCTTGGCCTGCCACTGTCTAAAATGTTTCATCCTGTCCTATTAAAGTGAATGTTGGACAGTAGGCAAATAAATTAAAAAGTGATTAGAGGCCACAGAGATGTGATTTCTCAGAAGAATGCTGAGAGTTTCCTGGACAGCTTAAAAGACCAGTGAGGACATTCTCAAAGAGGTCAACATAAAAAGTGAGCTCCTAAAAAAAATCAGAAAGAAACAAACAACATTATTCGGGCACATCATGAGAAAAAGAAAGTTTGAATAGTTGGTTACAACTGGCAAAGTACAGGGAAAGAGAAATTGTGGGCGACAAAGAGAGAAGATACTGGATAGCTTGGTGTCGTGGGACGGAATACAGTCAACAACAGGATTAACATGATGTAATGTGAATAGGGAATTATAGAAGGACATGATCGCTCACGCCAACCGGTATGTTACATGATGATAATGAAAATGTTTTAGGTATAATGTGATTAACATTATGACCGGCTTTAGGTAAAAAATAAAAGTTGTACAGGAGTCTAAAATGGCGACATTAAATGCTTCCATGTTAGATAATGCACGTGGACAACTAACACAAATATTTTGGAGTTGTGTCCTCCTTTCCTGCTGTTTAAAATACCATCTTGGTGGGTGTACTAGGCATGGCTTGAGATTACAGGTCGCATGACCAGTGCAGTCGCCACGAGATGTTCAACCCATAATTTTTGTTTCAATTTTAACCTAGAGCTTGCCATAACTGGAACGCGGTATAACCTTATTTTGACGAGTACAGCGACATGGTAACTAGATTGTTTTCTTTGTTGCTATTTGTTATTGATTGTATCGGTATTGGTCATTGAACAATGACCAATACCGATACAATTTAAACAATGTTTAAAGAACAATCGCTGCTGTCGCCCAAATGGGGAGTAAATAATTGTAGCGCTGTTCCCTGCCAGGCATGTTCGTAAGAGACGACTATGGAGGGTTGGGCATGGAGCTAGTTATCATGTGCTATAAAAAATGAGCCGCAAAAAACTTCACAAATATGGACACAATATCACTATCGTAGAATTATGGGAAATACCAGTCCAAATACCTGTGGACAAAGAGATACAACGAAGACGACGGTGCCGCACACACTGCGGAAGCTAACTGAGATTACACAACAGGCCCTAGTTTTTTTTTTTTATCCTCAGGGGAAGAGACAAAGAGGAAGATCAAAATATTCTTGGAGAAGACAGATGGAAAAGAGATGATGATGATGGGGAGAGCATGGAATGATAATATTAAAATAATGGCAACAAACAGAACGGCCTGGAAAGTGTTTGTTGAAGACCTATGCTCCAGGGAGCTGAAAGAAAGAAAGAAAGAAAGAAAGAAAGAAAGAATACGGGACAGAAATGGAAAGGAAAAATAAAAAAATAGAAAAAAATGGTATGTACTATGTTAGAAGCTTTACGTGATTAGTGGACGACACAGATTAAACGACGTTTCGGCCCAAAAGACCTTCAGCAGGAACAACAACAAAAAACACACACACACGGATGTGTAAGTAAAACTAATAACGAAACATCCAAAACAAAAATAATCGAAATATGTTAAAAGAAAATAAAAATGTCTATCCTGTGTGTCAGGCCGAGGTCAAAATGAACAGGAAATGGGAACCTGGGTGTGGCCGTCGTGAATGTGCAGAAATGTGCGCAAATGCACACAGAACCAGAGGAGTTCACCTAGGGGTCAGTGTGCAAACACAAAGGAGAATTCACGACAGCCACACTCAGGTTTCCGTTTCCTTTTCATTTTGACCTCGGCCTGACACACAGGATAGACTTTTTTATTTTTTTTAACATGTTTCGATTATTTTTGTTTTGGATGTTTCGTTATTAGTTTTACTTACATATCCGTGTGTGTTTCTTTTGTTTGTTCCTGCTGAAGGCTATTGGGCCGAAACGTCGTTTAATCTGTGTCGTCCACTAATCACGTAAAGCTTCTAACATACCATTTTTTTCTATTCTTTTTATTTTTCCTCACATTCAGCTTTACTGCAGCTTCGCATTTGTATGCATTCATTTGCATTTCTTTGCCTTAACCCCTTACAGAAATGGAAACCTAAATCAATCAGTTTTCTGTCAGTTTCATGATATTATTTTTTGTCCACGTGTAAAACAGAGAACTGGCTGTCAACATCTGACAGAGTGAGAGGTCTCTTTGAGGGGTTGACCTACAGGAATGCTGAGTTAAGCATTCCTAAAATATATATCGAGACTACCTGGGATATGAAAGACACCCTCAAGGACATGGGGATGGTGAAAGCCTTCGACCAGTCCAGCGCAGACTTCACTGGCATTAGCCAAGACGGTAGGTCTAACTTATCTTTCCTTATTTACCATTTATTTGTTTTTGACTCTGCTGTGTACTTTCTTGATTACATATTGGGCCTAGAAAAGATGCGACAGAATATTGGTACTGTCGAATTTAATGAAGAAGTTCCAATGTCGTCAAGTTCTGTGAGAATGGTCCTTCTCAGTACTAGCGTTTTGTTAAAAAATAATATATGTGAGTCGATCACAGTGGTGACCCCTTACAACATGCTTCATCCAGTAACAATTATCAACATTTTCTTTATATTTGAGGTAGGAAGTCCCGTCAGGCTTTCGCTGTTCTATATAACTGTACAGAACAAAAATGAGCCAGCTCGACATTTTGAAAACGAAAGGAAACGATCACTTCCGGGAATTCACGCTGCCACCGCCACCTGTTGGCGATTCCCAGATATATATTCTGCTGGACCTACAAGTCAGGCAAGGAAACACCGGTTGTTAATTGAGATAATGTAGCAAATATGAAGCGGGACTTATAGGTCCCGTCAGGGCTGAAAGGGCTAAAACCATGGGAACATGGCGCTGGAAAAAAACAAGACATTTAAAGCACGGAAACACAAACTAAGCTATGACATATTTATGGGGCGCGGGTGGGGGGGGGGGAAGGGGAGAAGTCATCAGTTTCTTATTAAGCAAGACACATGATGATGTTAATTATTACTTACAAGGGGCCAATTCTTTCGATTTTAGAACAGAATGTGGCTTAATTTGAGGCGTGGCAATCCCATATCTACCCAGCCTCCGCTTCAGCAACCAACAAAATGTTCATCCCGATTGCTCACACTGTTCCAGTGATCGTGTTGCGTCCTGTGAAAACGGCGCGTTTTTTCTGTTCATACTGTTCTATTGAACGTACGGCGTTCTGAATAAATGGCGCGCAGCTCAAAAAGAACACTTCCGGGTCGCCGTAAGTTTGACTTTCTTCAAGTTTTTTATGTTTTTTTTTTTAATTAATTTTTTTTTGGCTTAATCAACATCTCATGTAACATGCTCCTTCAATTAAAAAAATTGGGGAAGGAAAGAAGAAGAGAAGGATGAAGAGAAGAAGAAGAAGAAACAGGGTTGGGGAGGGGCAGTTATTTCAGACTCTGATTTCATACTTTGAGGGGACAAAGGGTTACTGACGTCATAGAGAATGAGACACAGATGTGGAGGTTTTGGATATTCAGTGACTTGTGTGCATCTACTGTCCTAACCTGGACGAGTACATAACGAAGGGACTGTTAGCCTTGCTTCATGTGCAGCGTGGGCTGAAGTATTTGGGAGCTACATAACGGAGATCTATTAAAGCCTCTCTGAGATTCGTATTGGAGAGTGACACATTGTTCATTCACAAACGTGACAATTATAAGATTTATTATTACAGTTATGATGGGACTTAACAGTTATGGCAGGACGTAACAGGTCTGTGTTTTGTGTGTGTGTTTTTTTGTTTTTTCCTGATGAAGTCCTAGTGAGCCGAAACGTTGTTTAGTCTGTGTCGTCCACTTGTCACGTAAAGCTTCTTACATACCATTTTTTTTATTTTTTAATTTTTCCTTCTGTGTATAAGAGGCAAAGCAGGCAACTACCAGTGCACCTCTTTGCGGCATCTGTTTGAAAGGCCCAATCACCTATGGGTCAGCTTTGGGTGCAATGAAGTCAATTCTTATAATCAGCTATCAATCTGTCTATCTACCTGTTTTCCTTTCGAGCCGAAGACGGCACTTGAGCAGAAATTCTAGACTTTTGAACCCGACAATCTTTGTTATGAAGCATCAAACCTTGTACAGGAGCCACATTGTATCGTTCTGGGCGAGTTAATCTCGGCGAGGGAGCTGATTCCTGCTATTGTTACCTCTGTCTTTGGTGTTCTTTTTAGTATTTCTCTATCTCAGCCTCTTTTTCTTTTAGAGCGGAGACAAATAATAATAAATGAATATTATTATAGAGGGAAACTTCCGAGGCGATAATCAGCGAATCAATTCAGAGGAAGAGGTATGTTTACAGCATTTGGAAAAATTGACAAATAAACAACAACAGAAAAAAATATGGACCAAAGCAATCGAACCCGTACTGTACAGTGGCACAGCGACTTGCCACGAAAAGCCAAACGCTATGGAACACTGCCACTCAGCTAACTAAACTCTTTTTCTTTTACCCTGTTTTTCCTATTTGAAGGCCTGCTTTGAGAAGTTCTTGTCGTCTCTTCTCATCACAAAGCCAACATATGACCATCTTCTCTTGATTATAAATATTTATTAATATATACTTGTATGTACAATTTTAAACAATAAAAAATTGAGCATTGTAATGTAAATATGAACATTAAGATATTAGAGGCATTTATAAGAGGCATTATGTTTACATTCTCTGCGTGGTTAACACCTTTCTCTTGTCATTTATGACTTTCAGGTAAACTTTACATCAACAAGGCCATTCACAGAGCAGTGATATGCCTGCAAGAACAGGGCATTGATACCACTGCCACAACACAGATCCATGGAAAGACCCGTAACTCTAGATCTGTTATTCTTGAGAGATTCAATGCTGATCGCCCTTTCCTGTTTTTCCTGCGGGACAACCAGACGAAGGAGATTCTGATCCAGGGGAAATTCTCTGGGAAATGAACTGAATTTTTTCATTTCTTTCTACAAATGTAGTAGTGTAGCAAGTCTTGTCTGTATATGGGACATTATTTTGTTTGCTTCGTTGGTGTCGGATTAAAAAAAAAAATAAATTTGAAAATTTACGTTTGATTTTGTTTTTATCAGTAAAGGTGAGAGAGAGTGAGAGGGGGGGGGGGGGGGATTATGAATGAGCAAGGTCGTGGGGTTGCTGAATTATGAAGGTCTCTCAAAAATAAGCAAAAGTCCTAGCAGGGTTAAGCGAGAGAGACCTCTCAAAAATGAGTGAAGTCATTATTTTAAGGTGAGGGTCGGGAATTAGTAAACCCCAACACATCATTGTACGAAGGAGAGCACTCGTGATCAAGTAAAGAAAACAATTAAAACTCGAATGTGATGTACATGACATTGTCATACAAAAGTTATAAAACTGAGATATGTATTTTTGTATTAGACCTTGTACAGGGGTAGCAGCATGAACTCACTATACTTATTCTTGACAGGCTTCTCAAAATCAGCATGAGAGTCTATGCCTGCTACCATTGCCTCTCTTGTCAGTGTTATTCTCAAGGTCTCTATAGGACGGCTCTTTCTTCTTTATTTAATTTTTGTTATCGTTGTTTCATATAGAAGAGCTTGCTTATTCATTATCTCGTTGTATCTTCTCGTGGCTTTCTCCAGAATTCTTCATGCTGCTGTCGCACCGTCTATCACAGTCTGCTCTAGTAAGACAATATCACAGTCTGCTCTAGCAAGTCAAGACCACAGTCTGCTCTAGCATGTCAAGACCATAGATTGTTCTAGTAAAACAATATCGCAGTCTGCTCTAGTAAGACAATATCACAGTCTGCTCTAGCAAGTCAAGACCACAGTCTGCTCTAGCAAGTCAAGACCACAGTCTGCTCTAGTAAGACAATATCGCAGTCTGCTCTAGTAAGACAATATCGAAGTCTGCTCTAGCAAGTCAAGACCACAGTCTGCTCTAGCATGTCAAGACCACAGTCTGCTCTAGCAAGTCAAGACCATAATGTGCTCTAGTAAGACAATATCACAGTCTGCTCTAGCAAGTCAAGACCATAGTCTGCTCTAGTAAGACAATATCACAGTCTGCTCTAGTAAGACACTATCACAGTCTGCTCTAGTAAGACAATATCACAGTCTGCTCTATTAAGACACTATCACAGTGTGCTCTAGTAAGACAATATCACAGTCTGCTCTAGTAAGACAATATCTCAGTCTGCTCTAGTAATACAATATCACAGTCTGCTCTAGCAAGACAATATCACAGTCTGCTCTAGTAAGACAATATCATAGTCTGCTCTAGTAAAACAATATCACAGTCTGCTCTAGCAAGACAATATCACAGTCTGCTCTAGTAAGACAATATCATAGTCTGCTCTAGTAAGACAATATCACAGTCTGCTCTAGTAAGACAATATCACAGTCTGCTCTAGTAAGACAATATCACAGTCTGCTCTAGTAAGACAATATCACAGTCTGCTCTAGTAAGACAATATCACAGTCTGCTCTAGTAAGACAATATCACAGTCTGCTCTAGTAAGACAATATCACAGTCTGCTCTAGTAAGACAATATCACAGTCTGCTCTAGTAAGACAATATCACAGTCTGCTCTAGTAAGACAATATCACAGTCTGCTCTAGTAAGACAATATCACAGTCTGCTCTAGTAAAAAAATATCACAGTCTGCTCTAGTAAGACAATATCACAGTCTGATCTAGTAAGACAATATCACAGTCTGCTCTAGTAAGACACTATCACAGTCTGCTCTAGTAAGACAATATCACAGTCTGCTCTAGTAAGACAATATCACAGTCTGCTCTAGTAAGACAATATCACAGTCTGCTCTAGTAAGACAATATCACAGTCTGCTCTAGTAAGACAATATCACAGTCTGCTCTAGTAAGACAATATCACAGTCTGCTCTAGTAAGACAATATCACAGTCTGCTCTAGTAAGGCAATATCACAGTCTGCTCTAGTAAGACAATATCACAGTCTGCTCTAGTAAGACAATATCACAGTCTGCTCTAGTAAGACAATATCACAGTCTGCTCTAGTAAGACAATATCACAGTCTGCTCTAGTAAGACAATATCACAGTCTGCTCTAGTAAGACAATATCACAGTCTGCTCTAGTAAGACAATATCACAGTCTGCTCTAGTAAGGCAATATCACAGTCTGCTCTAGTAAGACAATATCACAGTCTGCTCTAGTAAGACAATATCACAGTCTGCTCTAGTAAGACAATATCACAGTCTGCTCTAGTAAGACAATATCACAGTCTGCTCTAGTAAGACAATATAACAGTCTGCTCTAGTAAGACAATATCACAGTCTGCTCTAGTAAGACAATATCACAGTCTGCTCTAGTAAGACAATATCACAGTCTGCTCTAGTAAGACAATATCACAGTCTGCTCTAGTAAGACAATATCACAGTCTACTCTAGTAACACAATATCACAGTCTACTCTAGTAACACAATATCACAGTCTGCTCTTGCAAGTCAAGGTGCTGAAGGAGAAGGCAATGGACCAAGAGGCGCACCACAGCAATAAGGACGCCACACTTTCACGAACTAGGGAGCCGTGATAGCCTAGTGTTAGTGAACTGGACTACAAAGGACAATAGGGTTTGATCCCAACCGACGGCCTCCGGTTCACCCAGCCTTTAATGGGTACCGGATTTATTTTTCTGGGAAAGTAAAGCGGCACGGACGTAATACCGACCACATTACCTCAAAAAGCATATGCCGAAGGTCTGTAAAATGTATGGTCACTAACACCATATTCCCTATACGCTACTCAGCGTGAAGGGCTTACTTTACTTTTTTTTCTTTCACGATACGAGAAACGACATTGAAGATAAAGTCAATACTTCAGACGAATAAAAGAAAGAAAGATATATTACTTTTAAAGTGAGAATATAGAACAAGTCTATATAAGTCTAGGCTGCAAGAGAATAAAAGCAATGATGGTCTCGAAGAAAAAATATCCACCAAAATATCAAGTCAAAATAAATAGATATATCAGATTAACATGAAATACAATAACTTCTTATGAGAGTTACGGCTCTTGATACAATGCAAAATAGGCCAATCAGAGGCTGCACTCCACGAAATGCAAAGTATTACTTGCCTTGAAACATGGCATTATTTATGTTTTTAAATAGAAATTGTGTTCTTCAAAGTTTCTTACTTTCTGTCTTATCATACGGCAGCATGTCCATGACATTTCATGAAAAAGCTACAAGGTTAAAAAACAAAAAGGTAAAGGTCAAGTACGAGACTTTAATCGGCGTTTTAGCACGCGGTTTTTTACACATTTGTGCTTGGATGCCTATCCAGGAGTGTTCGGAGATTCCTGTCTAATGTCACCTCAAGCATTGTAACTCACGAGCAAGGCTATTTTCCTCACCATTCCAGAGCATGAACCCATGTACCCATTCTGCCGGCGGCAGGGTCGACCGTTGAGGTACCTTTCTTTTTTCTTCTTTTTTTTTTTTCAACCACGAGTACAACTCACAACTTCACAACTCACAACTCACACTGCTTCCAGCGGGAATTGAACACGGGTTGTGCGAACGTCGGTAGCTAGTGGCGGTGGCTTTCCCAACTAGGCAACAGAAGATCGTTCAGTGCACCCGAATTATAACTCTACATAAGCATTTTAAGAATTTTAAGCCGTTCAAAGAAGTAATTGTTGCATTAAGCCGGTGCACACTGGTAAAAAGAAGTAATGGTTGCATAAAGTCGGTGCACACTGGTAAAAAAAAGTAATGGTTGCATTAAGCCGGTGCACACTGGTAAAAAAAAAGTAATGGTTGCATTAAGCCGGTGCACACTGGTAAAAAAAAGTAATGGTTGCATTAAGCCGGTGCACACTGGTAAAAAAAAGTAATGGTTGCATTAAGCCGGTGCACACTGGGAAAAAGAAGTAATGGTTGCATGAAGCCGGTGTACACTAGTAAAAAGAAGTAATGGTTGCATAAAGCCGGTGTACACTAGTAAAAAGAAGTAATGGTTGCATAAAGCCGGTGTACACTAGTAAAAAGAAGTAATGGTTGCATTAAAACAGGGAGATAATAGTGGAATTGAATATAACGAGGGGGAGATAAACAGCGGTAGTAAACGTGAGAGTAGGGGGAGCAGTAGGGGTGCGTGGAAAACGGGTAGAGAATGACAGATTGAGACTCATGAAGAAAGCGTGCGGGGCGAGTGAATGCGGGTGATTAGAAATAGGAAGACAAAGGGTTGGAAAAAGATTGGTCAGTGGAGTGAATGCGAGAGTCCTATCCAGACGTGTGTGGGCAGACACTACGGAACTCGGGGACTGGGATGTGGTGAAGTTTTCGTATGTAACAGGTCAGTGTGAGATAGTTACCTAGACAGTCAGTCAGTGATAGAAAGGATCAGGGGTGGCCAAATGGCGGCCCGCGGGCCGGATCCGGCCCGCCAGCCTAGTTTTCTTGGCCGCGAAGCTCCACGGACTTACTTCATTTTTTACCCCTAATAGCGGATTTCTCCTGGTTTTAATCCGTGTCGGAGTTAACTCTTCTATCGTTCAAGAATACACAATTTTTTAAATCTCTCCGTCAATTTCTCGCAACAGCTAGATTGGCAACGTAATTTCAAATAACACACACACACACACACACACACACACACACACACACACACACACACACACGCACACGCACACGCAGACGCACACGCACACGCACACTGCACAACTAATGGTGCCGACAATATTCAAAGTCTTTGCTTCGAGTTGGTACCGCAAAGTTGCTTTATTGTCAGTGCGGTGATAGCGTCAGATCTTTGGCTCAACATTTGTCGTCTGGACTTGTGGTGGCTCTTTCATTTCGCGGTAAGGGGTTAATGAGGTCGGGAGGGACAGGGGTGAGGGGACTTCGTAGCTCTAATTCTGTCTTTGAAGTTACATTCAAAATGTTTCACTGTTCGCCTTCATTCCCTTTGATCCCATCGTCTTGTCTTGTCCATAAAATGACTGCAACGTGTTTATTTGGTCACAATCTTTTGATTTCATTGTCAAACACAAGTCTGTGTATAATTGTCGAATCTGGACTTATTTTCGATAGTGGACCAACATTCTGTGACTTTTAACTTTGATGTGAGATTTTGTATTAAATCATGTTAAAACGTAGAAAAGTTGATTGTGAAAATCGCATATTTAAACCTGAATGGGAATTAGATTATTTGTTCATCTTCAATAAGGATAGTAAACCTCAGTGCTTAATTTGCGTTCAAGTGTTAGCCGTTTTGAAGGAATATAATTTAAAACGGCACTATGCCACACATCATCAAAACATGTATGAGAAACATAGCATTGAAGCTAGGAATGCTTTTGGTTGAACAGCTGAAGACAAAGTTGAATCAACAGCAAAGTATGTATACAAAGGGCAATAAAATTAAAGAGTCATCGATCATTGCATCATATACAGTTACCTATGAGCTTGCAAAATCTAAAAACCCTTTACTGACGGAAATTTTGTGAAGAAATGTGCGATTCAAATGGCAAAGGCATTCGGTCAAGAAAAAATAGCCAAAGAATTTGAATCTGTGCCTCTTTCAAAACAAACTGTAGCCAGAAGAACAGAAGACATCAGTCTGCAACTGTCTCAAAGTTTAAAATCTTGTATTGAAAACTGCTCATATTTTTCGCTCGCGATTGATGAAAGTACTGACATCACTGACACTTGCCAGCTTCTTATTTTTGTTAAAGTTATCCAGGAGGATTTTACTGTTATTGAAGAATTGTTGAAAGTTTGCTCTTTGCATGACACTTGTAGAGGGACAGACATATTTTCTGCAGTTCATAGTGCCGTAGATGAAGTAGGTGGTTTTGGAAAGTTGTCTGCAGTGTGTACTGATGGTTGCAAAGCTTTTATTGGTTCAAATACTGGTTTTGTTGGACTTCTAAAGCAAAACAAAATTAACGTACCTACATTGCATTGCATAATTCATCAAGAGGCCCTTTGTGCAAAGTCCATAAATCTAAAAGACACCATGGCTACTGTTGTGAAAATAACAAATTTGATAAGAGGAGGACACCAGTCTTTAAATCACAGGAAGTTTTTATCATTTTTAGAGGAAGTAGATTCTAGCTACGGTGATCTCCTGCTTTATACAGAAGTAAGATGGCTTAGTCGAGGGAAATGTTTAATAATATTTTTTGAACTGAAGAATGACATTTATGACTTCCTGTGAGAGAACTTACCATGCTCCATTGATCTTCAACATGCACTCAAAGACATTAATTTCCTTCATAATCTGGCATATCTCACAGACATCACACAACATTTGAACATATTGAATTTGCAGCTACAAGGGGAAAAGCAAACCATTTTTCAATTGATGGGATATGTTGATGGTTTTAAAAAGAAGCTGAATCTATTTAGACTTTCTTTGCAAAAAAATGATCTGTTCCATTTTTCAAGTTGTAAGCAGTTGTTGTCAGAGATAGAAAGTGCAAACTTCAGTAAGTACGCAGCTGACATTGAACATTTGATTTGTGAATTTGATCGACGATTTCAAGATTTTGAAATGTTTCGTCTGCAAACGGAACTTTTTAATAACCCAATTAAGTGCACAGTGGAGTGCCAGCCATCAGATCTTCAACTAGAGTTGTGTGACCTTCAGTGTGACCCCTTCCTCAGTACTGTAAAGGCATTAGGAGCTGACTTCTGGAAATTGCTACCAAATGAACGTTACCCGTGTCTGAGAAAATGGGCACTAAAGATGTGCTCTATATTCGGCAGCACATATCTCTGCGAGACAACACTCTCTTCCATGAAGTTAATTAAATCTAAGACCAGGAACAGAATGACCGATTCGACATTGTCCCATACTCTCCGAATCGCCACGTCAAAAATGGAAGTGGACTTCAAATCTCTGGTGGAAAGCTGTGACAAGTCACAATCGTCGCACTGAGACATTAAAGGTAATTTTAAAATGAATAATTAATGGATTTGTTACAAATCAAATATGTAGTCAAAGTGCAAGCATTATTTATATATTACTATATCGCATAGGTCCCTACGGTCATTTTTGACGATATTCTTAAGTGTGGCCCGCGGGTCTTGGCCTTGGCTTTAATCCGGCCCTCGGGCAACCTCAAGTTGGCCACCACTGGAAAGGATGAATAGGCTTAGTGTTAGCCAAAGTGTGATAGCTCTTATGAAGAGATAGTCATCCAGTGATAGAAAGGATGAATAGGCTTAGTGCTAGCCAAAGTGACAATAGCTCTTATGACGAGAGGCCTAGTGTTAGACATATTATGGACATTGTTATTAGTGTGAAGAGACATTTATTAGAATTGTAGGTTGTGTTAATGGGAGCACAGCTGAACATATTAAGAGACGTCATATTGAAGCCAGTATCATCGGTGTGAATAGACTTTATTCCACAGTAGAGGTCATGCACACATGACTGACCTCCATTCGTCTTAGTGACATATTAGGGACTTTTGTTATTATTGCGAAGAGACATTTATTAGAATTGTAGGTTGTGTTACTGGAAGCACACCAGCATCATCGGTGTGAACAGACTTAACAACTATCATCAAGTATGAATCAGCCTGGCTTACAGGCAGAATAAGAGTATTAAACTGTGAGCAAGCATAGGGGAAGCTGTGAGTGCAGAGTGGGTGAACGTGTATAAATTGTATTCTACTTGCATTACTGTTCTTTAAGATGTTGAACCAGGTCAAGCAAGGGACCTGGTCGAAGAGACATTAAACTTGTTGTACTATTGAAGTTGTGGATTGGGTACATTTTTGGTGCCACACGACCTGCGCAGGACACGTACAACCAACGGTTACAGCAGCAGCGAGAGACGAAGCAGGGAACACACGGAAGAAAAATTAAGTTAATTAAGCATTTAGAGTTACGTAGGTGATACATGTTCAAATTATGCATTGGTTGGAACTAATTGTTGTTGTAAATATTGAAATGAATAGTTGAGTAAGTCAATGTTGAAGTTGTGGATTGCCTAGAAGTGGAAATTTTGTTGTTGTTGTAATTAACATGTATAATATTGTGAAATGGTGCCCTCATTATCACAGTCGTGTGTGTCAACCCACAATTTTTGTTAGTTAGAGTAGGGAAAAGACACTTTGTTTAAGAGAGAGGAGGTAGAATAGAGTGTGAAATAGGATTATCAACAAATGACACACATGGCTGGGATAATGTGAGGGATATACAGAAATGAAGAAAGAAATGCAGTCAAATGTATGGTAATGTTGTAATATGTAAATGAATAGTTTAATACAAGTGAGTGACAAAATACGCTCCAAAGAATAGACAAGGAGTAACAAGTGGTATCAAGACTAGCGACACAGAAGTATAGGGAGTAAGAGTAGTTGAGTTCAACACAGAGTGTCAGATATAAAAGTAAAAGTACTGGGGTAGAAGATAGGAAATTAAGACAGGTGGATAACAAGGTAGTGTAAAAGAGGTCAGATAAAACATTAGAACAGACACAGAATGGAGGGGATGACACAGGAGACGTATATGTGGCAGACTATGCAAAAGATGGGGGAAGTGGTAGAAAGGTTAGGAAGTAACTTGCAAATGCAAGAGATAACAAGAAAGTGAGCAATGGGAGAGTGATGAAGATTATGAAACAGTAGTACATGATGAAAACATTGAGAGAGGGAAGACAGAATAGGGGAGTCAAAAAGAAAAAGAAAAAAAAAAAGAAATGGTAGGAGCGTCCTCCAGAAGTTCGGTAACGGCCCTATCAGAAATTGTGGAGGGGGCTCCGATGTATAGAGGGGTGAGAAAGAGGATAGAGCAGGTTAGTTATTAAGAGTGGCTCAATAACTAGCAGGAGTAAGGAGGTGGTAAAACAGGGAGATAATAATGGAATTGAATATAACGAGGGGGAGATAAACAGAGGTAGTAAACGTGAGCGTAGGGGGCGCAGTAGGGGTGCGTGGAAAACGGGTAGAGAATGACAGATTGAGACTCATGAAGAAAGCGTGCGGGGCGAGTGAATGCGGGTGATTAGAAATAGGAAGACAAAGGGTTGGAAAAAGATTGGTCAGTGGAGTGGATGCGAGAGTCCTATCCAGACGTGTGTGGGCAGACACTACGGAACTTGGGGACTGGGATGTGGTGAAGTTTTCATATGTAACAGGTCAGTGTGAGATAGTTACCTAGACAGTCATCCAGTGATAGAAGGATGAATAGGCTTAGTGTTAGCCAAAGTGTGATAGCTCTTATGAAGAGATAGTCATCCAGTGATAGAAGGGATGAATAGGCTTAGTGCTAGCCAAAGTGACAATAGCTCTTATGACGAGAGGCCTAGTGTTAGACATATTATGGACATTGTTATTAGTGTGAAGAGACATTTATTAGAATTGTAGGTTGTGTTAATGGGAGCACAGCTGAACATATTAAGAGACGTCATATTGAAGCCAGTATCATCGGTGTGAATAGACTTTATTCCACAGTAGAGGTCATGCACACATGACTGACCTCCATTCGTCTTAGTGACATATTAGGGACTTTTGTTATTATTGCGAAGAGACATTTATTAGAATTGTAGGTTGTGTTACTGGAAGCACACCAGTATCATCGGTGTGAACAGACTTAACAACTATCATCAAGTATGAATCAGCCTGGCTTACAGGCAGAATAAGAGTATTAAACTGTGAGCAAGCATAGGGGAAGCTGTGAGTGCAGAGTGGGTGAACGTGTATAAATTGTATTCTACTTGCATTACTGTTCTTTAAGATGTTGAACCAGGTCAAGCAACCTTGGCAAGGGACCTGGTCGAAGAGACATTAAACTTGTTGTATTATTGCGTTGGTGTTGTTCTGGTGTATTCATTGCTGTATACAGTTGGGAGGGGTTGTCCAGGCGACGAACGAACCACAGGGGAGTCGAGAGCGCGGTCACAACGCAGGGACGGTCAGGGACCGACACGGCCAATGCAGCGTACAGGTGCTGAGCAGAAGTCTCGGGTGGTCGCAGTCTTGAGGGGATAAGAGGCGGCACCTAAACCGGGGCGCTGACCAGGCCGATCCAGGAGCAGACGAGCACTCAACGGGGCTACCGGGTAGCCTGCCAGAAGGCCAGTCAGGCAGAGGAACTGTTCTAAAGCTGTACTACGAGTCAGACATTATACAGGGTACTAGAACGCTGGTACAGCATAAAGCCGGTGTCCACTAGTAAAAATAAGTAATGGTTGCATAAAGCCGGTGTGCACTAGTAAAAAGAAGTAATGGTTGCATAAAGCCGGTGTGCACTAGTAAAAATAAGTAATGGTTGCATAAAGCCGGTGTGCACTAGTAAAAAGAAGTAATGGTTGCATAAAGCCGGTGTGCACTAGTAAAAAGAAGTAATGGTTGCATAAAGCCGGTGTCCACTAGTAAAAAGAAGTAATGGTTGCATAAAGCCGGTGTCCACTAGTAAAAAGAAGTAATGGTTGCATAAAGCCGGTGTCCACTAGTAAAAAGAAGTAATGGTTGCATGAAGCCGGTGCACACTGGTCATTTTTTAGCGCTTTAGCACAAAAATAAGAAGTGTTTTACCTTCTTTAATAATGTCACGAGAAAACGAAAACTTGAAAATATTGTCACAATTGAGATAAAAAAGAATGAAAAAGATAATGAAGATAACTATAGAAAGCACAAATCAGATGACATCTTCTTTCATGTAAAGAAATAAAAAGAACTGAAATGACACATGATGATGATGATGATTTTTCATATAAGTCTTTTAGACAAGATCTTTGGAAAAATGTAAAAAAAACGGGCTCCTGCCGCGTTGCTAGGCGAAACAAGAGTCAGTGTGAAATGAAAACGTAGTGAAGATGGTGAAATATTGAGTCTAGAATTAATAATGAAATATTTGTGACGAGTGTGATGGAGCTGTTGCGGACTTGGAAATATCAGCAGCGATAATAATCGATAAGATGAGAGGGGAAGAAGTAGAGAGAGCGCGTGTCGTTAGCGAGATTATCACCAGCTTATCGTCTCCCAAATATTTACCACAATTATTTGTATAAGTCCGTACTTACCAGATTAAGTAATTGTTTTAGGGCTAGCTTTTTTTTTGTAGAGATCCTATAAGGAATTCCGTAGGACCTATCTACCTTTCGTTCGCTTGAGGTATTGTCCATATCTGTAATGTTATTTATTATTTAAATTTTACTTTTTTTTTTATTCTTACAGTGGTCCATATAGTTCCGTGAGATAATTTGGGACTACCACAATCTGGCATTCACTGCCATCAGGTCGCATGTTCTTAGAACGTTGCATTCACCACAGCTCGTCTGAAAGACGCATGTTCTTAGAACGTTGCATTCACCACAGCTCGTCTGAAAGACGCATGTTCTTAGAACGTTGCATTCACTACAGCTCGTCTGAAAGACGCATGTTCTTAGAACGTTGCATTCACTACAGCTCGTCTGAAAGACGCATGTTCTTAGAACGTTGCATTCATCACAGCTCGTCTGAAAGACGCATGCTCTTAGAACGTTGCATTTACCACAGCTCGTCTGAAAGACGCATGCTCTTAGAACGTTGCATTCACCACAGCTCGTCTGAAAGACGCGTGTTCTTAGAACGTTGCATTCACTACAGCTCGTCTGAAAGACGCATGCTCTTAGAACGTTGCATTCACTACAGCTCGTCTGAAAGACGCATGTTCTTAGAACGTTGCATTCACTACAGCTCGTCTGAAAGACGCATGCTCTTAGAACGTTGCATTCACTACAGCTCGTCTGAAAGACGCATGCTCTTAGAACGTTGCATTTACCACAGCTCGTCTGAAAGATGCATGTTCTTAGAACGTTGCATTCATCACAGCTCGTCTGAAAGACGCATGTTCTTAGAACGTTGCATTCACTACAGCTCGTCTGAAAGACGCATGCTCTTAGAACGTTGCATTCACCACAGCTCGTCTGAAAGACGCATGTTCTTAGAACGTTGCATTCACTACAGCTCGTCTGAAAGACGCATGTTCTTAGAACGTTGCATTCACTACAGCTCGTCTGAAAGACGCATGCTCGTAGAACGTTGCATTTACCACAGCTCGTCTGAAAGACGCATGTTCTTAGAACGTTGCATTCATCACAGCTCGTCTGAAAGACGCATGCTCTTAGAACGTTGCATTTACCACAGCTCGTCTGAAAGACGCATGCTCTTAGAACGTTGCATTTACCACAGCTCGTCTGAAAGACGCATGTTCTTAGAACGTTGCATTCACCACAGCTCGTCTGAAAGAATCTCGGTCTCTAGCCAGATTTCCGACTTCTGTTGTCACGTTCAAGGTCTCCTTGATGCCTTGAAACAACCTTCTTCTTGGTTTGCCCCAGATGCGTTGCCCAGGAACCATACCTTCCATTATCGTTCTTTCCGGCCAGCTATGTCTTTTGGCGTGACCATAGTATTTTAATGTCCTCTATACAATGGTGTTTATAAGCCAGTTCTTTTTCATGTTTAAATCTTTTAATATGTCATCATTGCTCATTTTCATTATCCAAGGCATCTTAAGAATCTTTCTGTAGCGTTTTGTTTTCAATGAATCAATTTTCTTCCCTACTATTTGGGAGATGGTCCATGATTCACAACCATATGTTGCTATCGAGAAGATACATGCCCTCTGTAATTTTAATTTCACTGTCTTGCTGGTGTTGTGCCACATGCTCTTCATGTCATTTAATTTTTGCGTTGCTATTGCTAATCTTCTTTTGATCTCTTTCTGTCAGTTTCCATTGTTAGTTACTACAGGTCCCAGATATTTATAGTTTTATAATTTCAAGTTCTTCATTGTTAATGATTTTGGGTTGGCTTTCTGTTTTATCAATGGGCATTATCTTAGTGTTCTTTATGTTTATCTATAGGTTATGCTTTTCACTGTGTTTTTTAACACACTCAATTGTCTCTTGTAATCTTTCTGCACTGTTTGAGAGGAGGACTGTGTCATCAGCGTATCTGAGTTCTGGAATTATGCTGCCAATTTATTGTGAAAGGATCCAACTTCATAAATTTGTCATCGTTTCTGACATTTCTTACGTTGTTCTCAGCATAAAAGTTTGACAGGTAACGAGAAAGGATGCATCTAATCTGGGATTAGCAACCGATTAAACTGCTCAATGAAAAAAAAAACACGTGACCATTAATGAATAGCAGACAACCATGTTGAGTAGCACGCAGAATACACTCAATAAAATAATGATCTACTGAACACTCCATTTCTCTCGGTCGTTTTAGTTTATTTTTTTATTTTGTTTTTGTAAAGGAAAAACAAACAAGCCATCTACATACCGCCTTTATTGTTTCACCACATGTTACTTCACCACATGTTATTACTAGAAGTGAATTTTCATTTAACAAATTACTGCATTAGTTGTTGTTTTTTTTTTAATTCGTGAAACTTTAGTTGATCGAGAATGGAATTATTCAGTTCATGAAATGATATTTTTTTTTTATCTGGAGAGTTCAACCAAATTTAGCGAACGGTTTTGTTGTTTGTTTGTTTAGTATCCTTGTGCGTATTCTGGTTCTTATAACTTTTGAATTAATGAAAAGATAAATGCTTATTTCTTAATTAAGATATGCAATATTTGCAGTTTCAAAATAGCAAAATAAAACTATTGATACTACAAGCTTATGTTTATTTGAAAGAAAAACAATGCGATGGGTTTTGCTAGTTACCCCTACAAGAAGATATTCATTCACCGAGGACAGAGAATTGCGGACATGATCGCCTACGCCATCTGGTATGGCACATAATGATTATTTCTACAAGTTCGACATCATCATCCGAGCCGCTGTTTCGTGAGACGGGTTGTAGGAGCAGAATAGGAAGAAAGAACAGTAAAGTGTATCAGTCGCGTCTTGTGACGTATTGGTGATTAAATTATCAGCGCAGACTTTGGTGTTGTGGTCTGTGTGTGTCTGTACACATTTTCAGAATCTGGTAAACCTTGAAAACTTCGGTTGGAAATAAAAAAAACAACTCCTCAACTTTTGGAAATTGAAGGTAAATGTAAAGGTAAAGTACGAGACTTGAACCGGCGTCTTAGCACGAGAGTTTCCACCCATATGTGCCCGGCCGCCTATTCAGAAATGTTCGGAGATTTATGTATAGTGTAGCCTCAAGCATTGAAACTCAGATGAGAAGCGACATTCCTCACCTTCTCAGGGTAATACCCTGGTACCCATTTCTGCCAACGGCTGGGTCGACCGTGGGGGTATTTTTTTTTTTTTTTTTACAACCAAGAGTACAATTCACACTGCTCCCAGCTGAAATCGAACACGGTTCGCTTGTCCGAACGTTGGTAGTCCAGTCGGGTGGTTTTCCTAACTCGGCTACCGAGGCCCCATAAGAAATTGAAGAAAGACACCTAGTGGATAGAAGGGTGAAAAAAACTTTTTTTTTTTTTTAATCGGTTTCAGGCGAGTAGTTTGTGAGATCAATTCGAATTTCTAGCTCGTTTATCGATCTCAATTTGAGACATGTCCTGGCCAGCTGTCTCAACTTCGCCACGCCCTGAAGAAAGAGAACATCAATATTTCAAGCTGATATGTTACGACGCATGAGAGTAGCATCGCTAGAAAGTG
This sequence comes from Megaustenia siamemsis, assembly GCA_032433765.1. NCBI lineage: Eukaryota > Metazoa > Mollusca > Gastropoda > Stylommatophora > Ariophantidae > Megaustenia > Megaustenia siamemsis. The sequence continues at coordinate 59,769,323 of JAVIAB010000008.1, forward strand.
ACAACGCACCGAGAAAAATGTTACGTTTGTTCCTAATTTGTTATCGTCACAGTTCTTCTCTTTGTAATCTATGAGTTTCTAGAAGCACTAATATAATACCAAGAATCATTGAGAGAATCTTTACACCAGTTTTCTTTATGCCAGTGATCTAGAAAAATGAAAATCTGCTGACTTGTTACAGACGTCTCATTGTTTTGAAAATATTTCTAATTTATTTTTTCTACCACAAAGTTGTTTTACACTTTTCCGACCTCCATGACGATTCGTGAATTTCGCGAAATGACGTAAGAAAATGATTTAGTTTATTGTTAATTTCGGAAAAGACAAAATTATGTCTTGATTTGAGTATGTACAGACTTTGATTTCCGAGTTAAACGTCTACACATTAAGCGAGTCGTGAATTAACAACCCTGACTTTACGTTTCATTGTAGCGCCTACAACAAAGTGAAGTATTAATTAGAAGGAGAACTTTGATGCGAGCAAAGCACATATTGTTATTTGATGAGAGATAGATGGAACTTAGTCACAAGTCGGTAGATGTCTCAGTGCGCAACTCGGAATAAAGAAACACATTATTCGGCCTGCCATTGATCTATTCTAGACATCAATTGCTGAGGCGGAGTTTGTGCTGAGAGAGAGTGATTACTGAATGTTAGTAAACTTCTCACCCGCCAACACTCTGATAACTGTGCTCAATAAAGATATACTTACTTTTCTCTCATTCTAGAGTTTTATATCTCTATATGCCAAGTTAGTTTTTAGAATTTGTTTTATATTAAATTGCACGTGATCACATTTGCTGGACTACATTTTGTGACGAATAGAACAGCTGACATGCATGCATCTACGCCGCTGGTTGTTAGTCCACTACGCCGCTGGTTGTTAGTCCACGTGATTAACAAACGCGATGATATATTTTGCGCCAGCTCTTTAGAATTTTCTGATGTCAAATTGACTTCACAATCAATGCATGCGTTAATGGCCACAGTTGGCACAAATGTTATCATTCATCATCGTGGCTTACAATAACATCTCTATTCATTTCTTATTCTCTGAATGTTGAGGACGGCTTGATAATTCAGAAATCATTACAAATGTCTACAAATTAATCAACAGAAAATACACTTCTTATCTACTCTTTTGTAGATGCCCTCGGCCTGTGCAGGCCTCTGTAAATACGCCATACTTTCTAGTCTGAAAAGACTAGAAACCACGCTGACGAAGACCTTTATCTTGGACACAAGCCACAAAAATAAGAAATATTACGATGATGAACACTTCCCAAGAGTTGACAGTTCCAGAGTTACTACACTTGTCTATCTTTATCAATGAAGAAATCGTCATGAAGATATTATGGACCTTCAATTATGTCATATTTCCGTGTATTGGCTTTGTAGGAATAACAACAAACATAACTGGCATTGTACTCATTTCAAAAAAAGGACTCAGAAAGACCTCAGATATTCTTCTTGTTTTGGCCGTGTCAGATATAATGTTCTTGCTTGGTTTGAATAGTGTTCCTAATTTTGTGATCTCTTCAAATGTACCCAAAGCGTTCCTGTTCTCCCAGACGGTCAATTATGTATTTTACATTTGGTATATGATACATGCACTGCTGTATTACATCGGATGCAGCTGGTCTACGATGATCCCTGCACTTATCACTGCAGATCGATTGTTAGCGATTTTCGCGCCATTAACTTTCACCAGAATCGTGACTCCGATGCGAACAGTTTTTATTTTAATTTTCCTCCTCATAGTCATTTTAATTTGCTTTGCTTACCAGTACGGTGTTTGTATCGGGTTTAAACAAGAGATCGTACACGGCACATCAGCGGGGTATTCTATAACACAGAACAGTACTATTATGACGTCAGAGTTGGACGGTATCAACATTTTATCGATTTTGTTAACAACCTGTCAGGAGTGATACCCTTAGCTCTTGTTACCTTGGGATCCGCTGTTATAGGAGTCAAGGTCACTATCATAGTCACAAAGCGTAGACAACTCACATCAGGCCCCAATAACAAAGTATCGTCCCTGAGAGTTATCTCTAAAACAACGAAAACTTTATTAAACATCTGTATCTTATACATTGCTTGTGACGGCTTCGGGTTTGCCACTGAGTACATTACCAAGAACGACTGGTCTCTAAATATGTTGTTGGTTGTGAGTGGGGATTTTCTATTTTGTACCAAGTGTATCGGTAACTTTATTATTTATGTCGCCGTTAACAGAATCTTCCAGGCAACAGATGGGACAGTGGGATTCTGTCAAAAACACAAACATTTTTAATTTGAACAAGACAGATTAACTTTGACTTATTATGTGCATGTTTTTTTTTGCCACAAAATCATGCATTTAATAAATAACAAGTGTGAAATACGTTGGTTTTTTTTTGTTCTTTCTGCTTCTGCTTTGGGTTATAGGCTAGCTTTATTTAATGTATTTTAATTTGTATACTCTGAAATATAAGTAAATACTTTATTTGGTATACACTGAAATATAAATAAATAATTTATACATTTTCATTGAAGAAAATGCATATAAAATCAACACCTTACAGGAATAGTCTGTACACGCTTCGGGAAATCCTGGAACTTAAAGTGGAGCGAAAATGGAGAAGACCTGACTGAAATGAAACTGATTCCATGAATAGAATATAGAACCTGGGACTACCTGACTGAAATGAAACTGATTCCATGACTAGAATATAGAACCTGGGACTACCTGACTGAAATGAAACTGATTCCATGAATAGAATATAGAACCTGGGACTACCTGACTGAAATGAAACTGATCCCATGACTAGAATATAGAACCTGGGACTACCTGACTGAAATGAAACTGATCCCATGACTAGAATATAGAACCTGGGACTACCTGACTGAAATGAAACTGATCCCATGACTAGAATATAGAACCTGGGACTACCTGACTGAAATGAAACTGATTCCATGACTAGAATATAGAACCTGGGACTACCTGACTGAAATGAAACTGATTCCATGACTAGAATATAGAACCTGAGACTACCTGACTGAAATGAAACTGATTCCATGAATAGAATATAGAACCTGGGACTACCTGACTGAAATCTATCTATCTATCTTTCGTTCGCCTGAAGCATTGTCTATATCTGCAATGTCGTTTCCTGTATAAATGTTACTGTCTTTTGTAATTCTTGCAGTGGCCCATATAGTTTTGTCTGTAGTGTTGTATCTATGGGCCAATGGATTTTCCTCAGTCTACTATATTCAGTGCAGTCTTGAAGTATGTGTTCAGCAGTCTGGGGCGCCTGTCCACATGTACAAGTAGTTGAGGTGCCGATCTTGAATTTTGTATACATGTGACTATGGAGTCGATTGTGTCCTGTTCTGAGACGTATAATGATAACTTGTTCATATCTATTCATATTATAAAAGGCATCCTGATTTGGGGCTTGTGGTCCTCTGATTGATTTGATTATCTGTTTCTTATGATGGTATGTAACAGGTGTATCTAGTTGTGTGCCTGTTGAACCTTCCTTTGCCAACTGATCTGCTTTCTCATTTCCTGGTATTCCACAGTGAGATGGGATCCACTGCAGGGCAACCCTGTGGTGCTTGCAGAGTTCAGTCAATAAGGTCTGCAGATGTGGTAATTTTCTGGATTGTAGTGCCTGGAGTACTGATCTTGCATCTGTCAAAAACACTACAGGCTGCGGGCTAAGATTAATGTTCAGCAGTTTTTCTATTGCTAACTTTATTGCTTGTATTTCTGCATCATAATTGTGACAATATTTCCCTGTTGCTATTTTATTCATATCCCTAGTGTTATTTGGGTATTCTATATATGCACCTGCTCCCCATTTTTTACTGCATTCTGTGCTGATCCATCTGTATACACACGAATCCATAGGTCTTGTGGGTATTCTTCATCCAGGAAACTGAGAGTTATTGTTTTTCGCTGTAGACTATTCTGTCCTCTTTATCAACTATTCCTTTCACTTCTGTCCGTATTTGAACTGATAATCCAGATTCCTCTGTCCAGGGAGTCTGTTCTGGTATGGGCAGTAGGGGGTTAACAGCTCTTGGCATGTCTGGTGTTTGTCTACTAATACGCTTGGCTTGGTGGATAAAACTGCTTCTCTTAAGTCGTCCCAATGCAAGATTTTGGAATCGGTCCTTCATTGGATGTCTCGGCATGCAAGCAAATTTTTCTGCCTGTATCAGCACCTTTGTGTCCCTCCGTTCTCTCAGTGCTGGTATCCTCCACAATTTCTCCATCTCTAATATTGGTGTTGATTTCATTGCTCCTGTGATGACCCTAAGTGCCTGGTTTTGTACTTTATCCAGTTCTTGAAGTGTGGTGTTTGATGCTGAACACCATGCAGATGATCCATATTCTAAATGTGGGCGTATACTCTGTTGGTAAACTTTACTGAGTATTTTCCCACTCGCACCCCACGTAGTTCCACACAGCTTTCTTAGAATAGCCAATTTTCTCCTTGCTTTTTGGGTTGCCTTATTTATCTGCTGTTTCCAAGATAGTTTGTTATCAAATGTAACTCCGAGATACGTAGCCTGTATGTCTTCTTTCACAGGCTCATTGTTTATATAGATGGCTCCTGCTTTTTGTTTTGGGGAAAGAGTGAAAAGTGTAGTACTGCATTTGTCTGTATTGATGCTGATACACCATCTATTTGTCCATGAATTCAGTGCATTCATAGCTCTTTGTAACAATTTGGAGGCCACTGTTGCATACTCCTCTGTGCACCACATTACCAAGTCATCTGCATACATTGCCACTTTGATACCATGTGGTAGTTCAGTAACTAGGTCATTGATGTAGATCAGAAAAAGTGTTGGAGATAGTACCCCTCCCTGTGGAACGCCCTGGCGCAGTAAGACCTTCTTACTCTTAAGACCATCCAGTTGCACTCTGGCTCTCCTGTTATGCAGGTATGCTTAAAGATATATTTTATTCTTTTATTATCTCAGTAGATATATAACATACAGTGTATATTATATAATATTACAAACATATTTAGTACACTGAGTAAATATATAGTACAAGGATAACATTTATTTATAGCTATGTAGTTGGGTGTCTGCTTAGCTATGTGTCATAAATGAATCATAAGGGGTGAAACTGTTAGAGATTGCCGGCTAGTCTAAGCTGGTAGTGTAACGAGTTAAATATCTAGAGCCATAATCGAGACGTTATCATCAGCTACCTTTCTTTTTATATAGAAATAGGAAAGAGCATTTCTTGTTTGACTGTAGGAAAATATGGAATTATTTAAGACTTTGAAGCCTACATTTTTCCCACCCTTGACCTTTTGCGAGGCGAGAACCTCTAAAAACATATCTTTATCTAATTTGTTGTGTTGCTTGCTTAGCCCTTTACAACTGATTTTATCATAATCCCCACTACAATGGTACGTCTTACTACATAAGCTAACAAGAGCTGTCCCTTCGTACTCTAATTTAAAAAGACCTGGCGTTCGTTTAGTGTATGCTTCAACCCCCTTACAGTTTATACAGTCTGTCTTGCTAACATGCTCATCGCAAAACTCGACAGGAACCCAGTCTTTATATTCTCTATTAAACTGAGCCTGCATACCTGACTTAACTATGTCTTCTAACTTAGGTGCACTTAAAGCCAACTATAAACTATCGGTATCTGTTTCACATAACTGAAAATCGGACCTGGCTACAAACTTATCTAAGAACTCGAAATAAAAATCTAACATACGAAGTTTCGCATATGATAGACGAAGAAACTGATTTGTAGGGGCAAGTACCAAACCGTTTTCTTTTTCTCCATCTCAATTTCAAAAAGATCATCCCCTAGTTCAGTCACCTTTTTAACCGGGAATTATTTATCATTTTCGAGATCTCATCCCCCTGAACGTACGAGACATCGCTATGATTGATCTTATTGGTTAGAGTCTTCCCACAGGCCGAGTTTCAAGGAGTTTCATCGTATCCCTGACTAAAGATTGATTTTCGTCTAAATCGCCAGCCCGACGCCTCTGTGACCATATCTCCAAACTTTTTTAAAACAACTAGACGGTTGATATTCTATCACTTGATAGATTTGTGTTACCTCTAGCCCATGATCTAAATACCATTTTGACAGTGGTGTTGCCAACAAAATTTTCTAGTGTGGCATGATAGCTGTATGGAGGTTCTCTACTGTGTCATGAGGAATGTATGTAGGTTGTCTGGTGTGTCATGATGGTTGTATGTATGTTGTCTAGTGTGGCATGATGGCTGTATGTCGGTTGTCGAGTGTGTCATGATGGGTGTATGTAGGTTGTCTAGTGTGTCGTGATGGCTGTATGTAGGATGTCAAGTGTGTCATGAGGGCTGTATGTATGTTGTCTAGTGTGGCATGATTATTGTATGTAAGTTGTCGAGTGTGTCATGAGGGATGTATGTAGGTTGTCTTGTGTCGTGATGGCTGTATGTAAGTTGTCGAGTGTGTCGTGATGGCTGTATGTAGGTTGTCGAGTGTGTCATGAGTTCTGTATGCCGGTTGTCTACTGTGTCATGATGGCTGTATGCGTGTTGTCTAGTGTGTCTTGATGGCTGTAGGCAGGCTGTCTAATATATCTTGATTTTGACCTGATATGTTACTAAAAATAGATTTTGACCTATAAGGCAATACCGGATGAGTTACTAAAATTATTTTGACCTATGAGACAATACCAACGTGTCCACTTATCAACCAAAGACTTTGATACAGTTGAGAAAACCCTAATAATTAATTCGAATCTACTAAAAATTTTGCACATGATGGTAGTTAGGACTGTGTCTAAATGATTAATGAAAATATTAATACAACACTAGAAAAAACCAAACACACTAAAAACGCCTCATTGAAATGCTTTACTTAAAGTTCACGCCCCTGTCACAACTCTGCTAAGAAAAGTACTGCAAACCATGAAAGTTACGTCCCCTGCTATAACTCTACAAAACGAAAGTATTACCAAACACGTAGGTTACATCCCTGCCATAACCCCACTAAAAGAAATGATTTTGCTTAAAATAGCACTTTTATGTTTCTTACTACTGACCATTTTTTATGGATATCCTATGAAATTATTAAGAATAGTAAATTTAACCTCTAGGCTTACCCCAAACTTTATATTACACACCCCGTAGCAAGAATTTACTTAAAATATCAATTGTATGTTTCTTACTACTGACCATTTTTTATGGATATCCTATGAAATTATTAAAGAATAGTAAATTTAACCTCTAGGCTTACCCCAACTTTATATTACACACCCCGTAGCAAGAATTTACTTAAAATATCAATTGTATGTTCCTTACCCCCAACCACTTTTTGAAGGATACGCCTATGAAATCGATAAAAATAGTAAATTTAACATCTAGACATACCTTAAACTTTATTTTAAACATGACCATATCAAGAAGTTGCTTAAAAAAGCACTTTTATGTTCCTTACCCCCAACCTCTTTTTGATGGCTACGCATATGAAACTATCAAAATTAGTAAATTTAACAGTTAGGCTTACATCAGACTTTATATTTGACACACCCATGTATCAAATTTGCAATAAAAATTCAACTAAAAATTAGTAGTGTATTATGGCATTTAGAGACCCCACTAATAGAAATATGAAGTAGTAGGACCGAGACTAATGAGAGCAACATTTAAAACAACCAAAAACAAAATAAAATTACACATTATCCAATGCTATGCACCAACCAACGATAAAGATGATTTAGTTAAAGATGATTTCTATAAACAGCTACAAAGTCAGATGGACGCAAGACGAGCCAAGGATATTATAATCTTGATGGGAGACCTAAATGCTAAAGAAGGATCAGACAACAGAGGCTTCGAAGAGATTATGGGAAAACATTGACTTGGAGATATAAACGAGAATGGAGAGATATTTATGAATTTCTGCGCCCTTAATCAAGTGAGCCTAGGAGGAACAATATTCCAACATAAACTTAGCAATACACAAAGCTACATGGGTGTCACAAGATCATAGAACGGAAAATCAAATTGATCACATATGTATTAATAATAAGTTTAAGTCATCCTTACAGGATGTAAAAGTATATAGAGGGGCAGATGTCGCTTCTGATCATCATCTTCTGATAGCCAAACTTAAAATTAAACTAAAAAGGTATACTACAACGAATAAGGGTAAAAAGTATTTCAATGTAGGGTTTCTTAAAGAACAAGGAATTAAAGATAAATTCGCAGTCACAATATCAGATAAATACCAAGTCCTCCAACAACTAGAAAATACAATAAATATAGAAGATCATTGGAAACAGGTAAAAGATATATGGAAAGAGACATGCGAAGAAACACTCGGGAAAAGAGAACGCCAGAATAAGGCATGGATGACAGCAGAGACCCTGGACAAAATTAAAGAAAGAAAGAACAAGAAAGCAGACATAAATAAAAGCAAAACGAGAAGTAATAAAGCCAAGACACAGGAAGCTTACACAGAGGTGAGCAAAGAAGTGAGAAGATGCATTAAAAGGGATAAGCGGAAATATATAGATGAACTAGCTAAAGAGGCAGAAGAAGCAGCAAATAAAGGGAATATGAAAGAACTTCACAACAGCACAAAGAAATTAAGTGGAAAATTCAAACAGATCAATGCCTTTATTAAAGATAAGAAAGGAAATCTGCTTAGTAATATAAGGGAACAAATGGAGAGATGGAAAGAGCACTTTGAAGAACTTTTGAATAGACCCGGCTCAAATAATCCTCCAGATATACTACCAGCAGAAGAAGAGTTACACGTTAACTGTGGAAAACCATGCAAAGAAGAAATAATGAAAGCCATCAGACTATTAAAAAATGGTAAAGCCACAGGACCAGATGAAATTCCTTCGGAAGCCATCAAAGCAGATATTAACACCTCTACCAAGATGCTACATAATCTATTACATAAAATTTTGGAGAGGGAAGAAATACCTAAAGACTGGAAAGAAGGTTATATGATCAAACTATCAAAGAAAGGAAGTTTACAGGAGTGAACAAATTATAGGGGAATTATGCTACTATCAGTGCCAGGAAAAATATTAAGCAGAATCGTTCTGGAGAGACTAAAAGAGGCCATAGAGAAACATTTGAGAGATGAACAAGCAGAGTTGGACGGTATCAACATTTTATCGATTTTGTTAACAACCTGTCAGGAGTGATACCCTTAGCTCTTGTTACCTTGGGATCCGCTGTTATAGGAGTCAAGGTCACTATCATAGTCACAAAGCGTAGACAACTCACATCAGGCCCCAATAACAAAGTATCGTCCCTGAGAGTTATCTCTAAAACAACGAAAACTTTATTAAACATCTGTATCTTATACATTGCTTGTGACGGCTTCGGGTTTGCCACTGAGTACATTACCAAGAACGACTGGTCTCTAAATATGTTGTTGGTTGTGAGTGGGGATTTTCTATTTTGTACCAAGTGTATCGGTAACTTTATTATTTATGTCGCCGTTAACAGAATCTTCCAGGCAACAGATGGGACAGTGGGATTCTGTCAAAAACACAAACATTTTTAATTTGAACAAGACAGATTAACTTTGACTTATTATGTGCATGTTTTTTTTTGCCACAAAATCATGCATTTAATAAATAACAAGTGTGAAATACGTTGGTTTTTTTTTGTTCTTTCTGCTTCTGCTTTGGGTTATAGGCTAGCTTTATTTAATGTATTTTAATTTGTATACTCTGAAATATAAGTAAATACTTTATTTGGTATACACTGAAATATAAATAAATAATTTATACATTTTCATTGAAGAAAATGCATATAAAATCAACACCTTACAGGAATAGTCTGTACACGCTTCGGGAAATCCTGGAACTTAAAGTGGAGCGAAAATGGAGAAGACCTGACTGAAATGAAACTGATTCCATGAATAGAATATAGAACCTGGGACTACCTGACTGAAATGAAACTGATTCCATGACTAGAATATAGAACCTGGGACTACCTGACTGAAATGAAACTGATTCCATGAATAGAATATAGAACCTGGGACTACCTGACTGAAATGAAACTGATCCCATGACTAGAATATAGAACCTGGGACTACCTGACTGAAATGAAACTGATCCCATGACTAGAATATAGAACCTGGGACTACCTGACTGAAATGAAACTGATCCCATGACTAGAATATAGAACCTGGGACTACCTGACTGAAATGAAACTGATTCCATGACTAGAATATAGAACCTGGGACTACCTGACTGAAATGAAACTGATTCCATGACTAGAATATAGAACCTGAGACTACCTGACTGAAATGAAACTGATTCCATGAATAGAATATAGAACCTGGGACTACCTGACTGAAATGAAACTGATTCCATGAATAGAATATAGAACCTGGGACTACCTGACTGAAATGAAACTGATTCCATGACTAGAATATAGAACCTGGGACTACCTGACTGAAATGAAACTGATTCCATGACTAGAATATAGAACCTGGGACTACCTGACTGAAATGAAACTGATTCCATGACTAGAATATAGAACCTGGGACTACCTGACTGAAATGAAACTGATTCCATGACTAGAATATAGAACCTGGGACTACCTGACTGAAATGAAACTGATTCCATGAATAGAATATAGAACCTGGGACTACCTGACTGAAATGAAACTGATTCCATGACTAGAATATAGAACCTGGGACTACCTGACTGAAATGAAACTGATTCCATGAATATAATATAGAACCTGGGACTACCTGACTGAAATGAAACTGATTCCATGAATATAATATAGAACCTGGGACTACCTGACTGAAATGAAACTGATTCCATGAATAGAATATAGAACCTGGGACTACCTGACTGAAATGAAACTGATTCCATGACTAGAATATAGAACCTGGGACTACCTGACTGAAATGAAACTGATTCCATGAATAGAATATAGAACCTGGGACTACCTGACTGAAATGAAACTGATTCCATGACTAGAATATAGAACCTGGGACTACCTGACTGAAATGAAACTGATTCCATGACTAGAATATAGAACCTGGGACTACCTGACTGGAATGAAACTGATTCCATGACTAGAATATAGAACCTGGGACTACCTGACTGAAATGAAACTGATTCCATGACTAGAATATAGAACCTGGGACTACCTGACTGAAATGAAACTGATTCCATGACTAGAATATAGAACCTGGGACTACCTGACTGAAATGAAACTGATTCAATGACTAGAATATAGAACCTGGGACTACCTGGTCCAGAATTCAACGTTTTACTTCTACACCATCAAACCTATTTTCTCTTTCTATCTCCCCTCCCCCCCCCCCTCCCTCCCAATTCCCAAATCCTTTTCCGATTTCTTAATAAAATGCTACATTTTTTCTGGCCGACAGTCACAAAGATGTTTTACCGCATCACTGAGTATACAATAAAGTATTTGAATAAGTTAGAATGACTTGGTGCATATCTTAAAACCTCTTCAGGAAATAACAATGCGAGCACGCATCATCTCCCCTTACTTCACTGACACATTGACGTAAACATTCTCTAACAACAATTGAGGGGAGGCAACTAACTTCTATACCTAGCAACGATCTTTCTTGAGTTATTGAATTATATTTGCGGGTCATGTCCAGAGGTGCTCAGATCCCCTCCTCAGCAAATCCCGCAGTGTCCAGCGAATGACGACTCCAGTTTTGTGTTGGCTGATAAGTCCTATCTTCTCTTTCCTTCCTCATCTGCCTTTCAGCGTCGAGGGGAGATATAATGTGCGGTCTTTTGCTCTTCTGTTCGCTTCTGCTGCTGTTATGTTTCCTAGTGCTTCTAATATTCCATCGATCCATCTTTTTCGTGGTCGACCCTTGGGTCTGGTGTTCTCACAACGTTTGCTGAAGGCTTGTTGTGTTGTATTTTGATCTTTCTGCCTTGCCACATGGCCAAACCATTTTATCTGTTGTTTCCTTATATATTCTATGGCGGGGGCTATTCCTAGCTTTTTTTCTCAATTCTTCATTTCTAATCTTATCTCTCAGACTGTTTCCTGTCATTCGTCTAACACATTCATCTCAGTAGAGGTTATTTTTCTTATTGTTCTTGCATCTAGGGTCCAGGTCTGGCATTGGTAGCACAACGTTGGGATGAAGATTGTATTGTATAGTGCTCGTTTTGCCTCCGGAGTTATTTTCTTGTTGGACAATAGTGGTGACAACTGTCCGATGATTTGACAAGCCTTGTTGCATCTTGATTCTATCTCTGCCGTTTGAGAATTATCGTTTGTCATTAGACTTCCTAAGTATTTGAATTCCTCTACTTGTTTTAGTTGTCTGCCTTCTGTAGTTATGTTGATGTTCTGTTTATTTTTGGCGACATTCATGACTTTTATTGATGTTGATTTTCATGTTGTATTTTGTGCCTGAGATGTTGAGTTTGTTTAAGTGTTCTTGTAGGTCTTCTATTGATTCATGTATTAGTGCCTGATCGTCTGCAAATAAAAGCTCGTTGATCTCCTCTGTCTCTGATGGGTTGGCTAGCTTGCATATATGGTCCATGTATGTAATAAACAGTAGGGGGAATAGTACGCACCCCTGTCTTACACCTGATCTAACTTCGAAGTGGTCTGTGTAGCCTGCTGCTGTTCTGACCCTGCAGCTGCTGTTGATGTAGAGACTTTTAATAAGGTTGGTTAGATGTTGGCTTACTCCGTATGTGATAAGTCTTATACGCCCACTAAATCTTACGTTTCCGGCTGTGTCCATCTTAACTCCCGCCTCTTTCATCTCGGAGGGCATTGATGACGCCCGCCCGATCCATTGGTTCACCGTCTTCAACGACAACGCAGATAGCCAACCTGTCCGCTCTTTCATTTCCCCGTACTCCCGCATGTCCAGGGACGCAGCTTCTTACCTCCCCTTAAAGTGATGGTACATTCCACGCTTATGGGGAACGGAGAATATGTTTTTAGAGCCCACATTTCTCAATGATCGATATGTATTGTACGGGCGATGTAGCGGGTTTCACACCAGCCCGAAACTGTTTAAAGAAAACAAAAATTGATAAAAGTCAATGGTACCAATTTTCTTAAGCTGGTTGAGACCTGAAGCCGCGTCAGTTCGAATAAAGATTTTGGCGTATCTGGGTATTGAACCTGTGCCATTATGGTCTAAAACAAAAACGCTAACTACTCGGCCACGCCTGCAGTTCCTCCTTAAGTACGCACCTGCTTAACATTCAACAAGGTATGGCATGTGTCAGAAGACTTAGAATAATACATGAATATTATTACGGAGGGAAACTTGTTATTATGGAGGGAAACTTTTTAATATGGAGGGAAACTTTTTATTATGGAGCGAAACTTTTTATTATGGAGGGAAACTTTTTTATTATTATGGAGGGAAACTTTTTATTATTATGGAAGGAAACTTTTTATTATGGAATGAACTTTTTATTATTATGGAAGGAAACTTTTTATTATTATGGAGGGAAACTTTTTATTATTATGGAAGGAAACGTTTTATTATTATGAAGGGAAACTTTTTATTATTATGGAGGGAAACTTTTTATTATTATGGAAGGAAACTTTTTATTATTATGGAAAGAAACTTTTTATTATTATGGAAGGAAACTTTTTATTATGGAGGAAAACTTTTTATTATTATGGAAGGAAACTTTTTATTATTATGGAAGGAAACTTTTTATTATTATGGAAGGAAACTTTTTATTATTATGGAAGGAAACTTTTTATTATAGAGGGAACTTTTTATTATTATGGAAGGAAACATTTTATTATTATGGAGGGAAACTTTTTTATTATGGAGGGAAACATTTTATTATTATGGAGGGAAACTTTTTATTATTATGGAAGGAAACTTTTTTATTATGGAGGGAAACTTTTTTATTATGGAGGGAAACATTTTTATTATGGAGGGAAACTTTTTTATTATGAAGGGAAACTTTTTATTATTATGGAGGGAAACTTTTTGTTATTATGGAGGGGAACTTTTTATTATTATGGAAGGAAACTTTTTATTATATGGAGGGAAACTTTTTATTATTATGGAAGGAAACTTTTTATTATTATGAAGGGAAACTTTTTATTATTATGGAGGAAAACTTTTTATTATTATGGAAGGAAACTTTTTATTATTATGGAAGGAAACTTTTTATTATGGAGGGAAACTTTTTATTATTATGGAAGGAAACTTTTTATTATTATGGAAGGAAACTTTTATTATTATGGAAGGAAACTTTTTATTATTATGGAAGGAAACTTTTTATTATAGAGGGAACTTTTTATTATTTTGGAAGGAAACATTTTATTATTATGGAGGGAAACTTTTTATTATTATGGAGGGAAACATTTTATTATTATGGAGGGAAACTTTTTATTATTATGGAAGGAAACTTTTTTATTATGGAGGGAAACTTTTATTATGGAGGGAAACTTTTTTATTATGGAGGGAAACTTTTTTATTATGAAGGGAAACTTTTTATTATTATGGAGGGAAACTTTTTGTTATTATGGAGGGAAACTTTTTATTATTATGGAAGGAGACTTTTTATTATGGAGGGAAACTTTTTATTATTATGGAAGGAGACTTTTTATTATGGAGGGAACTTTTTATTATTATGGAAGGAAACTTTTTATTATTGTGGAAAGAAACTTTTTATTATTGTGGAAGGAAACTTTTTATTATTATGAAGGGAAACTTTTTATTATTGTTGAAGGAAACTTTTTATTATGAAGGGAAACTTTTTATTATTGTGGAAGGAAACTTTTTATTATTATGAGGGAAACTTTTTATTATTATGGAGGGAAACTTTTTATTATTATGGAAGGAAACTTTTTATTATTATGAAGGGAAACTTTTTATTATTATGGAAGGAAACTTTTTATTATTGAGGGAACTTTTTATTATTATGGAAGGAAACTTTTTATGATTATGGAAGGAAACTTTTTATTATGGAGGGAACTTTTTATTATTATGGAAGGAAACTTTTTATTATTATGGAAGGAAACTTTTTATTATTATGGAAGGAAACTTTTTATTATGAAGGGAACTTTTTATTATTATGGAAGGAAACGTTTTATTATTATGGAGAGAAACTTTTCATTATTATGGAGGGAAACTTTTTATTATTATGGAGGGAAACTTTTTATTATTATGGAAGGAAACTTTTTATTATTATGGAGGGAAACTTTTTATTATTATGGAGGGAAACTTTTTATTATTATGGAGGGAAACTTTTTATTATTATGGAGGGAAACTTTTTATTATTGTGGAGGGAAACTTTTTATTATTATGGAGGGAAATTTTTTTATTATGGAGGGAAACTTTTTTATTATGGAGGGGTGATAGATTAGCGAATCATTTCGGGGAAAGAGGTATGTTTACAACACTCGGGAAACAATTCACAAACAATCAACAGCAGAAAAAAAAACAAAGAACAATAGATGGTCCAAAGCAGTATTGAACCCGTGCACAGCGCCTTGCCACAAGAAACCAAACGCTAAAACACACGCCAAATCAGCTGCCTGAAAAAAAAGATAGCTATCATTGGCGATGTCTTTCACGCAGGTTTACTCATGACTATAGCATAGGTTTACGATCACAGCTCGGGAATAAATTGTATTTCTGTATTTTACTATTAAGTATTTAGCCCTACCCTATTCAGGAGATACTTCTCTTAATAGGAAATCTCTTGAGAATGATCTCTTGATGTGTTCACATAATGCGATCTCTTGATGTGCTAACTTAATGTGATCTCTTGATGTGCTCACTTAATGTGATCTCTTGATGTGCTAACTTAATGTGATCTCTTGATGTGTTCACTTAATGTGATCTCTAGATGCGTTCACTTAATGTGATCTCTTGATGTGTTCACTTAATGTGATCTCTTGATGTGTTCACTTAATGTGATCTCTTGATGTGTTCACTTAATGTGATCTCTTGATGTGCTCACTTAATGTGCTTTCTTGATATGTTCACTTAATGTGATCTCTTGATGTGTTCACTTAATGTGATCTCTTGATGTGTTCACTTAATGCGATCTCTTGATGTGTTCACTTAATGTTATCTCATGATGTTTTCACTTAATGTGATCTCTTGATGTGATCACTTAATGTGATCTCTTGATGTGTTCACTTAATGCGATCTCTTGATGTGTTCACTTAATGTGATCTCTTGATGTGTTAACTTAATGTGATCTGTTGAAGTGCTCACTTAATGCGATCTGTTTATTTGCTCATTTAATGTGATCTCTTGATGTGTTCATTTAATGTGTCCCTTGATGTGTTCACTTAATGTGATCTCTTGATGTGCTCACTTAATGTGATCTCTTGATGTGTTCACTTAATGCGATCTCTTGATGTGTTCACTTAATGTGATCTCTTGATGTGTTCACTTAATGTGATCTCTTGATGCGCTCACTTAATGTGATCTCTTGATGTGTTCACTTAATGTGATCTGTTGAAGTGCTCACTTAATGCGATCTGTTTATTAGCTCATTTAATGTGATCTCTTGATGTGTTCACTTATTGTGCTCCTTGATGTGTTCACTTAATGTGATCTCTTGATGTGCTCACTTAATGTGATCTCTTGATGTGTTCACTTAATGTGATCTGTTGAAGTGCTCATTTAATGTGATCTCTTGATATGTTCACTAAATGTGCTCTCTTGATGTGTTCACTTAATGTGATCTCTTGATGTGTGCACTCATTATGATCTCTTGATGTGTGTTTTCCAAATTTGCTTTCTTCGTGTGATCTCTCTTTGTGAACTTTTGAAGTGTTCATTTAATGTAAGTTCTTGACGCAATTCCTTGATGTGTTCTTATAATGTGATCCCATGGAGTGTTCTCTTGATGTAATAACTTGAAGTATTTTCCTCGTGTAATCTTTAATATAATGTCGTAACATGTTATCCTGCTGTAATCGCTTGGTGCATCATCCTTACGTTTTCACTAATGTACATTCATTTTGATGTCATTTCTTGATTTGACAATACTAACTCTCTACATTTGACTACAATCATTATGTCTCTGCTCTTTGTTCTCGACAGCTTGTAGGAAGCTCAGTTTACTTTTTTTTTTAAATGTTTCTGCTTTGCTGCTGCTATTTGTCTTTCAGACGTTGTCCGCATTTGTTATTGATTTTGTCCGCATTTGTCATTGATTTTGTCCGCATTTGTCATTAATTTGGTCCCCAATTGTCATTGATTTGGTCCCCATTTGTTATTGATTTTGTCCCCATTTGTTATTGATTTTGTCACCATTTGTTATTCATTTGTTACCATTTGTCATTGATTTTGTCCCCATTTGTCATTGATTTTGTCCCCATTTGTTATTGATTTTGTCACCATTTGTCATTGATTTGGTCCCCGTTTGTTATTGATTTTGTCTCCATTTGTTATTGATTTTGTCCCCATTTGTTATTGATATTGTCCCCATTTGTCATTGATTTTGTCCCCCATTTGTTATTGATTTGAATTATGATCATTATCATCAACACTGAGTGTCGTCTCCGCAACGAAGATCGGGTACCATGGAGCGCCATTGCGCTCTGTCTCTTGCTTTGATAGTGCAGGTTGTCATAGGTTGACTTGTCCATCTTTTGATCTTACCCTTCCAAACTAGTCTTGGTCTGCCTCTGCCTCCATTACCTTGTATTTTCTCTTGCAATAATGCTTTTAGTAGACTGTTGTGTCTTTTAACATGCCTCAAAAATCTCATTTGTCTTGTTTGAATTGTGTTTAGTAGTTATATTTTCATTTTTCTCAACATCGCTTTCTTTGGAGTAGTACGTGATGATACTCACATCTCTTTCACAGTGGTCGTCCATATTCGTCTTTCGTGTCCTGACTAAACCTCGTGTATACCCCACACTTTGTTGTTTTCGCTTTCTGAGCCGCTGATTTCGTCTGATTCATGGAGCGATGGGGCATCTACCGTCATAGGAATAGACACGGGAAAATTTTAGCTGCTAGAAAAGGGTAGAGGAATTAACCAGAGTTTATGACTTTCCCCTGAGACCGATGTCACCGGTCAAGAGATCACCACTTGATAACAACCTAAAACTGAGGAAGGGAGCAGAGGAAAGGTGTGAGAAGATTAAACTAATTTATCCATCACTCTTTGAATACGCACACTTCAATTATTTTGAGAGTACAAGGGTTAATTAAAAGTCAAGATTGCGTTTTCTTTTTTCAGTTGTTGCCATAAAGTTGATCAGTGTAACTTTGTTTCTTGCCTTCGGTTGAACGGCATGCAGCACTACAGATAAATAATGCAAATAAGATGCAAGTATGTACCCGAGAGAGAGAAAGAGAGAGAGAGAGAGAGAGAGAGAGAGAGAGAGAGAGAGAGAGAGAGAGAACTCAGGTTCCAGAATTAGATAGTTCATCCCATGAATTTAGGTATTGATAAAAAATCATGCAGACTTAGATAATTCAGTTGATACGTACATCCTGAAGTTAGACTTAGAAGTTCATTGTGTTTTAATTTGTAAAAGTATATAGTTGAAGTGATATCCAATGGACTATGTTCAAAGATAATGAATTAGACAAAGAATAGCTTCATCTAGAATAACTCAAGCAGAGTTTAAAGTACCATCTGAGTCTGGGCGTGTAACCACTAATTGAAGTAGAGCTGTTAACCAACGATATAATTCCACAGCAGCCACTGACAGAAGAATTATGAAGAGAACCACTAAGTCAGCGGTCTCAAGCAAGTAAACAACTGTAAAAAAAAAAAGTAAAGACGCCAAGTGGCGTATAAGGAATATGGTGTTAGTGACCATAAATTCAGAATGGTTTCGGGTTACAACAGGTGTAAGACAAGGATGTCCTCTCACCACTCCTCTTCATTATATATATGGACAAAATAAATCTGGAAACAACCAACAATAAGGAGAAACCAAATAACAACTTAGGGGTAGAAAATTCCAACATCAGCGAGCTACTCTTCGCAGATGACCAATGCCTAATATGTGAGGATGAAAACCTGCTACAACAGCATATAACATATCTAGATAAAAGTTGCACAAACTACAGTATGAAAATTAACACAGCAAAAACAGAGGCTATGAGAATAAGCAAATTAAGACACCCATTAAACATTAAGATCAAAGATAAAAAAATAAAACAAGTAGAAGATTTTCAAGTATTTGGGCACAATGTTCACAGAAGATGGAAAACTAGACAGAGAAATTGAAATGAAAATACAAAAAGCAAATGTTGTCACACACCAGCTTTCACCATTGCTAAGACATCCAAACATTTCTATGCCAGCTAAACAACAAATGATAAATAGCATCTTCATACCAACTTTGTGCTATGAAAGTCAAACATGGACCCTTTCTAAATCACATTTAAGAAAAATCAATACATGTGAGATGCGTTGCTTGAGAAAAATAACAAACAACACAAGAAGAGATAGAATACCAAATGAAACCATAAGAAAAATGGTAGGAACAAAACCCTGCCAAGAATATATAGAACAAAAACAACTTAAATGGTTTGGTCACATGGTCAGAATGAATCCTCACCAATCACCATCAAGGGCGTTCTTCTCGAGAATGCATGGAAAAAAGACCAAGAGGAAGACCTAGAAGAAGATGGATAGATGCAGTGACAGAGACATGTAACAATAAAGGAAAATCACTAATTCAGACAGTTCGAGCAGCGCAAGAAGGACAAATGAAACCACAACACCTTTTAGGTATCAGTGAAAACAGAAAAGAAGAAGAAGAAGACCATAACATTTACAGACCTTCAGCACATGATTTTTGGGGTTATGTGGTCAGTATTACGCCCGTGCCGCGTTACTTTCCCAGAAAAAATCCGGTACCCATTTAAGGCTGGGTGAACCCGGTTACCGACGGTGGTAACCTATAATTGAGCATCTCAGAATCAATGACTTTAATAATGTTTTAAGGCTCCAATATATGTAATAGTATATGAATCATATTTGTGTTATAATAATATGTAGTTGAAGAACACGATGACGATCTAATAAACTTGTTTTTACACTACATACTAGTCAGTGATGATTTGATATTATGTGGTAATGTCAAGAACATTGTGGAGTATCCATATCGTCGTTGTTTTGTCTGCAACCTATTCTGTATTCAACATTCTGTATTCAATATTCTGTGTTCAACATTCTGTGTTCAACATTCTGTGTTCAACATTCTGTATTCAACATTCTGTGTTCAACGTTCTGTATTCAACATTCTGTATTGAACATTCTGTGTTCAACATTCTGTGTTCAACATTCTGTATTCAACATTCTGTATTCAACATTCTGTATTCAAAATTATGTAAAAGTTGTCTCGTTAATCATTTGTTTCTAGATGGCTGCTACCAGGACACCCGCGGTGGGGGAAAAAAGAATAGAGTCACTGTTACCTGCTACGCAAGTAGTAAGCAGCGGCTAAGGAGGTTTGGAAATGTCGCTAGTGCAGTCGAGTAGGACGTGCACGGACCGACATTGTCGACTTAATTTACCAGTGCATTTTGGGAAATGGTGTGACAAGTGGTGGAGCGGATATGTGGAAATTCCTGACAGCAATTAAACTGCCTCCTGAATAGAATAGAATAGAATAGACCTAGAGGACAAGATATTCAACTCCCTAGGTAAGTTCCAATGACGTATTTTGCCGCTAACAGAACCGGTGTCTAAAAAAGTATTTTTAAAAATGATGATAAAGAAACCAGGTTATCTGTATGGCCTTTGGCGTCTTGACATACGGTTGGTAGTAAGCAATCATGATAAGTTAGTAGTTTAGCTTAAAGCATTAGTGTCTCATACTGGGTATTGCTTTACTGAACATCTTTTCTCGTGGCTGAATTTGCCAATCCTGGACAGACCGATCCATCCACAGAACGATCAAGGTGTATTTGCGGTACCTGGCCTAGTCTCTTTTCTCTGAGGCTATCTACTAACATTAATATTACAAAAGTTAAAACACAAGACGTTTAGAAATTATATTTCTGTATTTCACAAAAGTTATGGGATAACAACTCCCTGTTACCTGGAAGGTGTTAAAAACTGAATAAACCCTGACACGAAAACTGATGAGTCACGTGACTCAGTCCGAGAATCTGCCCTGAAGCAGAAGCAACCCCGACTGGTCATCACGAAGAAAGAACACAAACGGGTGGTCAGCTACGAACTTCTCGCAGGCTTCCGGTGAGGTGGTCGGCTCTTCCTGCTGCGTTACTTCTGTAGTCACTAGCCCAGACTCTTGAACATCGATGCGGGCTCGGTGGTGGATTTTACTGATGTGGAGGCTACCTGGAGGTCATGGGACGAGACGAGAGCAACATTTAACTGTGATAAAGTGAAGAGGACATTTTATTGCGACAGAATTAAGAGGACATTTTATTGGGACAGAATGAAGAGGACATTTTATTGGGACAGAATGAAGAGGACATTTTATTGGGACAGAATGAAGAGGGCATTTTATTGGGACAGAATAAAGAGGACATTTTATTGGAACGAGGTGAAGAGGACATTTTATTGGGACAGAGTGAAGAGGACATTTTATTGGGACAAATGATTTTGATGAAGGTAGTTGTAGTTCTGAAATGTCTCCACGTTTATTCCTTCAGCTTTGAAATCCACTTGTAGGTTTTGAGTAATATCTTTGTTTATTATCATAGTTTTGTCTTTTTGATATTCATACCTAATCCATATTTTTTGCTTGTCATGTTTATTTTATTACGTAATTGTTGTAGATCTTATGATTTTCTGCTAGTAGTACAGTATCATCAGCATATCTTAGGATATTGATTATCTTTCCATTAATTTGTAGGCCTGGCATCTCAGTGATTTTTTTTAAAGATTTGCTCAGTGTATAGATTGAACAAGTTTGGTGATAGGATGCATCCCTGTTTTACTCCTCTTTTTATATCAATGGGTGTAGAGTTCTCCTTGTTATATTTTATTATTGCTGTTTGCTCCCAGTATAAATTACATATTAGTCGTATGTCTATGTCATCTAGATGTATATCTTTTAGGCAGACTATAAGTTTTTTAATGGTGTATTCTATAAAATGATTTGGTGTAGTCTATGAAGCAGGCATAAATTGGTTTGTTTACTTCTGTGGACTTTTCGATTAATGTCCGCATGCAGAATATGGCTTCTTTTGTCCCGCTATTTTTCCTAAATCCATATTGCTGCTAATCTAATTCAGTATTGATTTTATTATGAATCCTTCCTTGTATAACTTTTAGCAAGATTTTTGTTACATGGCTCATTATGCTTATTGTTCTAAAGTCACTGCATTCAACTGCACCATTCTTTTTAGGCAATGCAATGAAAGTTGATATTTTTAGTTTATTTAGCATGTACCCTGTATGGTATATGTCGTTGCATATGTATGTGATCACTTCAATGCCAAAATGTTGTAGTGGCTTTATCATCTCTATCTGTATGCTGTCATGTCCTGCAGCTTTTCCATTTTTCATTGTTTGTATAGCTTTTTTCTTTTCCGATTTTCAGATTGTATAGCTTGATGTTCATTTTATAATTGGTTTCTTGTCCCTTTCGTCATAGAATAATTCTGTTATATATTCCTGCCATCAATTGGTTATATCTTTGTCGTCCATTTACATTTTTCCTTATTTGTTTGCAATACATCCAATTTCTGCGTCTTTTTTTTATTGTTACTAGTCATTCCCTTTACTTCTGTGTGCATCCCACTTAACTCTTGTTTATTTTCCATAGTTTCGATTTCTAGACATCTTTGGCTGAGCCAGACTTCTTTTGCCTTTTTGCACATTGTACGTATTTCATTATCAATTGTGTTGCATTGGGTAGTGTTATTCGCTTGTCTTCCTTCTTAATTTTTTTTTCCAAAATGATGTCAGTTATCCTTTTTGGTTCTTTTTTCTTTTTGGGTGAGATGTCGCATGTTTATTATATACTTTGTTTATGCATTACTATTTGGTTGTAACTTTTAAATCAGGATTATATATTTTGAGCTGCTCAATTCCTTCTTCTAGCAGCTTCAGATATGTGTTATTTACTTGTATTATATATGTATTTTTAACATATTTTTGAGTTAAAACTGTTATGTCCAGTGGTATTGTTGATGAATTTCTCTTGTATTTGTTTCTCTTTAGTTCGTCTTTCATTTTAATTATTACAAGCTGTGATGACATGAAGATGGACACGAAAAAATGTTACTAGGACAATATACTTTAATATTAGATCGCCTGAACTTATGGGAAAAGATAAAGTTAAACGAAATCCAAGATCAATAATGTGTTGATAATAAACTTAGACAAGAGACTTGGAGGGGCTACTCACCGGACTTGCTGATTCCACTGAAGTCAGCGACACCTGGCGTTACAGCCTTGACCATACCCATCTCTCTGACGGCATCTCTCAACTGGAAGTCAGTCTCGATCTGAAATCGAGGGATAACGAGATGCACGTGCCTTGGTTCCAGATCCTCGAAGAGATCACTGACATTGCTGTGCATGAGCTTATTCTCTGTGGAAACATCAGAGAAAGACAGAATCACCGATAATATAAGGGCAGATATAATTTATCATTACTATAGCATTTATCAATGCTGCACATATTTGTGCTTGTATATGTTTTTAACCTGTTTCATGTGCTTTGTATTCTAACTGCCTTTCTTCTAGTTCATCTAACCACGGAAGGAGAAAGATGTACCATGGATTATAGTACAAGCAGAATAGTAACACAACTTCCACCACGTTGTCTTCTAACCAACATTCCTAATCCCTTAATGCTGAGTCATATTTTGTTCTTCTATCACTTAATGGATCATTCTGATATGCTTTGTCACAGGTGGAAAATCACGACACATACGCATCTACGAGTACTGAACATGAGCTCATCGTGTGTCATGATGTTGTTCTTATCCTTTCCTATATGAGTTCTGGACATGAGCTCACCTTGATTTTGTTCTTATTCCTCCATATACGAGTACAGAACATACGACCAGCTCATCACGTGTCATCATGTTGTTCTTATCCCTTGATCAGGAAACAGGACAAAGAGTGGCATGATCTCAAGACTTGAACGCTGAAGAAGGATCATTCTCCGTACTTTGCTTTTCTTTGGAGTTTAACAATTGCTTTATCGTTAGTTTATTTGTTTTATGCAGAGCCCTATTTTTTATGTGTTTGAACAATATTCCACTGCATTTTATTTTCTGATTCGTTTTCTTCTACCACATCTCTCTTTTTTTAATGTTTCTAATTTTCTTTGCTAAACGGCATTTTCAAATCAGCTGGCAGGTAATGCTCAAGAGGGGTAAAGGCGTAAAAATGCATGTAAATAGATAAAAATGCAAAGCTGCTCTAAAGTTGATGATGAAGAATACATGGGAAAAAATATGAATGTATAAATGCAGCATTATGAAAGTGAAGGACAACACAATCGAACGACGTTTCGGCTCAATGGGCCTTCAGCGGGAACAGTGGACAACACCCACACACACACATACAAATATGTAAGCAAGTAAACTGAACACTACATACAAAATAATATCTAAGAAAGACAATAATATTAAAAATGAGTAAAAAGGTAACTTCTCTTCAATGTTTGCTTGTGGCCGGGTCATAAAATAAATGAGTTTGGTTAGGAGTAGCTAGGCTAATACGTGAGCGGAAAGGCAGGTGGTCACGAGGAAAATGAGCCTAGCTATGAAGAACTAGGCGCAAACATGAGTCAGAAGCCACGTGGTTACAAAGGAAGTGAGCCTACCCATCAGTGGCTGGAAGAGCACGTGGGCCGGTGGAAACATAGGAAGGGTTCTAAGATCGTGATGGGAGAGGGGTAGTCAGGGATCAGGGAATTTACTAAGAATGGAGTGCTACAAGAATGTACGACTCATGTAAGGCTTATACAGAACAAATAACAATACATTGACAGGCAAGAGGGCAATACGGACGGGAGGGGGGGGGGGTGGCACCGAAGAATAGCAGTGGAGCAGAGCATACCATCGACATCTAAAAGGAGGAATAGGGTGGGCGTATGAGAAGGGGAGAAAAGACAACAGTAATACTCTTTGTATGAGTGTGATAGTCATGCCTAAAAGGAGGAATAGGGTGGGCGTATGAGAAGGGGAGAAAAGACAACAGTAATACTCTTTGTATGAGTGTGATACAGTCATGCCTAAAAGGAGGAATAGGGTGGGCGTATGAGAAGGGGAGAAAAGACAACAGTAATACTCTTTGTATGAGTGTGATAGTCATGCCTAAAAGGAGGAATAGGGTGGGCGTATGAGAAGGGGAGAAAAGACAACAGTAATACTCTTTGTATGAGTGTGATAGTCATGCCTAAAAGGAGGAATAGGGTGAGCGTATGAGAAGGGGAGAAAAGACAACAGTAATACTCTTTGTATGAGTGTGATAGTCATGCCTAAAAGTGCCTTTATACCCAACTAGACTATAAAGGATATTCTCCAGGGCGAAACGGCTGTGGTCACCAGAGTGGTACAAGACAATGCCAGTGATACTGATGTCTTGTTTGTCCCTGTGATCTGAGGAATTAAAATTGGCATCCACTGGAGTTTCAGTATTCTGTCTGACATAACGAAGGTGTTCTCAAAATCCTCCTTTAAGGCGTCTCAAGATTCACCAATATTATATATAGCACCGCTGGCATAGAATGGCATAGATAATATTGCTGGCGACACATGTGAAACCATCCTTGATCTCGAACCGTCAATTGGGGAATGCGATATAGTCGGTGCGAGTACATAAGCACAGGTGATATACTCACGTCCACATGGGACCGTACTTAGTGTTTGTGATCGATCGGTGGAGACAGTTCCTGACCAGTGTGTCATCATATTCCTGCCACGCTGGAAGACGACCATAGGAGGATCATGAAAAAGTATACGGATGGTGGGATCAGAGTGGAGAATGGAACGGTAATTGTTATGAATTCTCACCACAGCTAAGTTATAGAGGTGGTAGATAAGGATGAGTATAGTTCTGCCAGAGAAGGGGCGGTTTGATGGAATGAGTGCATCCAGACGGGAAATCCGGAGAACCTGTTGGCGGGCAAATTGAAGGAGTCACTCAGGATAAAGCCAGGGCTAAAAAAAAGTCCAACATTAGATGAACCTGTTGGAGAAAATCTTGACCATCAAAGCAGATACGACGAAGATGTAATAATTGAGAAAATGAAATAGAATCACGGCATGAAGACGAATGAGATTGAAGTGTAGAGAAAGTAACAGTTGGCGTCTGTGAGTTTATAGAAAACAGAGGTGTGGTAGACCGGAGGTTCCCAGGGAAACAATGAGGTTAAGAAAGGTGACAGAGGAAGTGGAGATACATGATGTGATCTTGGAAGTGGAGATACACGATGTGATCTTGGAAGTGGAGATACATAATGTGATCTTGGAAGTGAGGATGTACGATGTGATATTGGAAGTGGAGATACATGAAGTGATCTTGGAAGTGAGGATGCACGATGTGATCTTGGAAGTGGAGATACATGATGTGATCTTGGAAGTGGAGATACATGATGTGATCTTGGAAGTGAGGATGCACGATGTGATCTTGGAAGTGGAGATGCATGATGTGATCTTGGAAGTGAGGATGCACGATGTGATCTTGGAAGTGGAGATACATGAAGTGATCTTGGAAGTGGAGATACGATGATGATGATGATGATGATGATGATGCGTTCGTCCGATGATTTGAGGTATTCTAACGGATACGAACCGTAGACTTCCTCCTCGTCATCCGCCCTTAAAAGGACGTTATGTGGACGTAGTTACGTTGTGTTGAAGTTTGCAGTGTAACACTGTGATATCTGCGCCTTTCGGCCCAACACATCCGATTTCAGCCGACGCTTTTTTGTGTACCGGGTTCGTCTTCCCACTTCGATCCCTGCTCGCTTGGCCAGACTAGACAGGTTAGTCTGTTTCTAGAGGCACCACGAAGAGGTGTAGCAGGGTCTGGATGGTTCTGGTTCACCGATCCTGGCGCAAGCCATCAGTTATGAGTCACTGACGACTTCCAGCTCTGGTGCTGGGGGGGGGGGGCGCGCCTTCGCCTCCGGAAGTGGAGATACATGAAGTGATCTTGGAAGTGGAGATACATGAAGTGATCTTGGAAGTGGAGATACATGAAGTGATCTTGGAAGTGGAGATACATGATGTGATGTTGGAAGTGGAGATACATGATGTGATGTTGGAAGTGGAGATACATGATGTGATGTTGGAAGTGGAGATACATGATGTGATGTTGGAAGTGGAGATACATGATGTGATGTTGGAAGTGGAGATACATGATGTGATGTTGGAAGTGGAGATACATGATGTGATGTTGGAAGTGGAGATACATGATGTGATGTTGGAAGTGGAGATACATGATGTGATGTTGGAAGTGGAGATACATGATGTGATGTTGGAAGTGGAGATACATGATGTGATGTTGGAAGTGGAGATACATGATGTGATGTTGGAAGTGAGATACATGATGTGATGTTGGAAGTGGAGATACATGATGTGATGTTGGAAGTGGAGATACATGATGTGATGTTGGAAGTGGAGATACATGATGTGATGTTGGAAGTGGAGATACATGATGTGATGTTGGAAGTGGAGATACATGATGTGATGTTGGAAGTGGAGATACATGATGTGATGTTGGAAGTGGAGATACATGATGTGATGTGGAAGTGGAGATACATGATGTGATGTTGGAAGTGGAGATACATGATGTGATGTTGGAAGTGGAGATACATGATGTGATGTTGGAAGTGGAGATACATGATGTGATGTTGGAAGTGGAGATACATGATGTGATGTTGATGGCTCAGTGAAAGTTATTGGTGTAACCGATGAACGTGGAGTTGTCCTCCTCCGGCAGGGGTGTGGCCTTTGATGAAGAAAAACCCGAAGGGCCAATGGTCTCATATGGGATAGCACCGCTGAGAAAGATGCAGTCATCTATACAGACGGATCTGTAATACGACACCAAAGGAGTACATGGACATTTACAGCACGCTCGGCAGGGAGAATAGTCAAGGAAGACAGTGGTGCATACGTTATGAACACGAGTAGCATGATGATGGAGGTGATGGCAGTGACTAGGGACATCCATCTGGTTAGAGTCTCATAATTACACCCACGCGTGGATACTGAGTGATTCGATAAGCATGATAACAAAATGTGGAGGCGTGCACTGGGTAGAGTAATTGCAGAAGTCAAAAATACGTAGGGTCACCTTTGTCTACGTCCCAGGAAATGCGGGAGTACGGAGAAATCAAAGAGCGGACAGGTTGGCTAGCTGCGTTGTTGTTGAGGACGGTCAACCAATGGATCGGCGGACATCATCAATGCCCTCCGAGATGTGGGTAGAGCATAGGACTTCGACAACCATGAGTCCACGTCACTTCTTCGGATGAAAGAGATGGAGTTAAGATTGGCACTGCCAGAAACGAGAAACATAGTTGGCGTGTAAGAAGATTTATCAATCGACACAGAACTGGAGTCGTCAGTCGCTGGACACTGCGAGACTTGCTGAGGATGGTATCTCAGCACCTATGGACATGTTCGGAGTGCAATGATGACCCGCAAATAACTCAATAACTCAGTAACCGAAGGGCCAAGAGGCCATCGGAGTGAGAGATTGAGTTGTAAAGAGAACACACTTCGAGGACGAAAAGTCGGTATAAGCGGTCCTGTGAGAAAAGGACGGACGAGAAGACTCAATGTATGGTTAGTGAGACGAGCTCATTTCCTTCGTGACTCAGCCACAAGCAAGCAATGCAGAGAAGTGCCCTTTTTACTCAATTTTAATGTTTATTTTATTTTTTCAATAGTATTTTACTATGTAGTGTTAAGTTTACTTGCTTATATATTTGTTTGTGTATGTGCATGTGTGTTTATTCTCTGTTCTCGCTGAAGGTCTATTAAGCCTAAGCCGAAACGTCGCTCGAATATGATTTCCTTCTCTTACTTAAAGCTGAACCCATACCTTTTTATTTTCTTTATCTTTTGTTTTTCCTATCACCTAATGATCAAGATGTACAGCCGAAAACAAAGCCACCAGCAGACAGGGCTGACGTTAAGACACCAAGTTTGTTCTTCGTTTCTTAAGAAAAGAAGAACACAGGTAGAACAATGTTGTGTATATTGAGAGACTGAAGAGTCTACAGATGGAAAATGGGTCTGGTCGTTCCGGAGCGTTTAGTGGGAGAAGCAGATGTTTCTACAATCAACAACTTACGGGCACAATCAGCCAGCATACACTTCGAGAAATTCTGGGATAGGCGGTGGAGCGGGTATGGGGATGCCACAACTGCAATGAACCTGATTCCATGATTAGGATAGAATAGAATAGGATAGAATAGGATAGAATAGGATAGAATAGGATAGAATAGAATAGAATAGAATAGAATAGAATAGAATAGATGAACCCCCACTATCTGCAACAATTTTTGTTCTCATTCTCATCAGTATTAAAAGAATAACAATAACCTGCAGCACATACCAAGATCAGTAATGCCATCCTTCTGTTGAGGTACAGCTAAGTAAACGGCAAATCTCCCGCCCTTTAAAGGCAACTTGACGACATTTACTCCACTGGACTTGTCTTTCTTCATAAGCACTGACCTGGTGTCTTCCATCATGTCAACCTACCAAAATCATCAGATAAATCAATAAATGAGAAACCTCCCTGTCACTTAAACAACCACCAGGTAATTGAATTTCGTCGTAACATTTTCCGTTCATTTAACTGGTGTTTGGTTTTTCATTTAGAATCTGTGAGTCCCTTGTAATTATTGACTATTTTTAATAGATGACCAAATTACAAATTGATTAATTAAAAATCGTGCTACAAATGCTCAGCCTGGACTCTAGACTCAAGAGGAATAAGAAAAATAACCATTGCCGAGATATAATGTGTTAGACGAATGATAGGAAAAGGCCTGAGAGATAAGATCAGAAATGAAGAACTGGGAAAAAAGTTAGGAATAATTCATGCAATAAAATACATAAAGAAACAACCGATAAAATAGTTTGGCCACGTGATAAGACAGAAATACCAAAATGCAACAGAACGAGCCATTAATAAACATTACGAGAACACCAGACTCAATAGTCGACCACGAAAACGATGGACTAATGGAATATTTAAAAGCACATGCAACATAGAAACAGAGGCCCTCAAAATAACACAAAATTGCAAAGCTATCAATATGGCGGATAGGCGGCGGGAACCGTTAAAGGCTGTGTCTGAAAAGTGTTCCTTGTTGCAGTTTCCTCATATTCTAAGTCCGGCTTGCTGCAGGAGCTATTGAGTTAAGTGCTCTGTGCACACCGTGAGCTGTGCACTTCATCCGCTTTGATCATGTTTCGATATTCCGATTGCTTACGATGAATGATGATATTATATGACGGGGAACAGATGGCTGTGTTCACTTTCTCTGTGGTTTCGCCGTATGTCTTTTGGCGTGTGCTGAGACTGTTATGATGGGGAATGCAGCTACCTTTCTTTGTTTGAGCGATGAGATAGTACTTCGAATGATTTCACTGGCACGGGCGATTGAACAATTATGGTTTTTAATTCGTTTGCAGTGATACCGCCGAGGCTTTCTATAAACATAACCAAAGCAAATAAAGGACAAAAGAAGAAGAACATCAAATTGCAGTAAAATAAATGTAAACTTATATTACAACACCAACTAATGTCTGGCTGGGTGTGGGGTGGTACAACAAGAATAAAGCTTGCGAAGATCTACACGTTGAAGGCATACTTTAGAGATGATCTGAACGTGGACGTGTTCGATATGCAATGAGGAAGACCTGTCGACTAAACTAAGCTAAACTAAACTAAACTAAACTAAACTAAGACTAAGACAAAGACAAAGACAAAGACAAAGGCAAAGGCAAAGGCAAAGGCAAAGGCAAAGACTTAAACTTAAACTTAAACTTAAACTTAAACTTAAACTTAAACTAAACTAAACTAAACTAAACTAAACTAAACTAGACTAAGACAAAGACAAAGACAAAGACAAAGACAAAGGCAAAGGCAAAGGCAAAGGCAAAGGCAAAGGCAAAGGCAAAGGCAAAGGCAAAGACAAAGACAAAGACAAAGACTTAAACTTAAACTTAAACTTAAACTTAAACTTAAACTAAACTAAACTAAACTAAACTAGACTAAGACAAAGACAAAGACAAAGACAAAGACAAAGACAAAGACAAAGACAAAGACAAAGACAAAGACAAAGACAAAGACTAAAACCTAAAGTAAACTAAACTAAACTAGAGTAGACTAAGACTAAACTAAACTAAACTAAACTAAACTAAACTAAACTAAACTAAACTAAACTAAACTAAACTAAACTAAACTAAACTAAACTAAACAAAACTAAACTAAACTAAACTAAACTAAACTAAACTAAACTAGACTAGACATAGACAAAGACAAAGACAAAGACAAAGACAAAGACAAAGACAAAGACTAAACTTAAACTAAAGTAAACTAAACTAAACTAAACTAGAGTAGACTAAGACTAAACTAGACTAAACTAGACTAAGACTAAGACAAAGACTAAAACTTAAACTAAAGTAAACTAAACTAAACTAAACTAGAGTAGACTAAGACTAAACTAAACTAAACTAAACTAAACTAGACTAGACTAGACTAAGACTAAGACAAAGACTAAAACTTAAACTAAAGTAAACTAAACTAAACTAGAGAAGACTAAGACTAAAACTTAAATTAAATTAAACTAAACTTAGCTAGACTAGACTAGACTAGACTAGACTAAGACTAAGACTAAGACTAAGACTAAGACTAAGACTAAGACTAAGACTAAAACTAAAACTTAAACTAAACTAAACTAAGACAGAAACTATGTAGACAATCAAACCATTCTGTTCACCAAAAAATCAATCACATTTTATCGAACATGAATACATCCCAAAATACACGTTGTCGGATGTATTGTCACTGAAGATGGGAAATAACGTTTGAGAAATAGTAACAAAATGTCGTTATCCAACTAAGTGATACACAAACTGTCACAAATGTTCAAAAACTCAAATATCAAATAAATTATATTCTAGCCATTCTTCTCTTGTTTTTGTGCAAAAATAGTCCCTGTCTAAGGTTAGGTGCATGGGAAGAATGTTATGAGATGATGTGCGACAAAATGTTTGGGACAAAGAACAATTAATCTTGTTGGATGAGTTAGAATGAGAAGTGATTGCATGAGTTAGAATGAGAAGTGATTGCATGAGTTAGAATGAGAAGTGGTTGTATGGGGTAGAATGGGAAGTGGTTGCATTGGGTACAATGAGAAGTGGTTGCATGGGGTAGAATGAGAAGTGGTTGCACGGGTTAGAATGAGAAATGATTGCATGGGGTAGAATGAGAAGTGGTTGCATGGGGTAAAATGAGAAGTGATTGCATGGGGTAGAATGAGAAGTGATTGCATGGGGTAGAATGAGAAGTGATTGCATGGGGTAGAATGAGAAGTGATTGCATAGGGTAGAATGAAAGGTGATTGCATGGGGTAGAATGAGAAGTGATTGCATGAGGATGAATGAGAAGTGATTGCATAGGGTAGAATGAAAAGTGATTGCATGAGGTAGAATGAGAAGTGGTTGCAATGGGTAGAATGAGAAGTGATTGCATGGGATAGAATGAGAAGTGGTTGAATGGGATAGAATGAGAAGTGATTGCATGAGGTTGAACGAGAAATGATTGCTTGAGGTAGAATGAGAAGTGGTTGCATTGGGTAGAATAAGAAGTGATTACATGGGATAGAAATAGAAGTGATTGCATGGGGTAGAATGAGAAGTGATTGCATTGGGAAAGAATGAGAAGTGATTGCATGAGGTAGAATGAGAAGTGATTGCATGGGATAGAATGAGAAGTGATTGCATGGGGTAGAATGAGAAGTGATTGCATGAGGATGAATGAGAAGTGGTTGAATTGGGTAGAATGAGAAGTGATTGCATAAGTTAGAATGAGAAGTGATTGCATGGGGTAGAATGAGAAGTGATTGCGTGAGGATGAATGAGATGTGGTTGCATTGGGTAGAATGAGTAGTGATTGCATGAGGTAGAATGAGAAGTGGTTGCATGGGGTAGAATGAGAAGGGGTTGCATTGGGTAGAATGAGAAGTGGTTGCATGGGGTAGAATGAGAAGTGGTTGCACGGGTTAGAATGAGAAATGATTGCATGGGGTAGAATGAGAAGTGGTTGCATGGGGTAGAATGAGAAGTGATTGCATGGGGTAGAATGAGAAGTGATTGCATGGGGTAGAATGAGAAGCGATTGCATGGGGTAGAATGAGAAGTGATTGCATGGGGTAAAATGAGAAGTGGTTGCATGGGGTAGAATGAGAAGTGGTTGCATGAGTTAGAATGAGAAGTGATTGCATGGGGTAGAATGAGAAATGATTGTATGGGGTAAAATGAGAAGTGGTTGCATGAGTTAGAATGAGAAATGATTGCACGGGGTAGAATGAGAAGTGGTTGCATGGGGTAGAATGAGAAATGATTGCATGAGGTAGAATATGAAATGATTGTGTTAGTTAGAGTGAGAAATGACTACATGAAGTAGAATGAGAAAAAAATGTATATCAGTTAGAATGAGAAATGATTGGGTTAGAACAGACTTAGAACTCTACTCTGCATAAAAAACTTTAAAAAGGCAGTGTAAATAAATCTTTTCTAAAGGACTGGAACCTAACACGCCACCACTACGTGTCTAAAACAGTCGACGATCTGAGGTCAGAAGTCAAGAAAGGTCAATAGTTGAAGAGAGCACAATTCCCTGACTTTTGTTTCTGTCTTACCTTCCACGGAGTCTGCATAAAGTGAACATTCAGCTGGAGAAAGATTCGATCAACTGTACCACTAATTGTACTTTTATTTGATGAAACTCTTGTAAGCAGCAAAATCATGTTTTATTCTATCTATCTATCGTCCTTTTGAGCCGAAGACGGCACATAGGGCAGAACTACAATCTAAAAAAACAGAAACCCTGCGTGCCAGAATGGCACACGTTGCAGAGATCACCTCTACCAAAACCTAAGGCTCTGTTTCCATAACAATACTTTTTACAATGACAGCTTGTCAAGCCATCGATTGCTAGGCTCCAAATAAAAAACAAAAAAATAAAAAAAACGATCTCCAGGCATTTCATAAATAAGAAGAGACTAACACAGTACATCAACTCCAGCAATCTTATACCACTTTTATTTCGTTCTGGAAATGTTTCTTTTTGCAAATGCCACATTTTACGTCAGAATTGAGATATTAACGAATTTCGGTGATTCACCCCCCCCCCCCCCACACCCCAGTCCCTTTTCATGGTTGATGTTTATTTCATCCACAGTACCATTTTAATTCAATATTATTTTACATATTGTTTGTCGACTCTGCTATTTTAAATATCATTCCTCTTAATTTATGTTTTTGTTTTTTTTCTGTTTACAATTCTTTTCACTAGAAAAGTCTGTTGTCATTACCGGCCCCTCGAGAGATTCCTGTTTTAGATGTCTCAGTGACGTCATGAGACTTACAAGCCCTCCAATCTTTTTAGATCGGTGTCGTCATGAGACCTACCAGCCTCTGTTTTGTAGATCTGTGCCGTCATGAGACCTACCAGCCTCTGTTTTGTAGATCGGTGCCGTCATGAGACCTACCAGCCTCTGTTTTGTAGATTTGTGCCGTCATGAGACCAACCAGCTACTGTTTTGTAGATCGGTGCCGTCATGAGACCAACCAGCTACTGTTTTGTAGATCTGTGCCGTCATGAGACCAACCAGCTACTGTTTTGTAGATCTGTAACGTCGAGAGGCATACCAGCCACTATTTTGTCGATCAGTGAAGTTAAGAGGTCTACCAGCCACTGTTTTTAGGTCTGTGACGTCATGATACCTACAAAGCACAGTTTTGTAGGTCTGTGACGTTAAGAGGAGTACCAGTCACTGCTATGTAGGTCTGTGACGTCAAGAGACTACCTATCTGACGTTAAGAGGAGTACCAGCCACTGCTTTGTAGATCTGTGACGTCAAACCAGCCACTGTTTTGTAGGTCTGTGACGTTACGAAGAGTACTAGCCACTGTTTTATAGGTCTGTGACGATAAGAGGACTACCAGCTACTGTTTTGTAGGTCTGTGACGTCAAGAGGCTACCCATATGGCGTCAATAGGCGTACCAGCCACTGCTTTGTATGTATGTGACGCCAAAAAGAGAATCAGCCACTGTTTTGTATGTCTGTGACGTCAAGAAGAGAATCAGCCACTGTTTTGTAGGTCTATGACCAATGAAAGGAGACAAGGATTAAATTGAATCGTCAGATGCAACAAAAATAGGATTAAAATATCGATACCTTTGATACCCTTCCGTCCAGTTGGAAGAAGTCCCATTTCTTTGTCTTATTTTTGTTGAATCGATCCTGCCATGTTGCATTAATTACGAATGCATTGACAAGCACCAAAGAATCGCTATCATCGATACTCCCTGGACAGAATAGAAATATTTCACACAAATTATTTTTAGATAATTACATGACCACTTATAATTAAGGAATCAATGAGCGAATATTTTTTTTCAGAACTTTTCATGAAATGAATTTCTTTCACATGGTTGCGAAGGCTGTTCAAAAAGTATCCAACTTTTGAATAAAAAAAATACATCTAGTCATCTCGTCTTCTGTGCCTTGCTTTATTCATTTCTTGTACTCTCATTATCATAAACTGTTATGTTATTATCAGTGCCTCATATCGTCATTTTTCTTGTCTTGCTATCTACACCTCTTTTACTCATGTCTGATTACTCTAGAGAACTCGCTGCTCCATTTTTATCTCTGTATTCGTCTTTGAATTCTTCCTCCTCTTCTTTTCCTCTCCTTGCTCTTCCACTTCATAATTTCTTTCTTTTTCTTTGTTGACCTTTTCTTCTTCTCCTTTTCTTTCTATACTTTTTCTTCTTCTCTTCTTACCCCTTTATATCTACTTAACTATCATTCCCTTCTTCCTTCTCTTTTAAAATACGATGGGTTGTGTCCGCATCAGATATTGATTATTTGTCCTCTACAGCTGCGCTAATTTGGTTTGTCATAATGAGTCAATCTACGCCATAGCCTGCATTCCCATCTGTAACGAGGCGTTTCAGAGGTTCCAATGTCGCCTTGAATGCACATGAAACACCTTAGCTCCTATGTCTTAACATCGTTCATGTTAAGCCAGTTGTTTAACAACGTATTATCGTTTATCGTTTGTTTACAACCGTAAAGCTTGCTTCCTCGCTGATCGCTGTAGTCACGTAACTGACATGTGACGCTGTACCACACAAGAGATTTACTCGTATTTTCCATGCCAAAAAAACATATAAGTTTTTTTCCCTACATAATTTATTCAGCTTCTACCCCGACAAACGAGTTTATAAGTTCATCATCATCATGTGCCCTACCGGTTGACGTAGGCGATCATGTCCTTCCACAATCTTCTATCCACAGTACGTCGTATCAGTTCTGTTGTTGACTGTTTTCCATGTCATGACACCACGCTATCTAGTATCTTCTCTCTTTGTCGTCCGCGATACCTCTTTCCCTGTAATTTGCCAGTTGTAACCAAGTATTACAACTTTCCTCTTCTCATGATGTGCTCGAAAATTGTCGATTGTTTCTTTCTGATGTTTCTTAGGAGCTCCCTTTTTGTGTTGGCCTCTTTGAGAATGTCCTCATTGGTCTGTTCTAGCTGTGAATGAAACTTCCGACGCCACCACACCTTTAATGAGTACCGAGGACTCTTTTAATAGAAAAGAACCACGGTATTAGCGTCTTGGCGTAGTGTTGACCATTTTGTACAGACATGTGCCGGTGGTCATAAACTACGGTCACATACTACAATATTGTCCAAATCACATCTGTTAATTTTAATCTCAAACTGATATTTTAATTCCGAGACTGGAAATGTTGCATCAGTTATGGATGGGATGTCCCTATCCCAGAACATTCCAATCATTTTTTTAAACTCGTGAAATGTCTAATCCCAAAAACTCATATTTTATAGAAGTGGTCTAAAATTATGACATCACACACAAAACGTATGTTTTTTTCCATCTAAAACATATATATATATATATGTGTGTGTGTGTGTGTGTGTATGAATACATTTGAAATAACAATATATGAATGAAATAATGCTCGTAACAAATATCTAATCCCATAACTACTTATACCATGAAATATATAATTCTATAAACTACTTATACCATGAAATGTCTAATCCCATAACTACTTATACCATGAAATGTCTAATCCCATAAACTACTTATACCATGAAATGTCTAATCCCATAACTACTTATACCATGAAATGTCTAATCCCATAACTACTTATACCATGAAATGTCTAATCCCATAAACTACTTATACCATGAAATGTCTAATCCCATAAACTACTTATACCATGAAATGTCTAATCCCATAACTACTTATACCATGAAATGTCTAATCCCATAAACTACTTATACCATGAAGTGTCTAATCCCATAAACTACTTATACCATGAAATGTCTAATCCCATAACTACTTATACCATGAAATGTCTAATCCCATAAACAACTTATACCATGAAATGTCTAATCCCATAAACTACTTATACCATGAAATGTCTAATCCCATAACTACTTATACCATGAAATGTCTAATCCCATAAACTACTTATACCATGAAATGTCTAATCCCATAAACTCATATTTTATAGAAGTTGTCTAAGATTATAACATCACACACAAAACTTTTTTTTTCTCAGATAAAACATATATTTATGTTTGGATGAATTTACAATGAAATAACAATATAATAATGAATTAATGCTCGTAACAAAATGTTCAAAGATCGGTAAATTTGAGAGTTTCGAGGGATGCAATATTATAAATGTAACCATTAATTTGTTTAAGGTACAACTTCTCCTAACCACTTTGAAGATATAATAAAATAAAAGTGTGTGTTTTATCTTCCTGAATAGAGATGAGTAAATTAACTAAAGTATTAATGACAAGCAACTGTGAAAAATGTGCAGATGGTCACAAAACTATGGGCACTAGCACCGTATGGGCACTAGCACTGTATTATCTATATGTTCCACTCCAGGCGTGACTGAGTTCTTTCTTGTCCCTTGTGAAACACAAAAATGATACCCCATAAACGTCATGCAACACAAAAATGATACCCCATAAACGTCACGAAATACAAAAATGATACCCCATAAACGTCATGCAACACAAAAATGATACCCCATAAACATCATGAAACACAAAAATGATACCCCATAAACGTCATGAAATACAAAAATGATACCCCATAAACGTCATGCAACACAAAAATGATACCCCATAAACATCATGAAACACAAAAATGATACCCCATAAACATCATAAAACACAAAAATGATACCCCATAAACATCATGAAACACAAAATGATACCCTATAAACGCCATGAAATACAAAAATAATACCCCATAAACATCACGAAACACACAAATGATACCCCATAAACATCATGAAACACAAAAATGATACCCCATAAACATCATGAAACACAAAAAATGATACCAGATAAACATAATGAAACACAAAAATGATACCCCATAAACATAATGAAACACAAATATGATACCCCATAAACATCATGAAACACACAAATGATACCCCATAAACATCATGAAACACAAAAATTATACCCCATAAACATCATGAAACACAAATATGATACCCCATAAACATCATGAAACACAAAGATGATACCCCATAAATATCATGAAACACAAATGATACCCCATAAACATCATGAAACACAAAAATGATACCCCATAAATATAATGAAACACAAATGTTACCCCATAAACATCATGAAACACAAAAATAAAAACCCATAATCATCATGAAAAAAAAAATGATACCCCCATCATTATCCTCGCACGTACCTGTAGGGACTATTTCTTTAATCAAGCCCTGAGTCCTCCGCTCAATGTTGTCATTAATTTCCTTCTCAGCGCCCCCGGGGGCAGATAAGTTAAAATTAATTAATTTGGAAGAAAATATGTTTTCAATGTAATCCCTATAGTCTTTCTCAACGGGACTTCTAGGATTGACTAATATGCCTTTGGGTGCGCCATAGGTTATCTCATTAAGAGACGACAGCTGTAGAGAGACAATGGTAACAAAATAATATCATCACATGTTCATTTGTTATTATCAAGATATTTTGATATAATCGTCTTGCATAAATATTAACGAGAACTGGTAATAAACACCATTTTACAAAGGAAATTAAAATACTATGGCTACGTCAAAAGATACAGCGGGCTGGAAAAAATAAGAATGAGAGGCATGGTTCCAGCAAGGCGAGACAGGGACAGACCAAGAAGAAGGTGGTTTTAAGACATGGCCATGGACATGACAAAAGAAGTGGGTGATATGGCTAGAGACAGAGATTCTTTCAGACAGGTTTTGTGGGCGCAACGTTTTATGGGAGATCTAGCTAGAGACAGAGATTCTTTCAGACAGGTTTTGTGGGAGCAACGTTCTATGGGAGATATAGCTAGAGACAGAGATTCTTTCAGACAGGTTTTGTGGGAGCAACGTTTTATGGGAGATATCGCGAGAGACAGAGATTGTTTCAGATAGGTTTTGTGGGAGCAACGTTTTATGGGAGATTTAACTGGAGACAGAGATTCTTTCAGACAGGTTTTGTGGGCGCAACGTTTTATGGGAGATTTAGCTGGAGACAGAGATTCTTTCAGACAGGTTTTGTGGGCGCAACGTTTTATGGAGATCTAGCTAGAGACAGAGATTCTTTCAGACAGGTTTTGTGGGAGCAACGTTCTATGGGAGATATAGCGAGAGACAGAGATTGTTTCAGACAGGTTTTGTGGGCGCAACGTTTTATGGAGATCTAGCTAGAGACAGAGATTCTTTCAGACAGGTCTCGTGATAGCAACGTTCTATGGGAGATCTAGGTAGAGACAGATATTCTATCAGATATGTCTTGTGAGAGCAAAGTTTTATGGGAGATCTAGCTAGAGACAGAGATTCTATCATACAGGTCTTGAGAGAGCAACATTCTATGGAAGATCTAGCTAGAGATAGAGATTCTTTTAGATAGGTTTTGTGGGAGCAACGTTCTATGGGAGATCTAGATAGAGACAGCTATTCTATCTGATAGGTCTTGTGAGAGCAACGTTCTATGGGAGATCTAGCTAGAGACAGAGATTCTATCAGACAGGTCTTGAGAGAGCAACGTTCTATGGAAGATCTAGCTAGAG
Source organism: Megaustenia siamemsis (assembly GCA_032433765.1). Lineage (NCBI taxonomy): Eukaryota > Metazoa > Mollusca > Gastropoda > Stylommatophora > Ariophantidae > Megaustenia > Megaustenia siamemsis. Next base: position 59,809,633 of record JAVIAB010000008.1, read on the forward strand.
ATAGAGATTCTTTTAGATAGGTTTTGTGGGAGCAACGTTCTATGGGAGATCTAGCTAGTGACAGAGAGTCTTACAGACAGGTTTTGTGAGAGCAACGTTTTATGGGAGATCTAGCAAGAGACAGAGATTCTTTTAGATAGGTTTTGTGGAGCAACGTTCTATGGGAGATCTAGCTAGTGACAGAGAGTCTTACAGACAGGTTTTGTGGAGCAACGTTCTATGGGAGATCTAGCTAAAGACAGAGATTCTTTTAGACAGGTTTTGAGAGAACAACATTCTATGGAGATCTAGCTAGAGACAGATATTCTTTCAGACAGGTTTTGTGGGAGCAACGTTCTATAGGAGATCTAGCTAGAGACAGATATTCTATCAGATAGGTCTTGTGAGAGCAACGTTATATGGGAGATCTAGCTAGAGACGCAATGACAGAAACATGCAGAAGCCAGATAGATTGTATACTAACAAAACAGAACAAGAAAAGAGTAACCGACAGTAGAGCAATCCCTAATATTACAGATGACATGGATCATAAGATGGTTATGATCACACTAAAACATCCAAAAATAAAGAGAACACACGAAAACAAATAAAAGAAGCGAAATGAACCGACAATAAAAATAAAACAATTAAAAGATCAAGAAACAAGAAAAACCCTAGAAGAAAAACTAACAGAGGAATTCAAGAAACTCCCTAACGAAGTATGCACAGTAGAAGAAGAGTGGAAACAATTTAAGAAAACAGTAACCAACATCTCTAAAACAGCTTGTGGAACGAAGCTAAGAACAAGAGAAGGGAAAATGAGCACCCCGTGGTGGAACGAAACAATCAGAGAAGCAATTAAAGAAAAGAAGAAACTGTTTAAAAATTGGAGGGAGAACAAGAACCAAGAAAAATATGAAAAATATGCCTTAGTTCGAAAAAGAGTAAAAATTTTGATCAAAGAAGCTAAGCAAAAGAATTGGACAGAATTCTGACAAAACATGAGCAGGGACTTCAAGACAGCCACAAGAGATTTCTACAAAGCAGTAAAAGCCACAAGAGCGAGACAAGAAAACCATGATCCTACAGAGCTGATAAATAACAAAGACGGACAGCCAATATCAAATAACCAATGTATACAACAGAGATGGAAAGAATATTTTGAAGAACTGTTAAACATACCAACTACCAATAAGACAACAAAAACCACGCTAGAACTCACAAATACTGAACCCAAAATCATGAAAGAGGAAATCGAAGAAGTAATCAAATATGCACCAAGAAATAAAGCACCAGGGATAGATAAAATACCAATAGAAAAAATAGCAGCAGCTGGAGAAACAGGAATGCAATGGCTGCACTGAATATTTAATGCAGCATGGCATCAACAACAAGCCCCAGAAGACTGGCAACAGGCAATCATCATACCAATATGGAAAAAGAAAGGTATCAAAAGAGACTGCAATCAATATAGTGGTATATCTCTTCTCAGCCATGTAGGAAAGCTATACACCAAAATCTTGGAAAAAAAGGCTGAGACCAATAATAGAACTACAGTTAAGCGATTCTCAAATGGGGTTCCGAAAAAAAAACAGAGGATGCACTGACGGTTAAATTCTATTAACTATTGACTATTCACATTAAAACAGCTTGCAGAAAAAAACGACAGAACACAATCAAAACGTATACATTGCCTTCATTGACCAGAAAAATCATTCGACACAGTAAACAGAGAACAACTGGGGGAGATACTAACAACATACGGAGTAAGCCAACATCTAACCAACCTTATTAAAAGTATCTACATCAACAGCAGCTGCAGGGTCAGAACAGCAGCAGACTACACAGACCACTTCGAAGTTAGATCAGGTGTAAGACAGGGGTGCGTACTATCCCCCCTACTGTTTATTACATACATGGACTATATATGCAAGCTAGCCAACCCATCAGAGACAGAGGAGATCAATGAGCTTTTATTTGCAGACGATCAGGTACTAATACATGAAACAATAGAAGACCTACAAGAACACTTAATTAAACAAACTCAACATCTCAGGCACAAAATACAACATGAAAATCAACATCAACAAAACAGAAGTCATGAATGTCGCCAAAAATAAACAGAGCATCAACATAACTATAGACAGCAGACAACTAAAACAAGTAGAGGAATTCAAATACCTAGGAAGTCTACTGACAAACGATAATTCTCAAACAGCAGAGATAGAATCAAGATGCAACAAAGCTTGTCAAATCATCGGACAGTTATCACCACTATTGTCCAACAAGGAAATAACTCTGGAGGCAAAACGAGCACTATACAATACAATCTTCATCCCAACGTTGTGCTACCAATGCCAGACCTGGACCCTAGATGCAAGAACAATAAGAAAAATAACCTCTACTGAGATGAAATGTGTTAGACGAATGACAGGAAACAGTCTGCGAGATAACATCAGAAATGAAGAACTGAGAAAAAAGCTAGGAATAGCCCCTGCCATAGAATATATAAGGAAACAACAGATAAAATAGTTTGGCCACGTGACAAGGCAGAAAGAACAAAACATAACACAACGAGCCTTCAATAAACGTTGTGAGAACACCAGACCCAAGGGTCGACCACGAAAAAGATGGGTCGATATAATATTAGAAGCGCTAGGAAACATAACAGCAGCAGAGGCGAACAGAAGAGCAAAAGACATCAAATTATATCTCCCCTCGACGCTGAAAGGCAGATGAGGAAGGAAAGAAAAAGAAGCTAGAGACAGATATTCTTTCAGAAAGGTTTATATGCGTACACGGTTCTACAAGGAGCGTGCAAACTGATGATGATAAAGGGACACTGTCGAGTAGCCTATAAGAAAATTAGCGTTAGTGATCAAGTGATCGTATATTTCCTTGTCCCTGGACATATTTATGGGACAAGATCAGCATCCCGGTAGATGACACCCCTTATCCGGCAGCTCATCTAAGAAAAGGCGAACTCTTATCTCAAGTCATTTTTTTTCAGGGAAAGAAAAGCTGCACATGCGTAATGCTGACAACATTACCCCGCAACACCCCCACCAAAAAAAAAAAAATAATAATAATGCACTGGTCTAACAAAAAAAAAAAAAAAAAAAAACACGGGCAGAAACTCCATATTTCCCTACACGCCATGCGACATGATGGAGCTCGTTCACTCCTATCAAGAGAGCAAATCAGAAAATGTAGTCCTGACAAAAGTCCGACACTTCATTCAATGTATTTCAGACAACTCCTGTGACGCAGTTTGATCTAATCAGTACTGCCCTCCCTAGTCGTTCCCCTTGGATTCACGTGCTGTGATGAGTCGACCTACTGCATCATAACATCGGTTATATCACTGGTCCAAGCTTAGTTCCATAGAGGACACTCCAGCTTAGCTTCACATCGTCGACACAACACGTGACTGCATCGTTTTATGCCAGACTTTCTTCTTCTTCTACCTTTTTAGCTCCCAGTGGAGCATAGGTCTTCAACAAACACTTTCCAAGTCATTCTGTTTCTTGCGATTCTTTTAAGATTATTCCATGTCTTCCCCATCATCTTCATCTCTGCTTCTATCTGTCTTCTCCAAGAATTTCTTGGTCTTCCTCTTTGTCTTTTCCCCTGGGGATTCCAAAAAGGGCCTGTTATGTAATACTCTCAGTTGGCTTCCGTAGTGTGTGTCCTATTCAGCGCCATCGTCTTCGCTGTATCTCTTAATCCACTGGTATTTGACTGGTACATTTCCATAATTCTATGTTAGTGATTTTGTCCTGCCATTTCCATCCTTTTATTCTGCGTAAGCATCCATTAATGAAAGCATGTATCTTCGTGATTGTCAATTTTGTTGTTCTCCATGTTTCTCAGCCATATAATAGCACCAACTTAAAATTTGAGTTGAACATTTTTTATTTTTGTATTTAACCTAATTTCTTTGGATTTCCATATGTTTCCCAGTGCAATGAAAGCTCCTCCAACTTTTGATATCCTTAATGCCAGCCTTTACTTCCCGAAAAAAAGACTTTTGCCAGACTTTTTACTTTTGTGAAAAGGAATATTCTGGAATATTTCCATTTTTGTTTTGAAGTCGAGCCAACCGAGAAAAACAAGAAACTTGACTTTGATCAGGAAAGGAAAGATACTCAGGGAAAAAAGAGACATCCAGAGGAAAAGACATTCAGGAAAAGAAAGACATTTAGGGAAATAAAGACATTAAAGGAAAGAAAGACATTCAAGGAATAAATACACTCAGAGTAAGAAAGACATTCAAGGAAAGAAATACATTCAAGGAAATAAAGACATTAAAGGAATAAATACACTCAGGGTAAGAAAGACATTCAAGGAAATAAAGATATTAAAGGAATAAATACACTCAGGGTAAGAAAGATATTCAAGGAAAGAAAGACATTAAATGAAATAAAGACATTAAAGGAATAAATACACTCAGGATAAGAAAGGCATTGAAGGAAATAAAGACATTAAATGAAATAAAGACATTAAAGGAAAGAAAGACATTCAAGGAAATAAAGACATTAAAGGAATAAATACACTCAGGGTAAGAAAGACATTCAAGGAAAGAAAGACATTAAATGAAATAAAGACATTAAAGGAAAGAAAGACATTCAAGGAAATAAAGACATTAAAGGAAAGAAAGACATTCAAGGAATAAATACACTCAGGGTAAGAAAGACATTCAAAGAATAAATACTCTCAGGATAAGAAAGGCTTTCATGGAAAGAAAGACATTTAGGGGGAAAAAGAAATTCAAAGAAAAAGACATCTAGTGAAAGAAACAAAAAAGACGACATTCAGGGGAGGAAAGGAAAAAGACATTCCGGGAATGAAAGGCATTCAGGAAAAGAAAGACATTCGGGGAAGGATAGAAAAAAAGATATTCAAAGAATGAAAGAAATTCAGGAAAGGATAGGAAAAAAGACATTCAGTGAATGAAAGACATTCAGTGAAAGAAAGACTTTCAGAGACAGAGCTTTTGGCCAAGCACCTACCCATCCCTAAAGAGATACACAAGAGAAATGGGTTGCCATACACTCCCAATCTCATCGACAATAATATCTTCAATCTTATCCACTTATGGACGAATTTTCCCTCATCCACCCCTGCCAGAGTCTAGTCTGCAAAATACTCGCTACCGATGGGATTTGAACCTGAGCCACCTGTCTACACTACTACATCAATTATTATAGAAGTGACATACTATCCCTACTTCTCCTGTCTTTTGAGTAGAGCGTCATTGCGCGAGATTTTTTGTTGTTGCCCTCATGATGTAATCGTCGACACCCACCCCCCCCCCCCCGATATCTCTGAGCCTGCACATTGAGGGGGGGTTTCCCGAAAACACCCCAATGTTCGTGACGTCTTGAGCTGGGTTGTCCCCCTTCAGCGGACAGGCTCAGTAATATCGCGGGCGACGATGTAACTCTCAATCTATTTATTTCTATCTGTTTCACACTCCCCCTCCCCACTTACTTCTCTCTTTCTCTCTCTCTCTCTCTCTCTCTCTCTCTCTCTCTCTTCCCCCTCACTCCCTCTCTCACTTCCAGCCATTCTCTCCCCCCCCCCAAAAAAAAAAAAAAAAACGTTCGCTTCTGACGCGTTGTTCACTTATAATCACTCATGTTTACAATATAACTCAACAATTTGCAAAGAAAGATTCACAAGAGTGTCCCAAAGAAACATCATTAACAAACTACAAAAAAAAAAAATAATAATAATAAAATAACCTATAATAAGACTACCTATATGCCCCCATTTACCTCAAGAATAATTTCCTTGTAAGTTTGGTAAATCCCTAATAACCCCAATTATAATTTCCCTGTAGGTCTGGTAAGTCCCCATTTACCTCATTTATAATTTCCCTGTAGGTCTGCTAAGTCCCCATTTACCTCATTTATAATTTCCCTGTAGGTCTCATGGGGGAGTAACCCTGGAAGAGAGGTCAGGTTTAACACCTGAGACATCTCCTCGGCTGTCTCGTTCTTAGCGCCAAAATAGGTCTTTGTAAGAAGAGCATGCACCCTGAAAATAAACGAAACAAACATTTGAATGGATCCTATATTTACACTCAACGAATAAAACAAAAAAGCTGACTAGCCAACACATATCATCATCATGTGCCGTAACCGGTTAGCGCGGGCGAACCATCTCCTTCCACAATTTTCTATCCACAGCACATCGTATTAATTCTGTTGTTGACCGTTTTCCGTGACGTCACACTAAGCAATCCATTATCTTCTCAATTTGTCGTTCGCGATCTCTCTTTTCCTGTATTTTGCCGGTTGTTACGAAGTAATTCATTTTTTCTTCTTCTCATGATGTGCCCGAAAAAAATGTTGATTGTTTCTTTCTGATATTTTATCAGGATCTCCCTTTCTATGTCGGCCTCTTTGAGAATGTTCTCGTTGGTCTTTTTAGCTGTCCAGGAAACTCTCAACTTTCTTCTGAGAGATCCCATCTCTGTGGCCTCTAATCGTCTTTTCATTTGTTTGTCTGATTCACATTCATAGATCACAATTGGCTCTATATAACAATATACTCTCTTTCTCATTTCTATTGACATAGACTTGTTGCGCAGATATTTTTTATTTTCTGAAATGCTATTTTGGCCTGAGCTATTCTACTTTTTATTTCTGTGGTGCATCTTCCATCTGATGTTATTATTGTGCCCAAGTATTTGAAGCGTTGCACTTGTTTCAGATTTGTCATGTTTATTTTTGTGTTACATATATAACAGTGTTTGTTATTGTTGTTGTTTGTTGTTGTGAATCGGACAGGCTTCTGATGTTTCGTTATCTTGTTGTTTCATAAATTCTATCTATAGTGACACACACAACTCAAATCATAGTTTCCGAACAAGATAAACAAAGTCTTTATTGATGATATTTCTAACTGTTTTACAATAGTCTTACAATGTCCCTGATTCACTCAAATGTGTTTATTATATCCTTTACAAAACTGTATTACTTGACATAGCCGACAGGCGATAATTATTTGTCTAGTAAACTTTGGGATCGTATAGTGTTCTTTGTAATATATGCATAATTCTATCTGATGATTCTGAGTAACTTGCTAGTATTCTGACTTGATCTCTAATTACACAGTTGGACTTCTTTCAACTATTATACTTAAAAGAGTCCAAAACGTATCACAAAATCATCTAACGAACTATCTAATTTGTCCAAGTCCTAACTCTATCTTCTCTCAGAATGTTTCTCTGAATGTCCGAAATCTGAATGTCTGAAACCTGAATATTGACTGAGTCAGGCCAGCTCCTTGTCGTGGGGATGGGGCTTGACAGTCACCAGGGACTGAAAACTAAGACTGGCCAGGCCTTCCTACAACCGAGCAAGACCACAGTCTGCTCTAGCAAGTTCAAGTGCTGAAGTCGGAGGCAACCAGCCAAAAGGCGCACAACAATCAGGATGCCACGCACTCAACGCAAATGGAAGTATGTCTATAACCGCAAATCGATATGGCACTCGCCCTGTGATGGGCACTCAGGCAGGAGCAGCGCCGGGTCCTCAGCCTCGAAAGGGCCCAACCTCTATTACTGGATGTCCTTCTCAACCGCTCTGTGGAGTCAGGGGGCGAGAGAATAGAGCTACTGGCCAATCCAAAATAAGACCACTAAAAATAATGCACTGGAATGCTGAAGGCATCAACAGCAAAAGAGATGGGTACAGTAAAAAGATAGAATTAGAAAATATCCTGCATGAAGAACAAATAAGCATATGCTGTTTGCAGGAAACCCATCTAAACAACGACATAGCCTTGAAGATTAGGGGATACCAGTGCTACCGATCTGACAGAATAAATAGACAAAAGGGCGGAATACTGACTCTTGTAAGGAACAACATTAATGCATGTCAGATTGAAGTGTATATGGATGGGGCGGAATATCAAATACTGCACCTCAGGACAGGAAATACAGACTTCCATCTACTTAACTACTACTGTCCGAGTGACCGCCCACTAGCACTAGACACAATTACATTAAAAGAAAGAATAATTGTATGTGGAGACTTTAACAGCCACTCACAGAGCTGGGGCTATGAACATATGGACAAGAGAGGTGAAGAGCTTGAAAATTGGCAGGATGACAATGGGCTTATACTATTAAACCAGGCAACAGATCCACCAACATTCTACTCCAGATCATGGCATACCACATCTACACCAGACCTTGCTTTCCATTCACCAGACCTGGATTGGAATATTACACGAATTGTTGGGAAACAACTTGGAGGCAGCGACCACCGACCAGTCTTTTTAGTGGTACAAAATAAAGCCATCAGGGAGAGCAGCACTCTCTCCAGGTGGAATTACAAAAAGGCAGACTGGAAAATGTATCAACACTACACCAGTGTACTGACTAAAGATATAAATACAGATAGAGACATCAACAAAATAGTTGATGAATTCAGTAGACTAATAATACAAGCTGCCAGTGAAACAATACCTAGAGGGGCACGGAAACACTACAAACCATACTGGAGTAGTGAGCTAGAGCAACTGCACAATGACATGGAAACATCTCGAAAGCAAGCAGAAAATAACCCTTGCCAAGAACACCACAACAACTACCAGCATGCTAAAGCCAAATTTCAACGGGCTAAACTACAAGCCAGACGGAGAAGCTGGAAAGAGAAAACAGAGTCCTTGAATCTTGAACGAGACACAAGAAAAGTGTGGAAGCTTGTAAAACAGCTGAATGATGAGGGTACAGAAAGGAACACCAAAATTACACTGAAGAAGGATGGAAACATTCTAACAGGTAAACATGCAGCAAATTACTTTGCAGACTCCTTTGCAAATGACAATAATATTGAAATTAGCCTAGAAAAACGACAAGAGACCCGTTTAAAACAACAAAATGCAAGACAAGAAGAGACCACACATGAAGTAATGGAAACACCCATTACACAAAGAGAGCTAGAGCTGGCAATATCCAAATTAAAAATGAAAAAGTCACCAGGCAATGATGGAGTGTCCAATGAAATGATTAAGAACTTGGGAACTGCAGCTAAAGCAAAAATACTGCAGATCTACAAAATTTGCTGGATCACAGGTAGAGTGCCACAGGCATGGAGAGAAGCAATTATGATACCATTACTAAAGCCAGGAAAAGATGGTTCAATGACATCCAGCTATAGACCAATCAGCCTTACAAGTTGTTTGTGTAAAACAATGGAACGTATAATCAATCTCAGACTGCAGTGGTACCTGGAAAGTGAAAATCTCCTTGTCCCACAACAAGCAGGCTTTAGACAGTGTTACTCTACCGAAGATCAAGCAACCTATCTTTCCCAGGAAATTGAAGATGCGTTTCAAGAAAAGAAACTGGTACTAGCAGCATGGATAGACCTAAAGAAAGCATTCGATAAGGTATGGAAGGAAGGGCTTTTGAAGAAACTGAGAAATTATGGAGTAAATGGCAGGATGTACAAATGGGTCAAAGCATACCTACATAACAGGAGAGCCAGAGTGCAACTGGATGGTCTTAAGAGTAAGAAGGTCTTATTGCGCCAGGGCGTTCCACAAGGAGGGGTACTATCTCCAACACTTTTTCTGATCTACATCAATGACCTAGTTACTGAACTACCACATGGCATCAAAGTGGCAATGTATGCAGATGACTTGGTAATGTGGTGCACAGAGGAGTATGCAACAGTGGCCTCCAAATTGCTACAAAGAGCTATGAATGCACTGAATTCATGGACAAATAGATGGTGTATCAGCATCAATACAGACAAATGCAGTACTACACTTTTCACACTCTCCCCAAAACAAAAAGCAGGAGCCATCTACATAAACAATGAGCCTGTGAAAGAAGACATACAAGCTACGTATCTCGGAGTTACATTTGATAACAAACTATCTTGGAAACAGCAGATAAATAAGGCAACCCAAAAAGCAAGGAGGAAATTGGCTATTCTAAGAAAGCTGTGTGGAACCACATGGGGTGCGAGTGGGAAAATACTCAGTAAAGTTTACCAACAGTGTATACGCCCACATTTAGAATATGGATCATCCGCATGGTGCTCAGCATCAAACACCACATTGCAAGAACTGGATAAAGTACAAAACCAGGCACTTAGGGTCATCACAGTAGCAATGAAATCAACACCAATATTGGAGATGGAGAAATTGTGGAGGATACCAGCACTGAGAGAACGGAGAGACACAAAGGTGCTGATACAGGCAGAAAAATTTGTATGCATGCCGAGACATCCAATGAAGGACAGATTCCAAAATCTTGCATTGGGACGACTTAAGAGAAGCAGCTTTATCCACCAAGCCAAGCGTATTAGTAGACAAACACCAGACATGCCAAGAGTTGTTAAACCCCTTCTGCCCATACCAGAACAGACTCCCTGGACAGATGAATCAGGATTATCAGTTCAAATACGGACAGAAGTGAAAGGAATAGTTGACAAAGAGGAACAAAATAGTCTACAGCGAAAAACAATAGCTATCAGTTTCCTGGATGAAGAATACCCACAAGACCTATGGATTCGTGTGTACACAGATGGATCAGCACAGAATGCAGTAAAGAATGGGGGAGCAGGTGCATATATAGAGTACCCAAATAACACTAGGGATATGAATAAAATAGCAACAGGGAAATATTGTCACAATTATGATGCAGAAATACAAGCAATAAAGTTGGCAATAGAAAAACTGCTGAACAGTAATCTTAGCCCACAGCCTGTAGTGTTTTTGACAGATGCAAGATCAGTACTCCAGGCACTACAATCCAGAAAATTACCACATCTGCAGACCTTATTGACTGAACTCTGCAAGCACCACAGGGTTGCCCTGCAGTGGATCCCGTCTCACTGTGGAATACCAGGAAATGAGAAAGCAGATCAGTTGGCAAAGGAAGGTTCAACAGGCACACAACTAGATACACCAGTTACATACCATCATAAGAAACAGATAATCAAATCAATCAGAGGACCACAAGCCCCAAATCAGGATGCCTTTCATAATATGAATAGATATGAACAAGTTATCATTATACGCCTAAGAACAGGACACAATCGACTCCATAGTCACATGTATACAAAATTCAAGATCGGCACCTCAACTACTTGTACATGTGGACAGGCACCCCAGACTGCTGAACACATACTTCAAGACTGCACTGAATATAGTAGACTGAGGAAAATCCATTGGCCCATAGATACAACACTACAGACAAAACTATATGGGCCACTGCAAGAATTACAAAAGACAGTAAAATTTATACAGGAAACGACATTGCAGATATAGACAATACTTCAGGCGAACGAAAGATAGATAGACTGAGTCTGGCTGAGTGTAGCTGAGTCTGGCTGAGTACTGACTGAGTGGAGCTGAGTCTGGCTGAGTACTGACTGAGTGGAGCTGAGTCTGGCTGAGTGTAGCTGAGTCTGGCTGAGTGTAGCTGAGTCTGGCTGAGTGTAGCTGAGTCTGGCTGAGTACTGACTGAGTGGAGCTGAGTCTGGCTGAGTGTAGCTGAGTCTGGCTGAGTACTGACTGAGTGGAGCTGAGTCTGGCTGAGTGTAGCTGAGTCTGGCTGAGTACTGACTGAGTGGAGCTGAGTCTGACTGAGTGGAGCTGAGTCTGGCTGAGTGTAGCTGAGTCTGGCTGAGTACTGACTGAGTGGAGCTGAGTCTGACTGAGTGGAGCTGAGTCTGGCTGAGTGTAGCTGAGTCTGGCTGAGTACTGACTGAGTGGAGCTGAGTCTGACTGAGTGGAGCTGAGTCCAAGTCTCCGTGTCTCTGAATGTTCCGTCTCTCTCTGAATGTTTCTCTGAATGTAAAAAAATGTCCCTCTCAAGTCAAGTCATGGCTTTGTAATGTCCGTCTAGCCACACCCACCTGGCTAAAAAGGCATCATGGGAATCCATCTATACATGTCTTATCATTCCTCTGTCTACCATCAGTATTTTGTTAGCTCCTCCTTTTTAAGTATGTCCATGAGCTATAGAAGTCCCGTCGAAACCTGTCAATCTTCCTAAGTCTCTCCCCTCACAATTAAAGCTTACGGCGATTCGTTTAATCGTTTCGCGATTCAGAGAGACTCAAAGCGTTACTCACCGCTGAACATAAAGAGGTCTTTTGATTACGCCTTTATGCGACTTAACTCCGAATGTTTCTTTTGTTTATCAGTGAGAGCTACCTTATATCAACAAGTGTCAGACATTCGTTTGTATTGGGTCTATCGCTCCTGGCATCGCGTTACATAACTTCCTTTGGTCCGTGGCGGCATTTGTTTTGATACCCTGCTCAGTTTCGACACCTGTCGTCTCTTGTTGACGGTTACGTCTTCGGCACCTGGCTTTGTTGACCCGACTTATGCTTGTTATTTTCAAGTCTCCTTTTCACATTCTATGTCGACCTCGGCTTATCCTTCCTCTCATTTTCGTTCTCGCAATCCTTTATTCTTTCTCTGACGTTCGTTCTATTCTCTCTATTCTTTCATTATCGTCCATGACTGAGTCACACTATCACATTACATGGTGGTGATGATGATTGTTTCTTCGATTTGATCATTACTTTTGTTTTCTTACTCTTCAGTCTGAGACCTTTCTTGTTGCTTTCTTTCACTAATAAACACATATACAACGTGCCTTATGAAAAGGAAAGCAAATAATTTACTTTAAAGCGTTTTTTTTTTAAAAAAATAACCAAAATGAACAAAAAACAATAAATTTGAATCACTGAAAGAATTGGGGGGGGGGGTGGATGAGAAATATTTTGATTATTAAAAACTTTAAGTACAATGCTGAAAAACTTTTTTTGAGGAATAATTTATATATATTATATATAAAATATATATATATATGCAAGATATGTGTGTGTATGTAAGTGTATTTGTATATGTATGTATATGTATTTGTGTATGTGTGTGCCTGTGTATGTGTGTATGTGAATGAAATTAACTGAAAATTTAATGTTTCACCCTTGTTGATTATACAAGACTGGATAAGCTAACGTTTCTACTTAAAGAGTCTTTGGTAGGAGACACATGTTCGAAGAAAGAGAGAGGAGGGATTTGTTTATCAGACGAGATGAAAAGCTTGAAAATAGGGAGCTGCTGTAAATCTGGCGATAGAGATTCTAAAGATATATGAAAATTATATGACAACAGTTATATGTTGGTAACAGGCACGGAGGACAATCCGATATTCCGACTCAGAAGGACACAACATCTTCAGGACACTGTCGATACACAGAAACTAGCAATCAGATTATCTCTCGATGTAGAATGTTTCCCATGACTTATAGGGACTTATTGGCCACAAAGAGAGAAAATACTGGATAGCTTGGTGTCATGGCATGGAAAACAATGAACAACAGAACTCATACGATGCACTGTGGATAGAAGATTGTGAAAGGACATGATCGCCAACGCCAACCGGTACGGCACATGATGATGATTGGCCACATTCCACCCGAAATATTTACCAGAAATTAATATTTAGATTATCTCTCAGAACATAAACCCTGCAGTTTGGGTAAGAAATGGCTGCAGACCAAAATCTTTAGAAATACACTCTAAATCTCCAACTCAAACAAGCAACAGATTCATAGAAAAAAAAAGTACACGGCGAAAGAAAATAAAAATTAACATTTCTACGGGTGCTGAAAAATCCGTAGTCAACTATGATTGACGGAGGCTACTACTCTGTTGTTATGTATCCAGGAGCCTTTGAACTAATGCCCGTGGGCCCAATGCCATGTAATGATATCTGATCAGATATTTATGAGTCCCTTTGCTGTTCCGTATAAGGTGTTCCATTTATCAGGTCTTTGAAGAGTTGCTCTGATGTCAGTGAGTTTTGGATATTCAAACAAGTGATGTTTTACTGTTTCATGTGGGTGTTCACAGAGTGGACGTTCTGGGGTTTGATACCGTTGTATTCTGTTGATAAAATTGTGGTTATTCAGTGGTACATGACCGGTTCTCAGTCTGAAGATGGTTGTTTGGTCTCTTCTTTTTATCTTGTTAATGTTGCCATGGGGGTTTGGCCTCGTCATGTATTTAAAAAAGTTCTCTCCCTGTTTTTCCCAAGGCCCATCCATTCAGCCAATCTTCTCTACTGTTGGAGTTTATGACTTGCTTGCCGTTTTTACAGAGATTTCTGTGTTAAATTGTCTTTGTGTGAATCGTTTCTCAGCTAATGTATCTGCGTTATAATTTCCTGATGTGTTGGAATGTTCTGAGGCCCATTGCATTATATTTTCTCTCAGTTTAGGTTTCTCATTACTTATAAAGACTTAATGTTCACCCTCCACCTGAGATACATACCTGGCAGGTGAACTAAATGAGATAAATACATGGTAGGTGAACTGCCTGAGATAATACCCGGCAGGTGAACTACCTGAGATACATACCTGGTAGGTGAACTAAATGAGATAAATACCTGGTAGGTGAACTGCCTGAGATAATACCCGGCAGGTGAGCTACCTGAGATACATACCTGGCAGGTGAACTAAATGAGAAAAATACCTGGTAGGTGAACTACCTGAGATGCTTACCCGGCAGGTGAGCAAACCATTGTGGGCTTGCCCCACCCAATCTTCTGATGCAGCCGCTGCCAAAATTCGGACACAGCTGCTGACAGCTTTTTCTGCTCCACGAGGCTTGCCATAACGGTATGACCGACAACAAACAGGCACACTACAGCTAGGAATGCTGGCTTCATGTTGCTCGTCTTTAACGTTACCTGCTCTAGCACTGGAGCTCAATTGATATTTTCAATTAACTTGAGACAGTCTGAGAGATGATTTTCTGTAAAAAAAAAAAAAAAAAAAAAAAAAAAAGGAAAATCATTTGTTTTGATTTAATCTGTGTTTTAAAATCAATATCTATTTTCTTCGCGCTGTGTTAATCAATTTTAAATAGAGATATATAAGGATAATATATATATATGGCCCTTTTCGTCTTGTCAGACGGTCTAGTGGAGGTTATTGTGTATTTTTAGAGGTTTTATTTTTGTCGAACAGCTTCTCTCGTGGCTAATTCTACCAATGTTTGACAAACACACACGGTCACATAATGAACAAGTCAGGCTCGCTGATCCACGGGGTTTTCCAACTTTTTCATGAGTCTTTTCTCTTCTAAGTTTTGCCTTAGCACAGTCTCAAATGATGTTATACCGTTCCTTATACAAGTTCTCCATGATGTGCGATTACTTGCCAGATGTTCCCAGTCATTTTTACATATGGAGAAGTCTTTCAGAGATGATTTACAGATATCTTTATATCGTAATTTAGGTCTGCTGATTTGTCTTTTTCCGTATATTAGTTCACCAGGGTGTTTTTAAAGTCGCAGTGCAGTGAATTTATACTCTCTAAAGAAAAAACGTCACCAGAAATGCGGTTAACTAATGCGTCACACAAATTGTAAAATAAATGGTATTATTCAAATATACTTGACTGCTATCGGCGAGTTTATAATGGGTAATGTTGGTATTAACACAATAAAGTTGTGCCTAAAGCATATGTTGAAAATGTCCACCACGGGCCTCAAGACATGTCGTGATTCGTCTTTCCATATTTGCGAAAACCTTCAGAATAATGTCTGGTGATATTTGTTTAATCTTGTCTACTATTTCAGTCTTTAGGTCATTAATTGTCTGCGGATTATTGTCATAGACTTTCCCCTTCAATGCCCCCCTACAGATAATAATCTGGGGGTGTTAGATCTGGTGAACGAGCAGGCCAGATTCCACGTGAAATAATGCGATTTGCAAATATGCTTTCTAAATAATTGAGTGTTGTTGTGGCTGTGTGTGCTGTTGCCCCATCCTGCTGAAACCAGGATTCCATAATTTCCCGTTCTGTAAGGTGTGCTATGAACGGTTCCAGAATTAAAGTACGGTAACGTTCAGCATTTATTGTTTCATTAAAAAATATAGGTCCTATTATCCGCACACGACTTATAGCGCACCACACTCCGACTTTTTGATCGTAAAGCGGCACTTGATGAAATTCATGGGGGTTTTCACTGCTCCACAGCCGATTGTTCTGACTGTTCACATAACCGGATAAATGAAACCAGGCCTCATCAGTGAAAAAAAGTGACGTCAAGGATGGCAGCGCCATGTTCATAAATAAAATTCTGAAACCACATGCAGTAGTTTAAACGGGAGTCATAATCTCTTTCTTGGAGTTGAGACACTTCAGTTAATTTGTATGGACGATAGTGTAGTTCACTTCTTAAAACCTTGTGAACAGAACTCTTAGATATTTGCACCTGTTG
This sequence comes from Megaustenia siamemsis, assembly GCA_032433765.1. Taxonomy (NCBI): domain Eukaryota; kingdom Metazoa; phylum Mollusca; class Gastropoda; order Stylommatophora; family Ariophantidae; genus Megaustenia; species Megaustenia siamemsis. The sequence continues at coordinate 59,825,890 of JAVIAB010000008.1, forward strand.
AGACAAGTGGTTTAAAGATGCATTTGGACTCATTGTAATTCTGTCTTGGAGTTCCATAATTTGGTCTTGTGAAATTGAAGGTCTTCCAGATCGGTATGCATCTACCACACTACTGGTTTCACGAAACTTTTTGATCAATTTTGTAACAGAATTTCGGTGAGGGACTTGTGAGTCTGGAAATTTCCTCACGAATTGTCTAATGACCTCATCCGTATATTTACCGCCATTACGGAAGACATGCTCAACCAGAAATACCCTGTTTTCAATCGTCAACATCATTTCCTTCAAACAATGAGACAGTGAAAGTAGTGTTGTGCCCGTCCTTTACGTAAATAAAACCTTAAAGGAAGCAGCGGTTTGTTCATAAATGTGGTTTACAAAATTGTGGTACGTAGATGATGATTACGTTATTTACTGAATATTAGAAATATTCACTGCACTGCAACTTTAAAAACACCCTGTAGTACTTGCCTAGGAACGCGCTTTTCTTCCATTCGCTGGACATGCCCCAGCCATCTTAATCTTCGACATCTGAGCATCGACATGATTGTTGGTGTCTTAGCACGTTGCAGGACAGTTAAGTTGGTTAGTTTGTCCTGCCATTTGATGTGCATTATTTTGCGGAGACATCGCATGTGGAAGACATTTAGTCTTTTTTCCTGGTTTAAGTATGTTGTCCAGGTTTCAGATCCATATAATAGTGAGCTAAGCACACAAGTTTGATATATTAAGAGGAGTAAAGATATATATTGTGGAGAAAAATAAATGGGAGAATTAGAGGAGCAGAAGGTAAAATTGAGGTAATATTGTGGAGAAAAATGGATGGGAGAATTTGAGCAGCAGAAGGAAAAATAGAGGTAATATTGTGGAGAAAAATGGATATGAGAATTAGAGTATAATCCAACAATAGTAATAGGCTAAGGAAATTTAGAGATGATGTTTTTTACCACTGGATGTCGTAAGACATTGCATGCTCACTCTTATATTTGCTATGGCCAAGAGACTGAAGGAAAACAAAAAAAGAAAAAGGAAGAAGAAATTAAGAGTTGGGAATAGTAACATGTAAGTAAAAAGTAAAGTACCCCCGTCACGCTAAGTGGCGTATAGGGAAATATGGTGTTAGTGACCCTTTTTTTACAGACCTTCAGCACATGATTTTTGGAGTAATGTGGTCGGTATTACGCCCGTGCTGCTTTACTTTCCCAGAAAAAAATCCGGTACCCATTTAAGGCTGGGTGAACCCGGAAGCCGTCGGTTAGGATGAAATAGCATGTAAGGTTGAAATATATTAAACATGATGGTCACCCGCAAGGACAATATTTCAACCAAAAAAAAAAAAAAAAAAAGAAATTAACTAAAGAAACTAACAACTTTCGAACACTCGACTAATGCTCGTAGACCTCGCTGCAAAACACTAATCCTCGGTTAAATAAATGAGTGCACGAGCAACAACACATACTAAACTCAAACCGTACAACAGCAAGTCCGACACTCGCAAAACTGCTCTACGGTTAATGCCTTCATCAGCACCTATTTATATCCCAAAACTAATAACATCTAGCCGCCTACTTAATTTATTACGCCACCACTAAATGAGCTCCTCGTCCAAAATATAATTTTGTTCTGTCTTCTCTGTTTATGTTTGCGTCAGAAAAGTGCACTTTCAATTACACACACACACACACAAGTTCTCGACCAGCTGTTACAGCTTTTTTTTTTTTTATCACGAAATTTATTTCAAAACTTTGTTCATTAGGAAATTGATAAGTTTCGCGAGACGAAGGCCAGCGCCACATGCACGTTCGCGTCACGTGAAGTACAACAGTCTAACATTGTCTTCAACGTGCACTTTTAAAGAGCTATTTTAACGATGTTAAATAAAAAGTTAACAAAGCTTGTCACCTCGGCTGAGAGAGGTCAGCGACTACATTTATAATGAGCAGTGAACAAAAATGCATCACATCTTGTTCTTTCTGTGGTCGGATCTGTCTATTCAATATTCACAGATTCAATCAGTCAATGAGAGAATGAGTCAGTAAAACAGCATCCATCGTAAGACACTAAGACAATCATGCGAATGAATATAGCAAAAGAAAAACAAAACATGAACATAACAGTATACGGCAGACAATTCAAACAATGTAAAGGAATTTAAATATCTAGAAAATATAGTGACAAACAACAATTCACAATCAGCAGAAAAAGACTCAAGATGCAACAAAGCTTGTCAAATCAGCGGACAAATATCACTACCGCCATCCAACAAGGAAATACAAGAGGCAAAGAGGGTACTTTACTACACAATCTTCATCGCAATGTTGTGGTACCAATGCCAGATCTGGACTCTAGAACAATTTAAAAAATAACCAAACCAAGATGAAATGTATTAGACAATTAACAGGAAACAGTCAGTGAGAATGGAAAAACTGAGAAAAAAGTTAGGAGTAATTCCCACCATAGAATATATAAAGAAAACAGTACATAAAATAGATTGGCAACGTGCATAAATACCATAACACAACACAACGAGATTTTAATTAACTTTACAAGAACACCAGACTCAAGGGTCCACCACAAAAAAGATGGATTGATCGAATATTATAATATAAAAAAATATAGGAAACATAACAGCTACAGAGACTAAGAGAAGACCACAAATTATACCCCCCCCCCCTCAACTCTGAAACATAACTACAGAGACCAAGAGAAGACCACACATTATATCCCCCCCCCCCTTTCAACTCTAAAACATAACTACAGAGACCAAGAGAAGACTACAAATTATATCCCCCCCCCCTTTTCAACTCTGAAACATAACTACAGAGACCAAGAGAAGACCACAAATTATATACCCCCTCAACTCTGAAACATAACTACAGAGACCAAGAGAAGACCACAAATTATATCCCCCCTCAACTCTTAAACATAACTACAGAGACCAAGAGAAGACCACAAATTATATCCCCCCTCAACTCTGAAACATAACTACAGAGACCAAGAGAAGACCACAAATTATATCTCCCCTCAACTCTGAAACATAACTACAGAGACCAAGAGAAGACCACAAATTATATCCCCCCTCAACTCTGAAACATAACTACAGAGACCAAGAGAAGACCACAAATTATATCCCCCCTCAACTCTGAAACATAACTACAGAGACCAAGAGAAGACCACAAATTATATCCCCCCTCAACTCTGAAACATAACTACAGAGACCAAGAGAAGACCACAAATTATATCCCCTCTCAACTCTGAAACATAACTACAGAGACCAAGAGAAGACCACAAATTATATCCCCCCTCAACTCTTAAACATAACTACAGAGACCAAGAGAAGACCACAAATTATATCCCCCCTCAAATCTGAAACATAACTACAGAGACCAAGAGAAGACCACAAATTATATCTCCCCTCAACTCTGAAACATAACTACAGAGACCAAGAGAAGACCATAAATTATATCACCCTCAACTCTGAAACATAACTACAGAGACCAAGAGAAGACCACAAATTATATCCCCCTCAACTCTTAAACATAACTACAGAGACCAAGAGAAGACCACAAATTATATCCCCCCTCAACTCTGAAACATAACTACAGAGACCAAGAGAAGACCACAAATTATATCCCCCCTCAACTCTGAAACATAACTACAGAGACCAAGAGAAGACCACAAATTATATCCCCCCTCAACTCTGAAACATAACTACAGAGACCAAGAGAAGACCACAAATTATATCCCCCCTCAACTCTGAAAGGCAAGGGAGTAAAGAAAGAAGATGAAGTTTCTAAAGATCTACTTTAAAATAAAGTAAATAAAAAAAAACCTACCATTACGGTTTTTGTCTAATACGTTTGGTATTCCTGAGGTTTTTTACGGTAAGAGCAAATCCACTTGTCAAGTTGTCAATAAAGAACAATTACGGCTCTTTCATGTATTGTTGTTGCCATTATTAATAACAGTTGTTTTATTATCACTAATAAATGGGGTGATAGTACCTATATTTTTCAATGATCCACGGCACATTTTGTGGGTGATATGGTCGGCATCACGCTAGACCGCTCTATTTTCTAAGAAAAAAAAAGCCGGTACCCAATTACGGCTGGATGAACCTAGAAGCCGTAGATCAGGATTGAGCTAGACCTCTTGTCCAGTTCTCTAACCACCGAGCTACCGAGGCTCTTCATTTTAATTAACATTTAACATTAAAATGTTTCTTATAATTACAGAGAATATACAAGACATTGTGCTCGCATTTATCAACAATTTCAGGCACCTTCATGATGATTGAAGGGGAGATAGTTGCGGCCTAAAGCGGGAGAGAATTTGGGTTAAAACTACACAGAAAGCGATTAATCTTGTAATGAGAACTTACACAGTGGACCACTTTCTGCTGCAGCAAGGCTTGTATATCAAGTTTTAATCCGCTATATTTTTGTCATGCATTCTCTCTTCAAGAAATTACATATCGCAAAGTTGAATTCTGTTCCAGGCCAAGAAACGTAACTGAGTTATGAAGGCGCGTTTATTAATCTGCTTCACTCCCCTTCTATTTAGAATTATGTGTTCCACAATCACTTAAACAGACAGCTGACTTCATGAGAGAGTCTGGAATCCTGCTCTGATTGAGTCTTGATCGCAGAGAGAGAGAGAGAGAGAGAGAGAGAGAGAGAGAGAGAGAGAGAGAGAGAGAGAGATCTTTGCTGGAATAGACCGCTGGTTTATGAACACTTGGGGCATTCTTTATGAGCTTCCAATTTTAAATAGCCTTTACATGTGTGGTACTTTAGAAAGTATATTCTTTAAGGAGAAATAGTTTTGGGGGCATGTTAAAAGACACAGCAGCCTAATAAAAGTAATATTGAAGGGGGAAAATACAAGGTAAAAGAGGCAGAAGCAGACCAAGACTAACATGGACGAGTAGCATCAAAAAATGGACAAGCCAACCTATGACAATCTGCTTCATCAAAGCAAGAGACAGAGTTAATGGCGCTCCATGATAGCCAACCTTCGATGCGGAGACGGTAATCAATGATGATAAATGAAATCATGAAAAAAATTTTCTCTGAAAACTCTACCACTGAATTCATAAACAATTATCATCGCTGTCCAAATGAGCATGCACATTATCGTCTTCTTTCGTTCGTCTTTAGCCTTTCAACGTCGAGGGGAGATATAATTTGTGGTCTTTTGTCCTAGCTTTTTTCTTAGTTCTTCCTGTCATTCGTCTAATACATTTCATCTCAGTGGTGGTTGTTTACCTTATTGTTCTTGAGTCTAGGGTCCAAGTTGATAGCACAGCGTTGAAATGAAGATTGTATTTTAGAGTGCTCATTTTGCTAAATTGAAACCTTTGAAATGTGGATTTATAGAAGAATAGGGAGATTTGGGCGGAAAGAAAAGAAAACATAATGAAATCTTAAAACAACTAAAAATGAAAAGAGAACTACTAAAAACAATTAGAACAAGACAAATGAGATTTTTGTGGCATGTTAAAAGACACAGCAGCCTACTGAAAGTAATCTTAGAAGGGAAAATGCAAGGTAAAAGAGGCAGACCTAACATGGACGAGTAACATCTAAAGATGGACACGTTAGCCTATGACAACTTGCACCATCAAAGCAAAAGATAGAACGGAATGTCGCTCCATGGTAGCCAACCTTCGATGCGGAGACGGCACTCAATGATGTTGATTAGTTACACTTATTTTGCTCTTCTCTACCTCTGTTGCTTTCAGTGTCGAGAGAAAAGGAGTGTTCGGGCTAAAACTGTCTAGTGTCTCCTGTACCCTCGGTGTAATGTCTGTTTCATTAATCTACCGATTTCTATGTCTATATTTTCCACTTGCTTCTAAGTCTTCTGCATCAACGGGTGTCAACTACTAAAAAAAAAGGAAAAGTAAAGTGTCCCCGTCACGCCAAGTGGCGTATAGGGAATATGGTGTTAGTGACCATATATTTTACAAACCTTCGACACATGATATCGGTATTACGTCCGTACAACTTTACTTTCCCAGAAAAAAAATCCGGTACCCATTAAAGGCTGGGTGAAACCGGAAGCCGGATCGGTTGCGATCGAACCCTACCTCTTGTCCTTTGTAGTCCAGTTGACTAACCACGGAGCTATCGCGGCTCCCTGTTAACTACTAGGTTCGGTAGAAATCTATCCATGTAATCGATTATACGTGTGTGTTTGTTGTCTTGTCATTCCGACCTGGTTAGGGGTGACACAAATAGAGCTATAGTTACCTGCCAGGCATGTCGCAAGAGGAGACAAAGGAGATTTGGAAACATCGCCTGTGCAGTCGAGTAGGACGGGACACAGAGCGACCTTGTCAACAGAATATACCAATGCATGTTGGGAAATTATGTGCCAAGTTGTGTCGCGGATATGAGGAATTCTCGACTGCAATGAAACTGGTACCATGGATATAATAGAACAAAATGTGCTGAGACTGCATTTATGGGGACTACAGCTATCTTTCATTGTTTGAGAGATGAGTTAGTAATTCGGATGATTCCACTGGCACAGGCGGTTGAACAATTATGGATTTTAATTCGTTTGCCGTGATACCGGGGCCTTCCATAACCAAAAAAACCAAAGAAAAAAATAGGTGTCTTGAGTAGTATAGCAGGAAGGATTTGCATATTATTTGGCCCATAAATTAACAAAGATATATAGCGCGGCGCACAAGGCGCCGCACACGCGCGCGGCGTAGGGGAAGTTAACCGTGACCGCTCGTGTCGGTGACCCCGGATGTGACCTGTTTGTGTATGGTGTGTGCTGACTTTGGAGTTCTTCATGTACTGGATCGATAGTGATAGGTTAGTAGATTATACAACATCAATAAAAACAATAGCATTAAATATAAAATAGATATCAAAAGATCTATCTATCTATCTATCTTTCGTTCGCCTGAAGCATTGTCTATATCTGCAATGTCGTTTCCTGTATAAATGTTACTGTCTTTTGTAATTCTTGCAGTGGCCCATATAGTTTTGTCTGTAGTGTTGTATCTATGGGCCAATGGATTTTCCTCAGTCTACTATATTCAGTGCAGTCTTGAAGTATGTGTTCAGCAGTCTGGGGCGCCTGTCCACATGTACAAGTAGTTGAGGTGCCGATCTTGAATTTTGTATACATGTGACTATGGAGTCGATTGTGTCCTGTTCTGAGACGTATAATGATAACTTGTTCATATCTATTCATATTATAAAAGGCATCCTGATTTGGGGCTTGTGGTCCTCTGATTGATTTGATTATCTGTTTCTTATGATGGTATGTAACAGGTGTATCTAGTTGTGTGCCTGTTGAACCTTCCTTTGCCAACTGATCTGCTTTCTCATTTCCTGGTATTCCACAGTGAGATGGGATCCACTGCAGGGCAACCCTGTGGTGCTTGCAGAGTTCAGTCAATAAGGTCTGCAGATGTGGTAATTTTCTGGATTGTAGTGCCTGGAGTACTGATCTTGCATCTGTCAAAAACACTACAGGCTGCGGGCTAAGATTAATGTTCAGCAGTTTTTCTATTGCTAACTTTATTGCTTGTATTTCTGCATCATAATTGTGACAATATTTCCCTGTTGCTATTTTATTCATATCCCTAGTGTTATTTGGGTATTCTATATATGCACCTGCTCCCCCATTTTTTACTGCATTCTGTGCTGATCCATCTGTATACACACGAATCCATAGGTCTTGTGGGTATTCTTCATCCAGGAAACTGAGAGTTATTGTTTTTCGCTGTAGACTATTCTGTTCCTCTTTATCAACTATTCCTTTCACTTCTGTCCGTATTTGAACTGATAATCCAGATTCCTCTGTCCAGGGAGTCTGTTCTGGTATGGGCAGTAGGGGGTTAACAGCTCTTGGCATGTCTGGTGTTTGTCTACTAATACGCTTGGCTTGGTGGATAAAACTGCTTCTCTTAAGTCGTCCCAATGCAAGATTTTGGAATCGGTCCTTCATTGGATGTCTCGGCATGCAAGCAAATTTTTCTGCCTGTATCAGCACCTTTGTGTCCCTCCGTTCTCTCAGTGCTGGTATCCTCCACAATTTCTCCATCTCTAATATTGGTGTTGATTTCATTGCTCCTGTGATGACCCTAAGTGCCTGGTTTTGTACTTTATCCAGTTCTTGAAGTGTGGTGTTTGATGCTGAACACCATGCAGATGATCCATATTCTAAATGTGGGCGTATACTCTGTTGGTAAACTTTACTGAGTATTTTCCCACTCGCACCCCACGTAGTTCCACACAGCTTTCTTAGAATAGCCAATTTTCTCCTTGCTTTTTGGGTTGCCTTATTTATCTGCTGTTTCCAAGATAGTTTGTTATCAAATGTAACTCCGAGATACGTAGCCTGTATGTCTTCTTTCACAGGCTCATTGTTTATATAGATGGCTCCTGCTTTTTGTTTTGGGGAAAGAGTGAAAAGTGTAGTACTGCATTTGTCTGTATTGATGCTGATACACCATCTATTTGTCCATGAATTCAGTGCATTCATAGCTCTTTGTAGCAATTTGGAGGCCACTGTTGCATACTCCTCTGTGCACCACATTACCAAGTCATCTGCATACATTGCCACTTTGATACCATGTGGTAGTTCAGTAACTAGGTCATTGATGTAGATCAGAAAAAGTGTTGGAGATAGTACCCCTCCCTGTGGAACGCCCTGGCGCAGTAAGACCTTCTTACTCTTAAGACCATCCAGTTGCACTCTGGCTCTCCTGTTATGCAGGTATGCTTAAAGATATATTTTATTCTTTTATTATCTCAGTAGATATATAACATACAGTGTATATTATATAATATTACAAACATATTTAGTACACTGAGTAAATATATAGTACAAGGATAACATTTATTTATAGCTATGTAGTTGGGTGTCTGCTTAGCTATGTGTCATAAATGAATCATAAGGGGTGAAACTGTTAGAGATTGCCGGCTAGTCTAAGCTGGTAGTGTAACGAGTTAAATATCTAGAGCCATAATCGAGACGTTATCATCAGCTACCTTTCTTTTTATATAGAAATAGGAAAGAGCATTTCTTGTTTGACTGTAGGAAAATATGGAATTATTTAAGACTTTGAAGCCTACATTTTTCCCACCCTTGACCTTTTGCGAGGCGAGAACCTCTAAAAACATATCTTTATCTAATTTGTTGTGTTGCTTGCTTAGCCCTTTACAACTGATTTTATCATAATCCCCACTACAATGGTACGTCTTACTACATAAGCTAACAAGAGCTGTCCCTTCGTACTCTAATTTAAAAAGACCTGGCGTTCGTTTAGTGTATGCTTCAACCCCCTTACAGTTTATACAGTCTGTCTTGCTAACATGCTCATCGCAAAACTCGACAGGAACCCAGTCTTTATATTCTCTATTAAACTGAGCCTGCATACCTGACTTAACTATGTCTTCTAACTTAGGTGCACTTAAAGCCAACTATAAACTATCGGTATCTGTTTCACATAACTGAAAATCGGACCTGGCTACAAACTTATCTAAGAACTCGAAATAAAAATCTAACATACGAAGTTTCGCATATGATAGACGAAGAAACTGATTTGTAGGGGCAAGTACCAAACCGTTTTCTTTTTCTCCATCTCAATTTCAAAAAGATCATCCCCTAGTTCAGTCACCTTTTTAAACCGGGAATTATTTATCATTTTCGAGATCTCATCCCCCTGAACGTACGAGACATCGCTATGATTGATCTTATTGGTTAGAGTCTTCCCACAGGCCGAGTTTCCAAGGAGTTTCATCGTATCCCTGACTAAAGATTGATTTTCGTCTAAATCGCCAGCCCGACGCCTCTGTGACCATATCTCCAAACTTTTTTAAAACAACTAGACGGTTGATATTCTATCACTTGATAGATTTGTGTTACCTCTAGCCCATGATCTAAATACCATTTTGACAGTGGTGTTGCCAACAAAATTTTCTAGTGTGGCATGATAGCTGTATGGAGGTTCTCTACTGTGTCATGAGGAATGTATGTAGGTTGTCTGGTGTGTCATGATGGTTGTATGTATGTTGTCTAGTGTGGCATGATGGCTGTATGTCGGTTGTCGAGTGTGTCATGATGGGTGTATGTAGGTTGTCTAGTGTGTCGTGATGGCTGTATGTAGGATGTCAAGTGTGTCATGAGGGCTGTATGTATGTTGTCTAGTGTGGCATGATTATTGTATGTAAGTTGTCGAGTGTGTCATGAGGGATGTATGTAGGTTGTCTTGTGTCGTGATGGCTGTATGTAAGTTGTCGAGTGTGTCGTGATGGCTGTATGTAGGTTGTCGAGTGTGTCATGAGTTCTGTATGCCGGTTGTCTACTGTGTCATGATGGCTGTATGCGTGTTGTCTAGTGTGTCTTGATGGCTGTAGGCAGGCTGTCTAATATATCTTGATTTTGACCTGATATGTTACTAAAAATAGATTTTGACCTATAAGGCAATACCGGATGAGTTACTAAAATTATATTTTGACCTATGAGACAATACCAACGTGTCCACTTATCAACCAAAGACTTTGATACAGTTGAGAAAACCCTAATAATTAATTCGAATCTACTAAAAATTTTGCACATGATGGTAGTTAGGACTGTGTCTAAATGATTAATGAAAATATTAATACAACACTAGAAAAAACCAAACACACTAAAAACGCCTCATTGAAATGCTTTACTTAAAGTTCACGCCCCTGTCACAACTCTGCTAAGAAAAGTACTGCAAACCATGAAAGTTACGTCCCCTGCTATAACTCTACAAAACGAAAGTATTACCAAACACGTAGGTTACATCCCTGCCATAACCCCACTAAAAGAAATGATTTTGCTTAAAATAGCACTTTTATGTTTCTTACTACTGACCATTTTTTATGGATATCCTATGAAATTATTAAAGAATAGTAAATTTAACCTCTAGGCTTACCCCAAACTTTATATTACACACCCCGTAGCAAGAATTTACTTAAAATATCAATTGTATGTTTCTTACTACTGACCATTTTTTATGGATATCCTATGAAATTATTAAAGAATAGTAAATTTAACCTCTAGGCTTACCCCAAACTTTATATTACACACCCCGTAGCAAGAATTTACTTAAAATATCAATTGTATGTTCCTTACCCCCAACCACTTTTTGAAGGATACGCCTATGAAATCGATAAAAATAGTAAATTTAACATCTAGACATACCTTAAACTTTATTTTAAACATGACCATATCAAGAAGTTGCTTAAAAAAGCACTTTTATGTTCCTTACCCCCAACCTCTTTTTGATGGCTACGCATATGAAACTATCAAAATTAGTAAATTTAACAGTTAGGCTTACATCAGACTTTATATTTGACACACCCATGTATCAAATTTGCAATAAAAATTCAACTAAAAATTAGTAGTGTATTATGGCATTTAGAGACCCCACTAATAGAAATATGAAGTAGTAGGACCGAGACTAATGAGAGCAACATTTAAAACAACCAAAAACAAAATAAAATTACACATTATCCAATGCTATGCACCAACCAACGATAAAGATGATTTAGTTAAAGATGATTTCTATAAACAGCTACAAAGTCAGATGGACGCAAGACGAGCCAAGGATATTATAATCTTGATGGGAGACCTAAATGCTAAAGAAGGATCAGACAACAGAGGCTTCGAAGAGATTATGGGAAAACATTGACTTGGAGATATAAACGAGAATGGAGAGATATTTATGAATTTCTGCGCCCTTAATCAAGTGAGCCTAGGAGGAACAATATTCCAACATAAACTTAGCAATACACAAAGCTACATGGGTGTCACAAGATCATAGAACGGAAAATCAAATTGATCACATATGTATTAATAATAAGTTTAAGTCATCCTTACAGGATGTAAAAGTATATAGAGGGGCAGATGTCGCTTCTGATCATCATCTTCTGATAGCCAAACTTAAAATTAAACTAAAAAGGTATACTACAACGAATAAGGGTAAAAAGTATTTCAATGTAGGGTTTCTTAAAGAACAAGGAATTAAAGATAAATTCGCAGTCACAATATCAGATAAATACCAAGTCCTCCAACAACTAGAAAATACAATAAATATAGAAGATCATTGGAAACAGGTAAAAGATATATGGAAAGAGACATGCGAAGAAACACTCGGGAAAAGAGAACGCCAGAATAAGGCATGGATGACAGCAGAGACCCTGGACAAAATTAAAGAAAGAAAGAACAAGAAAGCAGACATAAATAAAAGCAAAACGAGAAGTAATAAAGCCAAGACACAGGAAGCTTACACAGAGGTGAGCAAAGAAGTGAGAAGATGCATTAAAAGGGATAAGCGGAAATATATAGATGAACTAGCTAAAGAGGCAGAAGAAGCAGCAAATAAAGGGAATATGAAAGAACTTCACAACAGCACAAAGAAATTAAGTGGAAAATTCAAACAGATCAATGCCTTTATTAAAGATAAGAAAGGAAATCTGCTTAGTAATATAAGGGAACAAATGGAGAGATGGAAAGAGCACTTTGAAGAACTTTTGAATAGACCCGGCTCAAATAATCCTCCAGATATACTACCAGCAGAAGAAGAGTTACACGTTAACTGTGGAAAACCATGCAAAGAAGAAATAATGAAAGCCATCAGACTATTAAAAAATGGTAAAGCCACAGGACCAGATGAAATTCCTTCGGAAGCCATCAAAGCAGATATTAACACCTCTACCAAGATGCTACATAATCTATTACATAAAATTTTGGAGAGGGAAGAAATACCTAAAGACTGGAAAGAAGGTTATATGATCAAACTATCAAAGAAAGGAAGTTTACAGGAGTGAACAAATTATAGGGGAATTATGCTACTATCAGTGCCAGGAAAAATATTAAGCAGAATCGTTCTGGAGAGACTAAAAGAGGCCATAGAGAAACATTTGAGAGATGAACAAGCAGGTTTTATGAAGAACAGATCATGTGCTGATCAAATAACTACTCTACGTATAATAGTTGAACAAAGTTTAGAACTATTATCCCCACTTTATATTGGATTCATAGATTATGAAAAGGCATTTGATAGTTTAGACATAAGAATGCTTTGGAAGTTGCTGAGTCATTACGGAATCCCCATAAAGTTTATTAACCTGATAAAAACAATGTATGAAGGAACAAAATGTAGTGTGGTGCATGAAGGACAGTTTACAGAAGCATTTGAAATAAGAACAGGAGTAAAGGCAGGGATGCCTTATGTCTCCATTTCTCTTTCTACTGGCCATAGATTGGATTATGAAAATAACTCAAAACAACAGAAATGGAATCCAGTGGTCACTGACCAAACAGCTTGATGATTTAGACTTTGCTGATGACATAGCTCTCCTATCACACAGCCATCAACAGTTGCAGGATAAAATGAGCATACTTTATGAGCTTACAGACTTTCATAAATGGATTCTTACGCAGAATAAAAGGATGGAAATGGAAGGACAAAATCACTAACATAGAATTATGGAAATGTACCAGTCAAATACCAGTGGATAAAGAGATACAGCGAAGACGATGGCGCCGGATTGGACACACACTACGGAAGCCAACTGAGAGTATTACACAACAGGCCCTTTTTGGAATCCCCAAGAGAAAAGACAAAGAGGAAGACTAAGGAATTCTTGGAGAAGACAGATAGAAGCAGAGATGAAGATGTTGGTTGAAGACATGGAAAGATCTTTAAAAAATGGCAAAAACAGAACGACTAGGAAAGTGTTTGTTGAAGACCTATGCTCCACTGGGAGCTAAAAAAGGTAGAAGAAAAATTTCATTTGTGTTATCTTAATTGTATTTAGTAGTTCTCTTTTTAATTTCAGTTGTTTTAAAACTTCATCGTTTGTTTTCATTTCTTTCCATCCAATTCTACCTATTCTTCTATAAATCCACATTTCAAAGGCTTTAATTTTTTGTTTCTGTTTTCTTGTCTAATGTCCATATTTCTACACCATACAGAAATATTGAGAAGATGTAACATTTTGACATTCTTAGTTTCAGCCCTGCTGATATTTGTTTTGTTGTTAGTACATTTTTCATGGCATTATAATTACTTTTTGCCATACCTATTCTTTTGTATATTTCAATTTTACATTTTCCATCATTGGTTATAGTATGTCCCAGGTAGTTGTAGCTTAGGTCTGTCTCCAGATGTATTCCCACAACTGTGATATTTAATTGTAGGTCTTGAGAATTTTCTTTGTTTATGATCATAGTTTTAGTCTTTTTGATATTCATATCTAGTCCATATTTTTTGCTTGTAATGTTTATCACTTTAAGCAATTGTTGTAGGTCTTTAGGATTTTCTGCTAGTAGAAAAGTATCATCCGCATATCTTAGGTTATTGATTATCTTTCCATTAATGTTTAGGCCTGACATCTCTGAGATGTTTTTAAAGATTTGCTCAGTGTATAGATTGAACAAGCTTGGTTATAGGATGCATCCTTGTTTTACTCCTCTTTTTATGTCCATGGGTGTAGAGTTCTCTTTGTTATATTTTATTATTGCTGTTTGCTTTCAGTACACATTACATATTAGTCGTATGTCTGTATCGTCTAGATTTATATCCTTTAGGCAGTCTATAAGTTGGTTATGGTGTATTCTATCGAAAGCTTTGGTGTAGTATATGAAGCAGGCATATATTGGTTTCTTTACTTCTATGTACTTTTCAATCAATGTCCTCATGCTAAATATGGCTTCTTTTGTGCCACTGTTTTTCCTGAGTCCAAACTGTTGCTCATCTAATTCAGTATTGATTTTATTCTGAATCCTTCCCTGTATAACTTTTAGTAAAATTTTTGTTACCTGGCTCACTGGGCTTATTGTTCTGAAATCACTGCATTCAACTGCACCATTCTTTTTAGGTAATGTAATGAAAGTTTATGTGTTTAGTTCGTTTGGTATGTATCCTGTATGGTATATGTCATTGCATATGTCTGTGATCACTTCGTGCCAAAATCTTCTAGAGCCTGTATCATCTCTTTCTGTATATTGTCAGGTCCTGCTGCCTTTCCCGTTTTCGTTGTTTTTATAGCTTTTTCTACCTCAGATTTCAGGATTTTATAGTTGTATGTACATTTTATGTCTGGCTTTTTGTCCCTTTCGTCATGAAATAATTCTGTTATATATTCTTGCCATCTATCTATTATATCTTTGTTGTCTGTTAGCATTCTTCCTTCTTTGTTTGCAATACATCCGTTTCCTTCAGCTTTTTTTTTTTTATTAGCCACTCTCTTTATTTCTGTGTGCATCACTCTTAAGTTTTGTTTACTTTCCATAGTTTCGACTTCTAGACATCTTTGGTTGAGCCAGTCTTCTTTTTGCCCTTTTGCACATTCTCCATATTTTATTGTCAATATCCTTGTATCTGGCAGTGTTTTTCGCTTGTCTTCTTTCTTCCATTTTTTCTAAGATTTTGTCAGTTATCCATTTTTGTTTTTTATTACTTTCCTTTCTGGGCAAGGTGTTGCAGGATTCTTGCATGCTGTTTTCTATGCATTGCCATTTTGTTGTGACTTTTTCCTCTGGATTTTCTCTTCTGTACTGCTCAATCCCCTCTTCTAGCAGCTTCTGATATGTGTTCTTTACTTGTACAGTATAAGTTTCTTTTACATCTTTCTGGTTTAATACTGTTATATCTATTGGTGTTGCTGAATTAGTTTTTTGTTTGTTTCTCTTTAATTTGATCTTCATTTTTATTAGTACAGGATTGTGATCTGAATTAATATCTGCTCCTCATTAGGTTTTGGCATTATTGACGCTGTTCCGGAATCTTTCTTTTATCATTATGTAATCTATTTGATTCCTCTTCATGTCTCCAGGGCTTTTCCATGTGTATAATTTCCTTTTCTCTTGCTCAAAGAAAGTGGTGCATATTATCAGTCTGTTTTCTTCACAAAATTGTATTTGTCTTTATCCTCTGTTATTCATTTTTTTCCTAAACTATGATTTCCTATAATGGTCTTATATTTACCTTTTCCTACTTTAGCGTTCATATCACCCATTATAATCAAGGTGTCTGATGATTTCACTTGCTTCATAACTGTATTTAGATCATCATAGTATGCCTCTATTTGTTCGTCTGTATAGTCTTGAGTAGGTGCATATGTCTGTATTATTGCTATGTCAAATAGTTTTGCCTTCATTTTTAATAATATAATCCTATCATTGTATGTCCAGTGGGTATTTATATATTTTTTTAGCTCTCGTTTTATAAGAATGCCTGCTCCTCTTTGATGTTCTGTTGTGTTACCTGAATATATAAATGTATATTTATCGTCTTGTGTGTATCCACTTTCCTTCCATCATGTTTCTGATATGCCTAAGATATCTATGTTTAATCGCTCTTCTTCTACCATTAGATGTTCTAATTTTCCTTGTTGGTTAAGGTCCTAACATTCCATGTAGCTATTTTTAATTCGTTCTTAAAACAATAGTTAGAATTTATCTCCATGGCTTTCTTTGGAGTGTTACGTGATGAGGCTCCAATCTCTTTCACGGTGGTCTGCCATATTCGTCTTTCGTGTTCTGAATATGCCTCATGTGTACCACAAACTTTGCTGTTTTCGCTTTCTGGGCCGTTGATCATTTTTGATTCATCCGCCCCATCCACCGTCACAGACTTTTTATATTCGGGTTGAACATACCCGGCGGCGCAACTTTTTGACGAACCATGTGCTTGACTATTGAACCGCGAACACACGACACAAAGAAGAATACATCATATTTCACTTAAATATCGGTAATCACAGTTTATCCACAGGTCCGAAGTAAAACACACCAAACGGTAAATATCAACACAATAATTTCATAACTCGAAGGTCATGTAAATGATTTAAATATATCGGCAAGATATATATCTTTGTTAATTTATGGGCCACATAATATTAAAACCTTCCTGCTATACTACTGTCTTGTCATGCAAATAAAGACAATTTGCGGAAACGCTTATAACTTTGTACTGACATATTTGCAGTAAAGCTGCTATACACAATATTTTTAAAAAATATTTTTCCACGTTTTATCGAGGTTTTCAGGGATGCGGCCCTTTATTATACATGATGTTTACATGATATTCTGTGTTCACAATCCCGTCTGCATCATATTACAAGCAAAAGGAGTAAATATCACAGTTTTACTGCAAACTTACCGACCACATTACCTAAAAATGTGCCGTGATCAACAAGGAAAAAAAAAAGATGGCCACTAACACCATATTCTTCATATTCTTCTTCTGCGGTCATGACTCTGTCAGAGTAGGATTCCTGACTCTATCATGAAGACAGCTGTCTGTTTAAGTGATTCGGTTGCCCCGTATAGTTTCTCTTCCAAGGAGATGGGTGTGGTCCACATTGTGCTTCACAGGTCTGTGTACTGGGGACAATCCTGTAGAACATGTTTTATTGTCATATTGTCCAATGTGCAGTGGCATTGGCTGGTAGTACCTATTTTGAGTTTAGTGAACATGTGGTTTCTCATTCTGTTGTGGTCAGTGCGGAGGCGAAGTATGATGATTTTATCCCTCCTTGATAGCTGGTGGTATCCATCCCTCTCGTCATACTTTGGGTGTTCTCGTTTCCATTTTTCATGAAACTGGCCTTTGATGATGGATTTGGCTATATGACTAGCAAGACAGGGGAGGGAATCATTTCAGATGAAGTGGTATGTTTACAGCAATCAGAACAAATCACAAATAATCAACAGCAACAAAAAAAAAAACAATATATGGTCCGAAGAAGGATCGAACTCGTACTCCTTTTTCTGTAAGCCTCAACACAGTACATCAACGCCCACATAACATCCTTTTTAGGAGGAATGACGAAGAAATTAATAAATTCCTTTAGTAGTCATCTGGTGACTGCCAGAAAGAGAATATGAATAATGAGATTGGTCTTGAAAAAAGTATTTGAAATCTGAACAAAGAGTAGTCGGGAAACATAAGATGGAGATACAAAGAATTGTTCGACTTTGCAGCAAATCTTCCCATACACGTTTCGGTACAAGACAGACAACTCTGCCCTTCTGAGATGGCTCTGCAGGACTCGATCTTCAGCTCGTTGGGTTGTAGACAACAGTGAAGTCAGCACCTCGATGTTTGCAATCTCCCAGGGAAGACTAATAATGTTGTTGATATGGATTCAGAAACCTGTCAGCTGACGCCCTTCGGTTCAATGACATGCAATCAGTTCTACAGGAATTTCTGAATTCTCAGTCTGAAGATGGTGATTTGGTCTCTTCTCTTTTTTTTCATCATCATCATCATCATCATCAAGTGCCATACCGGCTGGCGTAGGCGATCATGCCTTCCACAATCTTCTATCTACAGTGCGTCGTATCAATTCTGTTGTTGACTGTTTTCCATGCCATGACACCAAGCTATCTAGTATATTCTCTATTTGTCATCCGCGATCTCTCTTTCCCTTTATTTTGCCAGTTGTGACCAAGTATTCCAACTTTCCTCTTCTC
Source organism: Megaustenia siamemsis (assembly GCA_032433765.1). Lineage (NCBI taxonomy): Eukaryota > Metazoa > Mollusca > Gastropoda > Stylommatophora > Ariophantidae > Megaustenia > Megaustenia siamemsis. Next base: position 59,844,376 of record JAVIAB010000008.1, read on the forward strand.
ATGGTGTGCCCCTAAAATGTTGATTGTTTCTTTCTGATATTTTTTTAGGAGCTCCCTTATTGTGTTGGCCTCTTTGAAAATTTTCTCATTGGTCTTTTTAACTGTCCAGGGAACTTTCAACATTCAACATTCTTCTGAGAAATCTCATCTCTGTGGCCTCTAATCGTCTTTTCATTTGTTTGTTTACTGTCCATGATTTGCTTCCATAGGTAAAAATTGGCTATTGATAACACTCTTTAGCCATCGACGCACTATCCGCAGATTGTGCAATACTTGTGACCACGTTCTCCAGACCGATACTGTCCTCTTTCCCAATGGTCCTTTCGAGATCAGAGAGGGATTCACTTGCACATCGCGGAACATCATTTATGCCATCATTTGTAAGCGATGCATGTTGACCTACATCGGCCAATCTGGTCGACGTATCGGGGAAGGTGCCGTGAACACTTGAATAACATCACCCGAGAAGCGGACACTCCTGTAGCAGCCCACTTTAACTCCAGTGGCCATCGAGGTAAGACTGATGTCTTGGTAACTGGCCTAGTATCACCACAGTCGGCTCACTCTAGAACACCTTCTGATCGCTCGTTGGGGTTGCCTCACCTCTCGTGACATCAATGTTTCCCTGTCCCTTCGAGGACCCTCCTTCCTCCGACTCCATCCTCCCACCTATGGACTTCTCTTCCTATTTCACTTCTTGTGTCTTCTACTCCTCGTCCATCCCTGCTTTCCATATCCTCTTTGAGTAACCCCTATCTTGCCTTCTTCATCCAACCCCTCCCCCCCCTTCTCTTCTGACTACTACCTACATGTCCTTCACATCCTTATCACTTCTCCACCTGGACTGTACCATCTCTCTGCCCCCTTATATTGTTCCTCGTCCTTCCCACCACCTCTCTGCTGATCTACTCCTAGCTCACCCCTTTCCTCTCTATTCACTTGTAGTACACTACTCCTCTATACCTACTATTCCAGTATCCCCCTTATCCTGATGCCCACTTGCATTTCTCTCCCAGGACCCTCATCATCCCCCTTTGTTCTATCATTTCCAAACTTCTTTACCTCATATGGTACATACCTCTTGCGCACCATTCCCCTATTACTCCACTTCTTCCAGACTCCCTCTCTTTCTATTCACTTCTGACCTACCGCCTCTCCTCCTATCCACTTTTCACATACCTGCTTCTAATCCCTCCTCCTCTAATACCTCCCTACCTCTCGATTGACTAACTTCCTCCGGACCACCCCTCTATCGCCCTTCTTCCTACCTACTCGACTTATACCGGCTTTCTTATTCTTCCTCTCCTTATCTCTTCCTCTGGTATTCACTTCCCCCCTCCGTTGATCTACCTCTCAACTCTTCCAGTCCCTGGCCATCCATTCTGGAGAGTCTATCTCTCTCACCCATCTCCCAGTTCACTACTTTGTCTTTTCATTCACTCTTTCTTTTAACCTCTCGCGGGATCTCTCACTTGCATTGTCCGAGTGATTTATTGGCTAGCAGTTTGGCCCCTCCAGACCTTTGGTTTTGGGCCTCTAGTTTTCCTCTCACCATTGACCATCATTTTCATAGTAGTTTGGCAGCTTCGCCTATCTTTCTTCTTCCACCCCTCTCTTTCCCCCCCCCCCACTGATTTGTTTTCCCGCCACACAGGTCCTCTTGTCCTTCTAAACTTGCGTGTTTCAGTCACGTGTTACTTTCTAGTCACATCCTTAAAACTCCAAGTCATTCAGGTGTGTTCCAGCACGGAGGGCAGACTTGCTGTTTTAAGCTAAGTGCATTTTATGATACATTTGTATCTTTTTCTATTTTATATATCTTGACGCCCATCCTACCTCTCCTCATGTAGTATTCATTTCTCTCTTCCCTCTCCTTTCTTATTTCAACATCCTACTTTCCTCGCCCCCCACTTGATCATCTAACATGTAGTTATAGATAATTGTGCTTCACCGTTTGTTGTCGTTGTCCTTGTATTCTGAAGAAGGCCACAGGCCGAAACGTCATTATTGTGTTGTGTTCCTTCCTTGTAAGGCTGTCACCTTACTTTGGAGTGTTTAGTACACCCCACCACTGACCCCTATTGATAACACCGATGAACTCTCTCATTTTTATTGACATAGATTTGTTGCATAAGATGTTTTTCACTTTCTGGAATGCGATTTTGGCCTGAGCTATTCTGTTTTTTTTTATTTCTGTGGTGCATCTTCCATCTGATTATTGTGCCCAAGTATTTGACGCGTTGGACTTTTTTCAGATTTGTCCTGTTTATTTTTATGTTACATGATGGTGATGATTATTTCTTCGATACGACCATTACTTCAGTTTTCTTACTATTCAGGTTAAGACCTTTCTTGTTGCTTTCTTTTACTATTACGTCTATCATTTATTACAGAAACCATCAGCATTTTTTTGAAAGGATTATGGACTTATGGTACTGTTATATGTACAAAGAGGTCAGTTCTGTAACCATGAACCCAGAACCCACAACACAAGCACATCACTTTCACAATTAAAAAAAAATAAAAAATGGCCAAGACAGTGATATGAAAAATATAAATCTTATTCATGAAGAAAAGCAAATAGTTCACATAAGCACATTACGGTTCATTGTAACAAACAAATTAAAATTCTTGAGGAATTCACATTTCTGTACAATCTATCATTTTAAAAAATGTGAAGTAAATGTGTGCTCTTTATTAAAGTTAAAATTCTGTTGAGGAAATAAGACATCATAAGACCATTCCACCTATTTCCCATCCTTCTCGTCTCTGTTTCCACCTGTTTCCTCCAAGTATATCTTGGCCTTCCCATGTTTCTCCTTCCTGGGGGGAGACATCCCCCACCCCCCCCCAAAAAAAAAAAAAAGAGCATGTATAATTCTGTCACTTGGTTTCTGCAGCGTGTGTCCTATCTGGTGCCATTCTCTTTATCACTTTAGTTCAACAACCAAAATCTAATGATAAAGTAGACTGACCATGTCTCTATCATCTATGTCTGTCCTTGACATTCACTTCAGATTAGCAGTAGATGCCTAAATCTTATTGTCCTTGCATGCTTCAGGATTGGAGCTTCTCCCCTGAACTTTAACCCCAAGCTCTTGACCTTGGCCTTGTAATATTTTCTGTAGTAGACTACATCTTGTGCTCCACCCACACAAATAAATGCACATTGACTGACCTGCTAAATGCTGGAGCTTCGACCCCACAACAGACCAGCAAAACATCATCATCATCATCAAATGCCATGCCTGCTGGCATAGGTGATCATGCCCTTCCAGAACTTTCGATCTCGACAGTTATTCATCATTTCTATTGTTTACATTCTGCCAAGCCATTCTCTTAAGCTGTCTGGTATCTCTTCTCTTTGCTTCACTCTATCTCTTAAGTCCCTCAACTTTCACATTGTCACAATATATTCCACCTGTTCCCTTCTCATTGCATGGCCAAAAATGATGATTATAAAGCAAAATATGCAACGCCGTATTTATATTTTTGTTTCCTTTGTTGTTCAGCAGTTTTTCATTGGATAAAGGCTCTATTATAATTTAACAGACAAAAAAATATAAGCATGATAAATTAAATATAATATATGTCAAATCTAGCTACGTGCAAAACTGTATTTATCAGCACTTTCAAACTAGAAAAAATCCATTTAAATATATGGGCTGTAATAAAGCATTTCAGCAAAGATATGATGACAGTTTTATGGTAACTGATAAACAATACAAAGAAGCTATTCACCTAACAGAACCCAAACATGTTCCACTTTATAGTCCTTGAGAGGAACGTTGCAATAATTATAGTGATTATTATTTACTGTAAGTACTCTTGTTAACATCTTCTAACATACATTCAGCTGTCAAGAGAGATTAAACAGATTTACTAAAATCATATGTTCTCAAATTCCCGTCAACCTCAAATATTTCTTTTCATGCTTTTGTAGTTTCTGTCTGAGGTGATTGGACAGTAGATAAACAAATGGAACGATGATTAGAGGCCACAGAGATATGATTTCTCAGAAGAATGTTGAAAGTTCCCTGGACCAAAATACCAACATGGAAATTCTCAAAGAGGCCAACACAAAAAAGAGAGCTCCTAAAACACATTAGAAAGAAACAATCAATATTTTTTGGGTACATCATGAGAAGAGGAAAGTTGGTTGAAATACTTGGATACAACTGGCAAAACACAGGGAAGATAGCTTGCAGCTGACAAAGAGAGAAGATACTGGATAGTCTTGGTGTTATGGAAAATAGTCAACAACATAACTGATATGATGCACTATGGACAGAAAATTCTGGAACAGCATGATTGCATACACCATCTGGTATGGCACATGATTCTGATGATCTGAGGAGAAATAGAAACTCTGACCCAAACACCTTATGGCGATTGCACAGGACAAGCGACCTCCAATCTTTATGTCACCCCAGCAGATCCCAGAAATGGAATAATACTGTAAAGACAGTCTTTTTTGTTTTTAAATTAAGAAACTTTATTTTAAGGTAAGTAGATTCGTTGATGCTGTTATTTTTGTCTACTTTAGATTGTGATTCTCTCTCCTCTTCTTATATACGTCTGGTATGGTATTGAAACATAAGCACAATATTATGATAGTCATCTAAATGTCTGGATCTCAACAATAAAATGTTAGTAATAAGAAACCATAAAGGAATGGTTAAAAGCTTTAAGTAAATGATCAACTTTGACATTTTGTCATGGTTACAATAAAAATAATCAATTTTGCTTTCAAAACAAAGATATTCATGGCTCGCTCATATTCTTCTTCTTCATTCAGTTTCCTATGCTCAGAACATTATACAAATAGATGAGCTGCCTCTGATGCTTGCTGTCTTGCATCTCTTAGTCTAGATTCCTATTTTAATAACAACCAATGTTTCAGGAAAGTAACTTGTTAAGCCTTTCTCTGACCAATCATCTTCGACAAGTTATTTGTCTTTAAAGCAACCTGATTTATACAAAAAAGTTCCCTCATTTAATACAAATTATTTACAAGCAGCCATAATCTCTGAAAATATGTGTGAACAGTACATGAGAAAACTGACAACATAAAACATGTTTTTGTATCAACATACAAAATACTTGTTTTTATCTCATACATATAGAGCATGAAGAAGTGCATCAATAATTGGTCCTTTATCAAATATGATGTTAGTGCATGCATCAATTTATATTCTGGAATGTATGTGTATCAAACACAAAAGAACCACATAAATACAAATTACATTGTTAATATCTCAAAACAAGGCAGAGATGGTGATGAAACAATTGACCATTGTGCCAGCACAGAAATGCAGATCTGTATGAGGTGATAGCTGTGAGGAATCTCATCAAGGCAATGACCAGACAACACCACCTACTCAAACCCAAGAGAAACAATCCCATAAGGAAGCCAGTCTAAAAGAGTTCTTCATGCATCAAAGAGTGGATTGGATTCAGGCCATGGGGAAAAAGCTGACAGGAGGATGGGTAATGGTGTCTGGCATCTAAATACCAGAATAGAAGAGTATTGTTTGAGCAAGTTTATGTCTCCAAAAACTCTCATTCTCTCAACATTGTCAAAACTATTATCTGAAGTTTAATTCTCTGAACAAAATCACATTCTCCAAAAAAAATGTATGCGCAAATTCTCTTAAAGAAGTATGCATATGTATAAATGCTGCTAAAAAATAAACATTTTAAACATATGCATAAATGCTCTATGAAAGTAAACATAATAAACATATGCATAAATGCTCTATGAAAGTAAACATCAGCGTAAATGCATTTAAAAAAGTAAACATCTCAAACCAAAAATAGAAAATAAAAACAAACAAATAAAAGCAAATAAGATGGTTTACAAAATGATGGCAAAAAGAAGGCACTATTATCTAATTGATGACATCAGCAAAACAGATACAGCAGCAAATTACTCGATTAATGCTGATTTATTAAAATAAACCCATTGAAGAGACTGAAGAAAAAAAAAAGTATATGTTTAATTTATTCCTCAACTTTAAGATCTAAAACTATCATCATGTTTCCTTATTCACCGGACATTGATCACGCAGAATCATAACGCTAACCTGTAATTGTTATAGAACACCAGCATAGTAAATGCCATATTAAAGTGCTCCTTGTGTATTTTATATCTAAAATAAAAGTACTATATAATTCCCTTAACACAAAAAGGCAGCTCCTAAAAAAACATCAGAAAGAAACAATCAACGTTTTTTGGGCACATCATGAGAAGAGGAAAGTTGGAATACTTGGTTACAACTGGCAAAATAAAAGGAAAGAGAGATCATGGATGACAAAGAGAGAAAATACTGGAAAGCTTTGTGTCATGGTATGGAAAACAGTCAACAACAGAACTGATACGATGCACTGTAGATAGAAGATTGTGGAAGGACATGATCGTCTACGCCAACTGGTATGGCACATGATGATGATGATATAATTTCTAATTGTTATACCTTGAGATTTAACAAAGTGTGAGTCAATACACAAAACCTTATAGCCTCAGGAGATGCATTACCCTTTTATGCATGCTAGTGTTTGTTCTTACGCCAACCAGTATGGCACATGATGATATAATTTCTAATTGTTATACCTTGAGATTTAACAAAGTGTGAGTCAATACACAAAACCTTATAGCCTCAGGAGATGCATTACCCTTTATGCATGCTAGTGTTTGTTCTTACGCCAACCAGTATGGCACATGATGATGAGTGTTTGTAAAGGGGAATTCCAAAATGCTGGTCATTTTTGACTGCAGCCACCATGAAGAGGACATCAATGGCTAGGGTAAAGCTAAGCTAAGATAAGTTGTATACGACTGGGTATAGACAGTCAATTCAATCAGGAGTGATGCATAGGATAAATAAAGTTATTGTATGTTGAATATGTTGTAAGGGTTTTAGAGTTCATGACCCAGGCGGGTGCACCTCCCCAAGGGTTTCAAGAAGCGAATTTGCCAAAATACTTGCACAAATAGGTATCTTCTGATGATCAGACTACCTCCTACTGTGAAGCTCTATATAAAGAGTTTACTATTACCCTTTCACCTATATCCCAATTGTTACTAGATGTGGACTTCTAACATATTTGTAGAAAAACAATACTATTCACACATATATAGACATGGTTCCTGGGCGACGCACCAGGGGAAGATCAAGAAGAAGATGGTTTCAAGACATCAAGGAGACCTTGAACATAACAAGAGAAGAAGTGGAAGATCTGGTTAGAGACAGAGATTCTTTCAGATGAGCTGTGGTGAAGGCAATGTTCTGCAAAGGATAGGCAACCTGATGATGGCTCACATATATTACAAGCTAAAAATGAGCATAGAGAAACCTACATCATGCACATGATGTAACACAGCCACAGAGAAGAGTCTAGGGAGCACTAAATTTGTGTCTCTTAGGTCAGCTGTTTTAGAGCATTCTATGACTATTGTGAGGTGCGCGTGGCCATACAGCTAAAACCACCGTTCCGCTGGCTGAAAAGCTGACGTATGGTGTTCGAAGCCCATGTAGACAGAAAAGATTTTTTCTATCGGGGGTGAAATAAAAATCCTGAGTCGCACACGTCGTGGCGACTGCTTGACCAAGCGGCCTTTATCCCTCTGGTTCTATCGTTGCCCCTCGACATACACCATCAATGGTACTATGTGTCATAAAGATAGTTTTTTTATAACTATTGTGCTAGTTGTGAACTTCACCTGTCTCTTCTATGGAGACCAGTCTCATTCCTACATCTATAAAAAAGTAAAAAAAAGTAAAGTACCCCCGTCACGCCAAGTGGCGTATAGGGAATACGGTGTTAGTGACCATAAATTTGACAGACCTTCAGCACATGATTTTTTGGGTAATGTGGTCGGCATTATGCCTGTGCCGCTTTACTCCAGAAAAAAAATCCAGTGCCCATTTAAGGCTGGGTGAACCCGGAAGCCATCGGTTGGGATCGAACCCTACCCCTCGTCCTTTGTAGTCCAGTTCACTAACCACTGAGCTATCGCGGCTCCCCTACATCTATAGACCTGCATTAATATGCCAAAGAATGAATCACATGCATCACTTGGTTAGTAAAGAAGAAGAAGAAAATATTCCAAACAAATGAGTGAGGAGCTACCAATCCAAGAATATATTTTTTAGTTCTGTCCGGCCTATAATGATCTATTGCACACAGACTTGTCCGGAGGTGCCGGAGCTCGTAGAGAGATGATGGGGAAACATTCTTTATATAGAAGGGGGGGGGGGGGGGGAGGTGACGGAGCTCGTAGAGAGATGATGGGGAAGCCTTCTCTATATAGAAAAGGGAGGGAGAGGTGTTGGGACTCATAGAGAGATGATGGGGAAGCCTTCTCTATATAGAAAGGAGGGCGGAGGTGCCGGAGCTCGCAGAAAGATGATGGGGAAGCCTTCTCTATAAGAAAGGTTTGTGGACTCTGATAGTGCAACAAGACTGCAGATCTGACTGACTGTCAAAGACTTAAATGTTGAAGATAAGAAAAGTTCATTGTCTTTGAACTAACCAAAGAAATTACATCATAATACATAACCTATCTTAGAAATTACATTATGATACATTACCTATCTTAGAAATTACATTATGATACATAATCTCTTTTATTAGCCACTATTTTTCTTCTTAATACAGCTCACATCTATAAAGAACAATCACTGAGAACTCTACCTTACTGACCAAGTGTGATCTTAATATTACTAAATCTTTCACTAGTGACTATATGGTGTCTTAATAAAAATAACTAAACGTCAGATCTTTCGCAGAAGATCTTTCAACACTTTCAACAAACCATGTTAACTCTTTCCGCACATTTCGCCACACTGTGCGCCATGCCGTTTTCGGCCACGTACGTTTCGCTGCATAGTGTGCCACTCTAAATTTGATTAGTGTGAACCATCATCAAACCAAATTCTTTCTATATGTCTTGTATCTTCTTGTTATTGGTGAAATCTAATACCTTGTTCAATTATCTAAAAATTCATATATATGTTATGTGTTAGATAAATATAAACATGTAGATTGATTCTTAAAACTATGAACAATTTTGTCTCTGAAATCTCTTCCGTTGCTTCAATAAACTGCATCTGTACGGAAAGAGTTAAAGTGATGTAACCAAATTATTATAATTGTAAATATTCAACAAATTAATAAAAGTGAAATCTTGGCAATGGAATGATAACATAGCAAACATACAGCTTGAAGCTCATTTACAACACTTAAAAAAAGTATGTCTTTGTCACAAAATTAAAGTGACTGCGTCAAGAGATCTCTTGGCATATGAATTAGCAACTGCATTAAAAATTGTAAAAATATTTCTATTTTAAACAGAGTTGAAGATTGTAGGAACAATTTCTTTAATGACAGAATCTTCAAAGTTTGGTTAAAGATTACAAGAACATTCTATTCAATGTTGGATTAAAGATGTAGGGATTTGTTTTAAATTTTTGAGTTGAGGATTGTAAGAACATTTATGACATTTTCTGTAATGACATTCAAGTGACAGATCTTTGTCATATTTATTTATGACAAGGTAGACAAATCTAATTAATTTGGACTGACTTGTAATATCAAAATCACATATTATTTCAAAGACTGCGTTAAAGTGTTCCAGTCATGTTTTTTTCATCTTCTTCTTCATCCCATAAACCTGGGGGATGTTGGGGCACAACTAATGGACATAGTCTACCTTTTCTATCTCTCTATCTTCAGTCATTCTTAAGGACTCTGCAAAGTCAAGGCCTGTCTATTTTTTTATATGGTATCTTCCTATCTCTTCCTCTGTCTACCTTTTCTTGTCACTCATTTTACATCACCTTGCAGAAATATCTTTGCTAGACCAGATGATCGAGATATTAGGCCAAACTATTTCATTTTATGCTTTTCTTTCACAACAGTCAAAGGATAGCCATATATTCCAATTGCTTGCTCCACTCTTTAGGTAACATTTTCATTTATTGTATGATATAAGTTATAGCAACGCAGACACTTACAATGTTACTAATCAATACCTATTTTTCTTCTGTAGTTCTGAGTTCATATCTTATCGCTATTGCAGGTTCTCCTGCCCATCTCTTGTTGCTGTCACAGATTCTCCTGCCCATATCTTGTTGTTGTCACAGGTTCTCCTGCCCGTATCTTGTTGGTGTCATAGGTTCTCCTGCCCGTATCTTGTTGCTGTCACAGGTTCTCCTGCTCATATCTTCTTCCCGTCACAGGTTCTCATGCTCATATCTTGTTGCTGTCACGGGTTCTCCTGCCCATCTCTTGTTGTTGTCACAGGTTCTCCTGCCCATCTCTTGTTGTTGTCACAGGTTCTCCTGCTCATAAATTGTTGCTGTTACTGGTTCTCCTGCCCATTTCTTGTCAATATCACAGGTTCTCCTGCCCATCTCTTGTTGCTGTCACAGGTTCTTCTGCCCATATCTTGTTGCTCTCATGGGTTCTCCTGCTCATATCTTGTTGCTATCACAGGTTCTCCTGCTCATATCTTGTTGCTCTCACGGGTTCTCCTGCTCATATCTTGTTGCTCTCACGGGTTCTCCTGCTCATATCTTGTTGCCATCACAGGTTCTCCTGCTCATATCTTGTTGCTCTCACGGGTTCTCCTGCTCATATCTTGTTGCTATCACAGGTTCTCCTGCTCATATCCTGTTGCTGCAACAGGTTCTCCTGCTCATATCTTGATGCTCTCACGAGTTCTCCTGCCCATATCTTGTTGCTATCACAGGTTCTCCTGCTCATATCTTGTTGCTATCACGGGTTCTCCTGCTCATATCTTGTTGCTCTCATGGGTTCTCCTGCCCATATCCTGTTGCTGTCACAGGTTCTCCTGCCCATATCCTGTTGCTATCACAGGTTCTCCTGCCCATATCTTGTTGCTATCACAGGTTCTCCTGCTCATATCTTGTTGCTCTCACGGGTTCTCCTGCCCATATCTTGTTGCTCTCATGGGTTCTCCTGCCCATATCCTGTTGCTGTCACAGGTTCTCCTGCCCATATCGTGTTGCTATCACAGGTTCTCCTGCTCATATCTTGTTGCTGTCACAGGTTCTCCTGCCCATATCTTGTTGCTATCACAGGTTCTCCTGCTCATATCTTGTTTCTCTCACAGGTTCTCCTGCTCCTATCTTGTTGCTATCACAGGTTCTCCTACCCATATCTTGTTGCTATCACAGGTTCTCCTGCTCATATCTTGTTGCTATCACAGGCTCTCCTGCTCATATCTTGTTGCTTTCACAGGTTCTCCTGCCCATATCTTGTTGTTGTCACAGGTTCTCCTGCCCGTATCTTGTTGCTGTCACAGGTTCTTCTGCTCATATCTTCTTCCCGTCACAGGTTCTCATGCTCATATCTTGTTGCTGTCATAGGTTCTCCTGCCCATATATTGTTGCTGTCACAGGTTCTCCTGCCCATCTCTTGTTGTCACAGGTTATCCTGCTCATAAATTGTTGCTGTTACTGGTTCTCCTGCCCATCTCTTGTTGCTGTCACAAGTCCTTCTGCCCATATCTTGTTGCTCTCACGGGTTCTCCTGCTCATATCTTGTTGCTATCACAGGTTCTCCTGCTCATATCTTGTTGCTCTCACGGGTTCTCCTGCTCATATCTTGTTGCTATCACAAGTTCTACTGCTCATATCTTGTTGCTCTCACGGGTTCTCCTGCTCATATCCTGTTGCTATCACAGGTTCGCCTGCTCGTATCCTGTTGCTGTCACAGGTTCTCCTGCCCATATCTTGTTGCTATCACAGGTTCTCCTGCTCATATCTTGTTGCTATCACGGGTTCTCCTGCTCCTATCTTGTTGCTGTCACAGGTTCTCCTGCCCATATCTTGTTGCTATCACAGGTTCTCCTGCTCATATCTTGTTGCTGTCACAGGTTCTCCTGCTCATATCTTGCTGCTATCACAGGTTTTCCTGCCAAATTATTGTTGCTGTCAGCCATAATTCCCTTTAGTCTTTGTCTGTTTATACACCTCATTTTAACTTATATTTCCCCCTCCAATACTACTTTCAGTAGGTTACTGTGTCTAAACATATATGTAATAGCTGAACACAGTATTCCTGTTAACACACTCAACTGAAATGTACAATTTAGCCACAGTTTGAAAACATGAGCAGCCTGTGACATCAGTGCTGTGTGCGTGTATGCATATAAACACGCACACTTACACATACAAGGGGTGCTCAAAAAGCAATGCAACAAATTTTTCCTGTTAATTTTGTTTAAGAACCAAAGATTAAGAGCAACACATGTGAACTTTCCCACACAACATTGTGTAGCTTCACAATCTTCCAATAAATTTTAATGATAATGTTAGCTTCTTTATTGGAGTCTGTGAGTGATGTGCACTGCAAGCACAGAGCAGTCAGAGCCATTCCGTTGGTGGAAAATGACAGTGATACGAACATTCATGGGCCCCTAAAGAATGTGCTCAGAGAAGACGGTGAATAAAAGCACAGCCAGTCGGGGAAATTGTTTTCCATCAACGGAAGAAGGTCAATGCAGTTTGCATGATCAAATACGATCTGGGCAGACACACACTGCATTGACACCAACAAAGATACAACCTTGATTTAGAACAATCAACAGATCACAAATAAAACAACTTGCTCAGCTTGACATCTCTGTGGGTGGTACAGCCAAATTTTAATTTTAAAAATAAACCTTTAATAAAAAAAATAAATAAACCCCAAGTACACCCATATCTGCTGGGAGAGATGATTTATTATTGTTTTTAGTTTGCATTCACCAGCTTTATATCTCTAGCAAAGTCCCATGGGACTGAATTTTGCATGAATATCGTTTTTTCCTATTTTTCACACTGGCGGCATGTATGTCCCCTACCATACAGGCAGATATTCTCTGACTTCAGAGATACTTTCATATTTTTTATTGTCAAGAGTATTAACGTTTTAGGCAGATTAATTTTGCATGGACAGCGGCCATTTATGGCCTACTCTTTTATTTCAAACTGCCAAGGGTTTTTAACGTACACAGCATGCACATGGAACCTCCCATTCTCGTCATTTTCTGAGAGGGCTAGACATCAGATCTCACTACCCAGAGAGGGCTAGACATCAGATCTCACTACCCAGAGAGGGCTAGACATCAGATCTCACTACCCAGAGATCAGACAGGAGAGGGTAAAGCCACAAATTCAATTTCATTATTTAAAAAAATATTTTCCATCGCTAGCCATTGTGTGGCTTGAACCCCGAGATATTGTGGTCAATAGGCCATCGTTTTACCTCTGGACCATGAAGCCCCCTGATTTATCATTACTACTGTTGACTTATTACCAAACTACTCTTTTATACTTGCCTTGTATTTTTCCTCTCTTCCCTTCCTGATTGTTTCTGTTGTCACAATATATCCAGTTGTTGTTTCTCATAATATGGCTAAAAACAATCATAATTGTTTCCTTGTGATATTGGAAATGAGTTCTCTTTTTGCTTTGGCCTCCATTAGAACATCCTTCTAACTTCTTTTTCTATCCTTGATATTCTCAACATTCTTCTGTAAAAATATATTTGCGTGACCTCCGTTTATTTTCTTAAATATATATATATATATAATTTACACCCACACATTTTGCAACAATATGCATCTTTGTACTGGTGTACGTCGTCAGAAAAAGTAATAAAATATGCCACTGAATATGTTTCCTATACCATAACACATTTTCAAAAATATCAGACTTTATCAACCTATTCAACTCAGAACAACTATATGCTTTCAATGAATATCCCAAAAATACATCATGTACAATCGCAGTACACATCAACACAATCACACATCTTCATAGTATATTGTAACAAACACAAAAAAATAAAATTATGTGTTGTCCAAATGCACATGTACATAAAAAAAGGTGGGGTCACAGATGTGTCAATAAAATTAAGTATTGTCACAATACAGATTGTAGATTTTTTAAAATGAATGTTGTCACAAATACATTCAATTTTAAAATAATAAAAAGTACTGTCAGAATACAGATGTAGATAAAATCAGGCATTGTCACAAATATATTTCAATAAAATAATGTACTGTCACAATAAAGATATAGAAAAATCAGGCATTGTCACACACATATTTCAAAAAATTAATATGCTGTCTTAGAACAATATCTTAATACAGCCAGACTCTGGTTCATGCAAAATCTTCATAATGTTTGGTTCTGTTACATTCCAACTTTCTACCCCATCAATGACTAAAGTCATCCTTTCAAAACAGCAACTTATGTAATGATTAATATCTTTGAAAAGATTTCTGATAAATTCTATGAGTTTGATTAAATGAACACATACATGAGTTGCATTAATTCACAATGTTTGTGTGTGAGTAAATCATTCAACTCAGAAGTAAATGCATGAATTATTATGACAAAGAAACAGTAACAAAGACAATATGGTCCATTTAAACATAGTAACTTTTTACCTGGTTGATGTCAAGTAGTACACGTTCATGTCCGTACACGTACCTCAATTACTTTAATCAAATTAAAGAAAAAAAAACCACAAAATATGAAACAAAAAAATAATAAAACCAATAATTACGAAGAACAAGCAAACTAAAGCAATCCAAATGCCACCCCGACACCTGCAATCCCACAAAAAAATAATCCAGGTTAACTTTAAAAGAAGCAGATAATTTCAGTACTTGATAAAAACTAATTTAATTAAAATAATGTTTGATCTTTATATATTTGTTGTTATGTACCTGATAACGGCTTTTGCTGAATTCTCATTGTCTCATTTCTCTAATAGTTAAGCTGCAGGGTACAATTTTATGTTTATTTTACATAATGAAAATAAGTACATCGAATGTATTGTTTACGTAGAGAAACTCTTGCACTTCTTTTGCCCCTGCAAGGATGACATCGGTGATGCTATAACAAGAACATTTTTGTTTTGTATTCAAGGAAAAAGTGTATGGACATGCTGACACCCGTTTTGAACATTTCACATCTGCCTTGTTAACTCCCATGTAACGGCAGACAGCGAACATGTTTGATTACTGGTAAAAGAACTTATAAGTTTTCACGGAATCACACAAAGTAGGTATACATATTTTCAACAGTTTAAATTTTATTTAAATAGTCTCCAATGGTTCAATTTGATACAATATTGGGAAATCTACTTCATTTGTAATAACCCTGTATAATAAGTCTTAAAAAAATATATCTAAATAAAAGAAGGAATTGGTAATTTGTTGATCATGTGATGAGCAGAGACATGAGAATCTGAAAGTAGGTCCTAAAATGAGAAACAGAGGGTAAAAGAAAAAAGAGGCTGGCTTAGAGAAACACTAAAATGAACAATGAGGCAAGAAGTAACAAACAGAAGGCATTAGCTTCCTTGCCAGGGTTGGAAGGTTTTCCCCAGACCCAGAGCAGAGATGTGTGGCAAGATGCCAAGGGAGTCTTGTGCAAAGCCTGACACTTGGTAGCAAAGACCTTTGGACTGGAGAATCCAGATTTTTCCATCCTATGTGCTTTCTTTGGCTCAATAGGACAAAAGGTAGACAGAACCTTGTATGTTAGATACAATAATCACAAACTGAAATATACTTTCTTTTACCACTAGATCATGAGTAAAGTTGACAAATTATTATCATCCCTATAAAGTTCTCAAGATGAGGGTCAGAAAGGCAAGGTATTGCTTCCAGATCAAATCTCAGCTGCAACAAAATTTTCTTAAGTGGAGACGAATATATAAAACATGTGAGCCACTAGGGGTAAAGGATCAAAACAAAGGAATGCAAGATAGTCCAAATGACTTCAAGTTGATGATGAATGGTTAATCAAGATGGAATGGTTAATTCTGCACTTGTCTTTTATGTTATTTAGAATGTGTGTGTTCCAAACACTCAAAAGGAAAAAAAACAATGACCTGGAGCTGTCAGCCTGCTCTACAATCTAAGATTTACAGAGCTTTTAATTATAAGTCAACAAATCCTGCATCAGTTGAACATATTTTGTTTATTTTGAAAAGTACTCTTCTTTGTCTTTTATGATTCTTTATTTGCATTTCAGTGTCGAGGAGTGATATAATTTAGCCTTTTGCTCTTTTGTTGACCTCTTTTGCAATTATTTTTTTTAGTGTTTCTAATATTCTATCAATCCATCTTTCTTGTGGTCGATCCTTGAGTCTGGTGTTCTTGTAATGTTTATTAAAGGCTTATTGTGTTGAGTTTTAAGTCTTTATATCTTATCACATGGCCAAAAACATTTTATCTGTTGTTTCTTATGTATTCTATGGAGGGAATTATTCCTAGGTGTTTTCTCAGTTCTTCACTTCTCATCTTATTTCTCAGGGTGTTTCCTATCTTTCGTCTAACACATTTTATCTGTGTAGTGGTTATTTTTCTTATTCCAGGTCTGACATTGATAGCACAACATTGTGATGAACATTGAGTTGTAGAGTGCCTGATTTGCCTCTAGAGTTATTTCCTTGTTGGACAATAATGATAATGGTTGTCTCATGAGTTGACAAGCTTTGTTGCATCTTGAGTCTATATCTGCTGCTTGTGAACTGTTGTTTTTGTCACTAGACTCCCTAGATATTTAAATTCCTCCATGTTTTAATTTGTCTGCTATCTCTTGTTATATAGATATTATGTTTCTCTTTATGATATTCATGACTTCTGCTTTGTTGATTGTCATGTTGTATTGAGTGCATGTCCCATTAAGTTTATTTAAGTGTTCTTGTAGTTCTTGTAGATCTATTTTTCTATTTATTAGTACCTTATTGTCTGCATATAGAAGCTCATCAATCTCCTTTGGGTTGGCTAACTTACATAACATATTACATATTGGAAAAATACTTTCACTATCACAAGCCATTTTATTCACTAATGAATAAATGTTATCTGACTGTCAGATGGCGGGTAACAATCTAAAAGCAATAATAAACTCGCCATCATTAACAGTGAAGTTCAAGGTGACAGAAAAATAATAAGTTAAAGTAATCAGTGACTCTTAAGTCGATTCAGTGAACTATAATGGATCAGCATTACACTTCACCTTCTCTTTGTAGCTCTGAAAATAGAATAACTAGTCTGGCAAAGAAGTAGGAATCTTTGTAATTACAGATACAGAAGTTTGCTATAGAAAACCATAACACAGTACAAATCACACCCACTTAAAGCCCTTATGAAGAAGAAGAGTAATTATCAGATGGTAAAAAAATGATACTAGCCAAAAGCAGCAATGAAGTCTACAGTCTAATAAAACCAGCAACATCTTTATTTCCCATTCACTTTTCACATTTGCCTAGGAATTGACAGTGGAAGCACCAATATTTTGAGAAAACAGACACAACACAAAAATCACAAAAAATTCTTATTAACATGCTGGGTAGAAATCAAAGACATGCGGTCTTTTCATGGAAGCATAGGATGAGTTGGAGAATATAATCCCTCTCTTATTGACAACTCCATTACCTTCGTGTACATGTCCAAATAGATGAAGGGTTGGCCTGTGAATGACAAGCAACAACAAAGTTTACACACAAATCCTGCACAAATACACACAATATATCCACACTTTCTGATCACTTCATTTGACAAAGAGTGATGATGTTTATTGTTTTCTTCACCAAACCACTTTTTCACTGTCCTTCAGATCAGTACAAAGGTATCCTTGGATTCCTGACAATGAATTTATTTGTAAGATGTAATATTTCCCCTTTTCTCTAGATTTTCTTTTTGAATATTCTCTAAAGCAAACTTTATGTTTCATAATGTGACAGCTAGAATAGTTCTCAACTTTAGATCTGTTTCCCCTCTCTGTTTATTTGTTTATTTTCATGAAAGCAGTTATCCATTAGACTTTTGCTCAGTCCAACTCTTTACATCACAAAATGTATTGCCTTTGGTTGTGGGTCAATAAAATAAAGAGCACATGTCACCACATCTTGAGATGTATACAAATGTGGTATCAGTGATCATATTTTTCCACAACAATTGGTATATTTATCTGTGGTATTCTCCCGTGTGTTACCGGGGCCTCATTATGAGGGAGTAAAGAACAGTGACACTGTGACCTTCCAAGCATGTCGTAAGAGACGACAAAAGAGCTTGATCGATGGCTTGACAAGCTGCCATTGTAAAAAGTATTGTTATGGAAACAGAGCAATAGATTTTAGAAACAGTGATCTCTGCAACATGTGCCATTTTGGCACGCAAGGTTTCTGTTTTCGAGATTGTCGTTCTGCCCTATGTGCCATCTTCGGCTCGAAAGGACAATAGATAGATTCTACCAGGCTGTGCTTAACAAAATCTCTGTTACACAACTCCAAAGACCTGTCTGTCATAACAACATTCACAATAATTGGAATATTTATCTGTGGTATTCTACCAGGCTGCGTTAAACAAAATCTCTGTTACACAACTCCAAAGACCTGTCTGTCATAACAAAATGCATAATAATTGGTATATTTATCTGTGGTATTCTACCAGGCTGCACTAAACAAAATCTCTGCTACACAACTAAAGACATGTCTGTCATAACAACATTCGCAGCAATTGAAAATTGAGCACAATTCACAGTCAGAAGATATAAGCTAAGTATTAGTAATGGATGGACATAACTGTGATTGTCTACTGGCTTCACGATATAAAATGTGTGATTTTATCCTTAAAGGACACATCCCATCAACCAAGTTGTAAAACTAATTAATAAATTGCACAGTTGGAGAAGGTATTAACACTACAAATGAATGCTAAGAGATGAAAATTGTTACAGACAGGTTATGATAGAGTGACATAATCAGATGACAATAAATCAGCTCCCTAAACTAACTAGCCTGATTTTGGACAATGCTGAGGTCTGATTTCCATTCTTCCTTCTTCAGTGATCAGCTATTGCTATGTGTTCAGACATTTACACCAGCATGGGTCATGAACAAGATAGTGAACTTCAGACATTTACACCAGCATGGGTTACGAACAAGATAGTGAACTTCAGACATTTACACCAGCTTGGGTCATGAACAAGATAGTGAACTTCAGACATTTACACCAGCTTGGGTCATGAACAAGATAGTGAACTTCAGACATTTACACCAGCATGGGTCATGAACAAGATAGTGCACGTCAGACATTTACACCAGCATGGGTCACGAACAAGATAGTGAACTTCAGACATTTACACCAGCATGGGTCATGAACAAGATAGTTCACTTCAGACATTTACACCAGCATGGGTCATGAACAAGATAGTGAACTTCAGACATTTACACCAGCATGGATCATGAACAAGATAGTTCACTTCAGACATTTACACCAGCATGGGTCATGAACAAGATAGTTCACTTCAGACATTTACACCAGCATGGGTCATGAACAAGATAGTTCACTTCAGACATTTACACCAGCATGGGTCATGAACAAGATAGTGACCCCAAGATAGTGAACTTCAGACATTTACACCAGCTTGGGTCATGAACAAGATAGTGAACTTCAGACATTTACACCAGCATGGGTCATGAACAAGATAGTGCACTTCAGACATTTACACCAGCATGGGTCACGAACAAGATAGTGAACTTCAGACATTTACACCAGCATGGGTCACGAACAAGATAGTGAACTTCAGACATTTACACCAGCATGGGTCATGAACAAGATAGTTCACTTCAGACATTTACACCAGCATGGGTCATGAACAAGATAGTTCACTTCAGACATTTACACCAGCACGGGTCATGAACAAGATAGTGAACTTCAGACATTTACACCAGCATGGGTCATGAACAAGATAGTTCACTTCAGACATTTACACCAGCATGGGTCATGAACAAGATAGTTCACTTCAGACATATACACCAGCATGGGTCACGAACAAGATAGTTCACTTCAGACATATACACCAGCATGGGTCACGAACAAGATAGTGCACTTGAGGTCTTCACCTGTTCCCTATAACTTGTGCAAGGTTGTTTCTGTGGGCCATATTTGTGTTCTTAGTGTGTTGAGAGTGCTGCAGTCCTGTAAGATATACTCTGGAGGTTGCCTCGATGCTCTGCAGTCACATGTAGCAAAGTTATTGAGTGCTACCTTGTGTAGCTTTGAGGCCACATTAACTTCTAATTTACTTCCAAACTCTGTAATTTGGTAGTAAGTTGTTAAAATACTTCACCTCCTGGGCATGCTACACTATGTAGCTAGCAAATGTTACTTATTTTAACTAAAACTTAAGCTAAAATAATCAAGACTTACCTAATTCTAAAAAGCACCTCTTCTCTTAGGTAAGGACAGCCCCAGTGGTTACGTCCTGGATGTATGATCCCACATGTCTCACACGGATTGTCCGGCGTAACTCTGTAAAATGCATGGGACAAACCAGGTATCTTTCTTGCACTCCAGGTAATACCTAGGTCCAATATCCCTTGTGGGGGTGAATGTGTTATTAGAACATCAGTTTGTGTTGGTATTTGTCTCCAGTGAACTGCAATCTTTCTTGAAGTGCAAAGAAAACCTCTAGCATTAGTCAACAATTTGAAGGGCGTGTAAGGTGTTCCATAAAAGTGAATTCCTTCATAGATAAAGGATGAATTAAACAAATAAACAGCAGAAGTTAGTCTTTCTTGCACAGTTTGCAATTTTTTACCATCAAAACAAATTTCATGATTTCCAGCAACAAAAAGTTTCACTTTGTGCGGAAACCGGTCAAAAAAATCATTCATTAACTGCACAATCTCTTCAAAATTATCTGATCGAAAAATTCCGCCAGCATGTTTTGACCAATCAAAATCCCCAGAGTGCACGAGAATATCCCCACATGGAATTTCAAAATCGTTTGTTCGACTCCTGCGGATGCTATTTAAAAATACACCACCTTTATGGTTGAAATCTTCAGAGCGGTCTGCAACTGAGTTGGATTTCTTTTCAAATGCATCAAGACCTTTCTCATCAATAACTTGACTTGAAATCCCATCTGAGTTGCTAATTTTTCTGATGGAAAAATTACCGCTGATGGGATGTGCAGGTGTCAGTATGTTGTGTTCTCGATGCGTGTCCGAGATGTGAACTATACGAACAACATGAGATGAAGATGACGTGGAGTCCACATACCCAACAGGAATGACATCCAAATTATTCATTCTAGACAAGGTTGTCTGAAACACAATGAGACAATACTGTATATTTCAATGGCTGCATTAAGCAGTAACATGTAAAAAAGCCAAGTTAGAAAAACAAATGTTGAAAACAATCTCATGAGCTCTGACATTGTGGTTATCCATTTCATGAATACAAAGTTCTTTGCAAATTGGGT
This sequence comes from Megaustenia siamemsis, assembly GCA_032433765.1. Classification (NCBI taxonomy): domain Eukaryota; kingdom Metazoa; phylum Mollusca; class Gastropoda; order Stylommatophora; family Ariophantidae; genus Megaustenia; species Megaustenia siamemsis. The sequence continues at coordinate 59,865,684 of JAVIAB010000008.1, forward strand.
GAATAAACACTTTAAAAATATTGAATTAAAGACTACCTTGGATATATTTCATTTACAAGTAATTTAGAGATAATGCACTCACAGGTGTTTTGAAAATATTGCAAATCAGAAGTGTTTTGGAAAAATTGCAAATCAGAAGTGTTTTGGAAAAATTGCAAATCAGAAGTGTTTTGGAAAAATTGCTTTAACTTATCTTGCTTTTGGTACAGGTGATAATAAACCCAATAATAAAAATGGCTTAACTATTACTAAAAATGACAGCATACATAGAGACTCATTGTGGAACATACTCAGACAATATATACACCATATGATGAATTTAAGACTAGTGCAGAAATAAGAGAATGACAGACCATCCAAAAAAAAGAATCTATAATCACCCCAAAAAAAAAGAAGAGAATTTCATATATTGGTCATGTTGTCAGATGAGACAACAACAGAATCTCAAAGCAGGCCTTCAAATGGGAAACAAAGAGTAAAATAAAAAAGAGTCTCACCTAGAGAAACACTAAAATGTGAAGAGAGACAACAACAGCAGGCACCAGCTCCCTCGATGAGATTTTTTTTTTTTTCCGTTCGCCAGCTTTGACCTCTGATGAAGTTCCTATAGACTAGCAACTGAATTTTGCGTGTTAATCTATTTTTCCCTGGCAGCCGTGTGCACAGGGGTCCCTCGCCGCACAGGCAGATAACTCAGACTACGGAGGTACTCATATTTTTTCCGTCGATGAGTAGACACACGGATAGATAGAAACAAAACAATAAACCTTTTTAGCATTTTAAGAATAGGTATTCAATGTGCATTATGAGTTCTTAATATATATATTTTTTCTGGTAGTTATTTGTCACTATTTTACCAAAATTAAAATCAATTAAGCTCACCTTTCCCTCAACTGTTTCAAAAATTTACTTGTGATAACATCAAGAAAATATATTTTGAAATGGATGATAAACTCATGTAACTCTGTAATTAAGGATGAATAACAAATATTTGTAGGGCTTGCTGTATTTTTTTATATACTATCTGCTGGTATACTGCTTAATCATACATCGGTTAAATAAGATGAGGAGTAATCAGGTTATTTTTCCAATGAACCTTGACCTCAGGGCAAGTGAGACAGAGTGCTTTGTCCTAGAGGATGTGAATGACAAAATATATTTGCCACGTTCAAGTAAAGCTTGGCACATGGACAAACACTTAGCAGTGACAAATTAACATGAAAATATTAACACTATTATCCATACAAAATTACAACAGTTATTTTTAATCCTTTATTGAAATAATACACAACCTATTTTCTTAAATTACCCAAGTGCCCCTCTGTGAAGCTGTGATGTTGATGCATATGCAGATATTTTCCTGTTTGATGAAGAAATATACCAGAATGCCAATGGATACAGTCCAAGTACAATAATGAAGGCCACCATATACAAAATACTGATTAAACTTACCTTAAAATGTTGAGGCTTAGCAATATATGGTCTAAACTTAACTCTATCTTCTTATCACCACGGAATGATATGATATATGGGATTACTCTCACAAAGTTGTGTACACATGTTATTTACAAGCTGTGATTAAACTAGCTTCATCTAGTTTCCTCATTAAAATGTCATCAAAATTTATGTTTCAAGAAAACTTACATGCATATCAATATCATCATACGTGGTATACGCTTTATCTAAAGGCAAAGTAAATAAAGACAGTAATCAGTCACATTGACACAAGGCTTGAATTTTATCTGGTTTTATTAAGTTCTTACTGCCCTTGAATATATGGAGTTGATGATGACGTGTACAACTATGACTCATTCTATGAATAGCATCAATTTTTATCCATTAATCACCTAAAAAAGACATAACTATAATAAAAACACTTTGAAGGTGGTTCTTGCCAGGCTGAAATGCATGAACGAAGATGTAATGAAATGGAAATGTATGAACGAAAATGTAATGAAACAGAAATGTAATTCACAACAGCGTGGTGATATTGGATAAATCATGTTCTGAGTCTCAATTATAGAAATGTCTGTGCATGAATCTGCAAACTATTATTTGCAATCAGTCTGTTACTGTCTTCTCTTACAGCAGAACAGTTCTGCACTTTTTAAACACAAGGCACATATAAATGAAATCCACTGAAATCAAGTCTGTCTATCCATGTGTGCTGTTTTAATTTTCTTAATCAATTTCATTTTATTGTTCTCACATGCCACCACGCATTTTACGGAAATGATAAGGACCCATAACAACTACTGAAATTATTTAAAACAGGCACATATTTCATGATTTCTTTACAAATTTAATATTTTGTATTTGTTAAATTTGCTTCACAAAGTCTTTACTTTACTCTTTACAGTATTCTATCTATCTATCAACCTCTCGGGTCATAGTCTGCCCATAGGGCATAGATTCAGATACTCTTTCCCGGTTTAAAAATTTTTTTTCTAGCAGTTTCAACCCTTGCAAAGATTTTTTATCAAATCTTGCCATTTATCTCTGTTCTGTGTAAGCATCTCCATGTCATTGAGGGAGCCAATTCCTGCTGCCTTTGCCTCTCTGATCAATGTTCTTCTCAGTGCTTCTCTGGGTTGGCTTCTTTTCCTCCTACCTGTTTGTTTCCCGCTTGAGGGCTTGCTTTGCTATTCAGTTATTATCTCTTCTCATCACATGCCCAGCTTATGTCCAATGTCTTTTCTTGATTACTGAAGATATTGATGGTTGATTGGTGAATACTCTAATTTCCTCGTTTGTTTTGAATTCGTTCCATGCTATACCAAGTATTTTCCTTAGACATTTATTGTCGAGTGTGTTCAACTTTGTTTCTATGTTTTACAGTATTCTATCTATCTATTGTCTTTTCGGGCCGAAGACGGCACATAGGGCAGAACCACAATCTCAAAAACAGAAACCTTGCATGCCAAAATGGCACATATTGCAGAGATCTCTGCTTCTAAAATCTATGGTGCTGTTTCCATAACAATACTTTTTACAATGACAGCTTGTCAAGCCATCGATCAACCTCCTTAGTCGCCTCTTACGACATGCCTGGAAGGTCACAGTGTCACTATTCTTTACCTCCCTCATAATGAGGCCCCTGTAACACACAGGAATTACAGTATTATTACTCTACTTTTATTCAAATACTGCAGGCTTCAAATGAACACTGATTCAGAAAGAAATGAATACACAGCAAAACAAAAAATGGTGTTGCTAATTATGACTTTTTTTCTCCATTAAATTGATCATAAACTCTGAAAGTTGATAATAAATAAACATAAAAAACATAATATTATAATTAAAAATAAATTACAAAAAGTATAATAATTTACTTTTTGTAGTTCTGTCTTGTAACCTGCTTTTATTCTGAATATTTGCTCAATTAATTTGCAATTCTCAACTATTTATTTTGAAAAGCAATTTTAATTGAAAATTTACAGAACTCAAAATACTCAAATGTCAAAGGATGCTATGATAATGATATCATTACAATTACATTGTGTATGTTGTATTTTTATTTATTGAATTGTACTATGTTGGTGGTAATAATATAATATCATGATAAATAAAATTATTTTTTTTTAAATTATAAACATAAATAAATCATTTAAATGTAATATACGACTGATTCACTGAAGTCTATTATGTTTTAAGTAAATTATTATAATTATAATTATATTCTCTTCTATTTCTATGATGAGTACACATTTTCAAATAAAAAGCCCCGAAATTAAATAATCACAAACACTGTTAACACATTGAGACGCCAGAATAAAACTATCAAACTTTTGTTGGTTCAGAAGAATAAAATATGGGTCGTGTCGGAAAATTAAAATCGTCTGTGTTGCAGTTAGTAGTTCATAACAATTTTTAAAATAACGCGCTATCACTAAACTAACAGACTAACTCATCAGATCAGCCTCCTCCTAATTTAACTTTATTTTTATTATTAGCGTTACCACCGGGTTAAAAACTAGTGTTAAAGAAGATAGATAAACAAACGTTGTATTTTAAACTCATGGCCTTGACACATATTAAAGTAAATACTACCTAGCGACAGTTCAGCTCATTATCTTTAGCTGGATGCATTAGAAAACTATAGAGATAAGACAAACATGTCAAGCTGCAGCTGATCTGGGTTGTACCAGACCTCCCCTTCTAGTCCAAGCCGCCTGCCAGCAGCAGACCATTACCAGGGAGGGAGGTGGGGGCGAGGAGCATGTCCCATAACGCACCTGCAGGTACCACCATTTTAGTTTCGCATTTTAGCACTTTGAGGTTAATGGACTTTTTATTAAAATTATTTGGAGTAATATATTTACACATATTGTTAATTATGTTTCTTTACTTCTTTTCCGTAATATAAATATGTCTTCCTAATTTATATAAGTTGTAATTAGACTTTATTCTAATCTGTTCAATTGTTGTTGGGGTCTCTTGCCTCCTTAACTTCTTGGCGAGTTGGGGGTCCGTGTCAGGGTTTCTTCTAAAATATAGGGCATATTAGAAGCGAGTGTTATGTCAATAATTAAATTGTATTGAATAGACTTAACTGCGCAGACACTCACTATAAAACGAAAACCAACATCAACAAAACAGAAGTTATGAATATCGCAAAAGAGGAAGAGAACTGAACATGAAAATAACGATAGAATTTAAACAAAACCAGTGAAGGGATTTAAGTATCTAGGAAGTCTAGTGACAAGCGACAATTTACAAACAGTAGAAATAGACTCAAGATGCAACAAAGCTTGTCAAATCATAAAACAACTATCACTACTGTTGTCCAACAAGGAAATAACTCGAGAGGCAAAACGGGCACTCTACAATAGTATCTTCACCTTAACGGTGTGCTACAAATGTAAGACTTTGACTCTATACTTAAGAACAATAAGAAAAAATAACCACTACTGAAATTAAATGTTTTTGAGAGATAAGATCAGAAGTTATATCTCCCGTCGACGCTGAAAGAAAATGACGAACGGAAGAAGACAAACATACTACACACACGAGGCCTTTTGTTCAAACCGGAACAATTTCCGATAAACGTTTTATGATGCTATAAAGTTATGATGCTATAAAGTTATGATGCTATAAAGTTATGATGCTATAGTCGGTTTGCATGTCCTTTTCAGATCATTACAATCATCACATCCCGTCTGAAAAAAAAATCTCTCTAGCCAGAATGCAAGAATTCACACTTTCTCTGTTGCTAAGTTTAATGTCTCTGTTGTTGCTAAGTTTAATGTCTCTGTTGTTGCTAAGTTTAATGTCTCTGTTGTTGCTAAGTTTAATGTCTCTGTTGTTGCTAAGTTTAATGTCTCTGTTGTTGCTAAGTTTAATGTCTCTGTAGTTGCTAAGTTTAATGTCTCTGTTACCTCTTGAAACCACCTTTTTCTTGGTCTGCCCTTGTCTTATGAAGTTAACGGTCCAGAATATCAGTACTTTATAAACAATTGATAAATGTTGTTGTCGAACTAATATTCTATGATCCAACAATGAATGCCATTATATTATGTGTGTATGTGTTACATACAGACGTGAGGGGAAGAATAGCTCAGGCAAATGCGGTATTCAAAAAAAAAAAAAAAAAAAGAGAGAAAAAAGTATGCAACATTTCATTTTACAGACTTTCGGCACATCATTTTGGGTGCAATGTGGTCGGTATTACGCCCGTGCCGTTTAACTTTCCCAGGAAAAAATCGGTACCCATTTTTAAGGCTGGGTGAACTTGGAAGGCGTCGATCAGGATCGAACTCAACTCCTTGTCACAAGTAGTTCAATTCACTAACAACTGAGTTCCATTATATATTAAATCTGTCTATCTATCTATTGTCCTTTCGAGCCGAAGACTGCACATAGGGCAGAACCACAATCTCAAAAACAGAAACCTTTGCGTGCCAAAATGGCACATATTGCAGAGATCACTGCTCTAAAATATATGGCTCTGTTTCCATAAAAATACTTTTTACAATGACAGCTTGTCAAGCCATCGATCATAGTCGCCTCTTACGACATGCCTGGAAGATCACAGAGTCACCATATATATTAAATACATATTAATAAATCCAAAGTTCCAGTCGATTTAAAAAAAAAAAACAATTGGTTCCAGCAATAATCAAAGACTTTATAGTTGACACTGCAAAGTTGCTTTTCTGTCGGTGTCACGTGATAGTGTGCGAGCATTATTATTGGTGACTAAATTACATCATGTCATTGTGGGCGAAGCTCTAAGATTGGCGCTCTGGTCCTGGCCATAATCCTGCCCTCGGTCAACCTTACGTTGGCCAGTACTGAGCCAGACTGTCAATCATTGACTGATGTGGAATTGAGTAGTGGCAGACATCATCATCATCAAGTACCGGGCCTACTGGCGTAGGTGATCATGTCTCTCCACAACTTTCGATCTCGACAGTTCTTTATCATTTCTATTGTTTACCTTCTGCCAAGCCATTCTCTTAAGCTGTCTGTTATTTTTTCTCTTTGCTTCCCTCTATCTCTTCGTCCCTCAATTTTCCCAATTGTTACAATATATTCCAGTTGTGCTCTTCCCATAACATGGCCAAAAAAATGATGATTGTTTCTTCCTAATATTGGAAATTAACTCTCTTTTTGCTTTGACCTATCTCAGAACATCTTCATTACTCTTCTTAGCTGTCCATGGTACTCTCAACATTCTTCTGTAAAACCACATTTCTACAGACTCCAGTGATTTTCTTGTCTGTTGTCCTATTAGTGGTAGACATATTGCTGTGAAATGATTTAATCATCTTGAGTTATGTAGGTTGGCAGACATTGTCCAGTACGTTAAATAGACATGATCTGCTCACGGTGTCAAACGTCTTTGTGAGGTCAACGAAGGCTATAAATAGAAGTCTTCTATGTTCCTTGTATTTCTCCTGCAGTTGGCGGAGAGTAAAAATCATATCGGTGTTTGACCGTCCAGCTCTAAACCCACACTGGATCCCAGGAAGGATACGTTCCGCCAATTGATGTAGGAACTTTAAAACAATTCTTGCTAATGCTTTTCCATGTATACTCAGGAGGGAGATACCCCTATAGTTGTTACAATTGCCCTTGTCCAATTTGTTCTTGTATAACGTCACAGTCTTTGCATTTTTCATGTACTATGGTTCCTCTCCTCTTCCCCAACATTGGACAAAGAGTATGTAGAGGTGGGACAGGAGTGTTTCAAGATTTTCCATTAGCAAGCACTTCAGCAGGGATGCTGTCGCTTCCAGGAGCTTTGTCACGTGAGGGGTCGTGGATGACGTCATGCAGTTCCTTCTTGGTGGGTTCATCGTCTAGTTCTGTCGGCACTGAGTATTTTTGGACCAGCCAATATAGATGTGAGCTTTCTGGTCTATTTCATAGTAGAGCCTTGAATGAATGTTCCACTCATCTTTTCAGCTGTTTAGTTTTGTTACTGATATTCTCAATATTTGCGTCTTCCAAGAGAGCAATTTTTCTTTACAAGTTTTGGCCAGGAGAAACTTGTATGCTGTACATGTTTCTTGATTCGCGATTCGCCCAGCTCAGCAGTTTTCTAGATCGTAGAGCACAGATTTGACCAGTATTCGTTCACACACCTTGATTCTGGGTGTACTTCAGCCCATGTTTGTTTAAATTGATATTTTGTATTCTGGCATGAATAATTCTTTAAGTTTAAGAAGCCTTGCTCTACTTCTCTACAAGTGGAATGAGTTTTATCGTGTTTTCTTGAATCCAGTCCTTATTGGAGTGTTTATTTTTACCAAATGAAGAGATTGCACAGTCAATGGTGTGCGATTTCAGTCGGTTCCATGGATCATCTACATTGTCTAGGTCTTCTGCTCTCTTCATGCATTTTGGGAAGGCATTCTTGAATAGGACTTGGTTGTCGGGTAATTTTGTTGCAGTGAAGTTTATCTTTGGCCTGGATGGTTCTCTAGATTTGTATATCCTTTTGGTCATTGCCTTTACTTATCTATGACAAGTGTATGATCTGTGTCACACAATCTGCGTTTTGGTTCGGATTATTCTAACATCAGCTATAACCGTGTCTGAGAACTAGGACAAAGTATAGCTGATGTCAATGACCTGATCTAGGGTGCCCCATGTTGATTTTTGGCGATTTGTTACACTGAAGAAAATATTGGTCGCATACATGTTGTTATGGGAACTGAAGGAAATATTGGTTGCACATATTTAATTATGGGAACTGAAGAAAATATTGGTTGCACATATTTAATTATGGGAACTGAAGAAAATATTGGTTGCACATATTTAATTATGGGAACTGAAGAAAATATTGGTTGCACATATTTAATTATGGGAGCTGAAGAAAATATTGGTTGCACATATTTAATTATGGGAACTGAAGGAAATATAGAAATGAAGAGAATGAAATTGAACATCTTGGGACTATGTGAAATGAGATAGAAAGGAGCAGGATTATTACAACGCGACAGTGGAAATGTAATTTACTCTGGGGGAACCACACACGAAAGAGGAGTAGGCATCATGTTAGATAGAGAAAGAAGCAAAACAGTGAAAGGATTTTGGCCAGTATCAGACAGAATTCTGCTAGTAAAATTGAGAGGTAGACCAATGGATATCAACATAATTCAAGTTTATGCACCAACAAGTAATAGCGAAGAAGAAGACATTGACACTTTTTTATGAAGAGCTAGAGGCGACCATGGAATAGTGTAAATCCCAAGAAATAACTATTATATTAGGGGATTTTAATGCAAAGGTAGGAACAGCTAAAGTGCAAAATGTGACTGGGGGGGAATGACCCTGGAGAGACGAATGATAGAGGGGATAGATTGATAGATTGAGCAAAGACACATGAAATGATTATAGGTAACACCTTGTTCAAACAACATCCTAGGCGACTATGGACATGGCAAAGCCCAGACAAAAAAGTACACAATCAGATTGATTTTATACTGGTACAGAGAAGATTCAGGAATGGGCTAACATCTGTTAAAACAAGGCCAGGAGCAGATTGCAATAGTCTCCATGTACCAGTAGTTGGAAAGATAAGAATAAAACTGCGGAAGACACAGAAATCACCAAGAAATATAAATATGAAATTAGAACTAGATATGCTTAGAGTGGATGAACAGATGAGTGATAAGTACAGCACAATAGTACAAAATAGATATAATGCTATTGAGAAGATACAGGGCATCCAGGAACATTGGGAAATGCTCAAACAATCGATTCAACAAACATCAAAAGAAGTAATACCAGTGACTAAAAGAATCAACAAAAAGAAATGGATGACAGAAGAAATATTACAACTAATGGACGAAAGAAGAAAACATAGGCAAGAAGAACGGACATACAAAATATTGCACAAAGAGATCCAAAACAAATGCAGAGAAGCAAAGGAAGGATGGTTAAAACAAAAATGTGAAGAAATGGAAAAACAACAAAAGAAAGACTCAAAATGTATGCACAATCTGTTAAATGAATTAACAGGAAGAAAAGAAGTCAAAGTTTCAGGATGTGTGAAATCAAAGGAAGGAAATATAATAATGGGACAGGAGAAGACAATGGAAAGATGGACAGAATATATCAGTCAACTCTATGATGATGAAAAACCAGAATTAAACAATTGAAATGAAGACACATGACCACCAATAATGCAGAGTGAAGTGGAGGACGCAATTCAACACACGAAAAGAGGCAAAGCTCCAGGTCCCGACAATATAACAATCGAATAGATAAATGCATTAGGAGAGCTAAGAGTATAAGTCATAACAAAACTACTCAATGACATATATAACACTGGACACATAACTGAAGATCTACTAAAATCTATCTTTGTAGCCATACCGAAGAAGTCAGGCGCCACTGATTATGAAGACCATCGCACTATTAGTCTCATGAGCCATATGACTAAAATATTACTATAGTCCGTTCAGATTCGTTTGCCGAGATGTTATGATTTATAATTCAAAAAGTTCTTGATGATTTCACACGATTTTTGGCATACGGTGTTAAAATGTCCATGTCACGAGAACATATGTGTTACTCGATGTCTAGCTATAACGGTTTTCTTAAAGCGGCGAATTCCTTTGATCTTTGCCCATGTAACTATTATTTTGACCCTAATCAAAATGTTTTACAGTAATCTAGTGCAACGATGACCCATAGGCGTGTCCATAAAATTTTACTTGGTGGCAAGTATACAAATTTTAAATTATATATAGAACTTTTGTTCGTAGAGTCAATTTGATATAGTTCCATGCTCTTGGTGTGAGTTTCCCAAATGTTGTCGCTGCCTTTCAAATACGTACATTTAGTTCCTCATCTAAGGAAAGTGTGGCTGTAATAGTGGATCCAAGATAGCTGAACTTCTGTACTGACTCAAGCAGGCTTCCATTCAAAGTAATGGTTGTTGGTTTGCTTATAACATATTTTTGATTGCTTGGGTGGTCTTGAACAATAAACTGTTTAACAAATCAACTAGGAAATTTTGCAAATCAAACTATTTATCTGTAGACTTAATCAGAGTAATGATCATTCAGAATCAGACGAGTCAAATAGGTCGATTACTGCTTTCGGCTGAACAAACAACAAACCATCCTTTTTCCAATATTCCTCTTCTTGTCGTAACACATGATCCTCACATTTTACCCAGTAGTCTTTATTTATATTTGATAGAGCCTGATTTGTAAGTGTCTCAACATCGCATAATTTGAAAGTTTTATTTGTATATGCTACGTGTCCTTTAACTTTTGCCCAAACTAGTTCTATAGGATTTAAGTGTGCATGATATGGAGGTAGTCTCAAACATCTATGGCCATGTTCTTGAATTAACTTGTCTATTTTAAATATCTTTGTACGTTGTGTCTGTTTTACAAGGCTAAGCAATTCGGGTTTCAAGTAGCTGTCGTTAACTTGTATGTGTTCTTTTATGAGCCACGTTTTGATTGCATCTTTTGTACTTGATGATGTTGGGATTCTATCTTCTACGTTAACTACGTTATGGTATGAAGCATTGCCCATTATCAGACAAGAAGGTCGATCTAATATTGGAAGGATACTTTTCTCGATCCAGTCTTTAAATATGTGCCCATTCATTTCGGAGTGGTAGTCTCTATTGTCTATGGATTTTGAAATGAAAACGAGATGAGCATTCTGCAACAACCCATTATGTCTGCTACCTGCATGTGCAACTATCAAACGTTGCCCTTTACTGCTTGGTACTGATCTTTTAATACTTCCATCTGCTAACTGCCATTCCTTTTCATTTGTATGATGAGCGTTGATCCAAGTTTCATCTAAATAAACAATATCATAATCATTTTCGCGCATTTCCTTCACTTCACGTAAATACTTGCTTCTAAGAGCTACTAGATGTGGCTTCTCACAAATAATGTTTTTTCCACCAGCATACTTTCTAAAGGTGAAGCCTGCACTTCTTAATATTTTCCATAAGAAAGTTTTGGTTATTTCAATGTCGTTGTTAGTTTTCAGCCAAAGCTTCCACTTTCTAAGTGTCACTTCTTCGTTTATATCAAACATTCGACAGATTTCTCTTTTTACTAGGTCCTTATCAAAACTGTCTAACGTTTCTTTCCTTCCTTGCTTTCTTGCATTTGTTGGCAATAAATATCCGCTTCCTTTAACTATTCGATCAAATGAACGTTTACACAAACCTAAAATATGCATTGTTCTCTTCTCAGGGTTTGATAAAGAACAATAAAGATGTCCCTTTTTACGCTCTCTGCAGAAGTATTGATAAATCTTTATAGCAATGTTATGCTCAGTAAAATATTTTGCCTTTATATTCATTCTCACATAGACTTGCAGAAGATGATATGGATAGTGCCGCCTCCTTTCTGTAAATATTGAGATTTGCCTCTGAATTATGACTCGAACTCGAGTCTACGGCCGTGATTTTGACGTCACATAATTTCCGGTTTCGGCTAAAATGTCATTTTGTGCTAAACGGGAAATTTCATATGTAACATTTCTTTATAAAAATTTATAGTGGAAACATAACTATTTTAGGACGGTGCGCATTCAGCCGTGAAGGTCATGCCTATATGTTAAAAAATCAGCTGTGCGATGTAAGCATCTACATAATCCCGCCGGTGTTTATAATATCGATTAACTTTTTTTAAATATAGGTTAAATAAGGCATCTTTGAAACTGGATCACATTTCTTTGATAAAAAAATATTTTTATAGCGACAATAGTATTCTAAACCTAACTTCAAAAGATCAATGCAAATGAACAATAAGTTTTTGAAAAAAATAAATTAATGTCTAGGCAAACGAATCTGAACGGACTACAAGAATAATCATGAGACGTGTAAGGAACAAAATAAAACCAGAAATAAGTGAGGAACAGTGTGGATTTGTGGAAGGAAAGGGCATCAATAATGCAATATACATCTTAAGAACATTGATAGAAAGAGCTTTAGAGGTAAAGAAAGATCTATATATGTGTTTTATAGACTACACGAAAGCATTTGACAAAAAAAAGCACGTGGAAATAATAAATATGCTGGAGAAATTAAACATTGATGGCAAGGATCTGCGAATCATAAAAAAAACATGTACTGGCAACAAACAGCTGCTATACGAATTAACAACCAAACAGGACAATTTCAATTGATAAAACAAGGAGTCAGACAAGGCTGTGTTCTGTCCCGGATTTGTTTTCACTTTACAGCGAACATATTATGAGATCAATAGTAGGCAAAAAAGGAATTGAAGTCAACGGTCACAACATAAATAATTTACAATGTGCGGATGACACAGCCTTAATAGCAGAGACAGTGAATGAGCTACAAGAAATGATAGATATAATTGTAAAAGAAAGCGACAAGAAAGGTCTCAGTCTGAATAGTAAGAAAACAGAAGTAATGGTTATATCGAAGAAACAATCATCACCATCATGCAGCATAAAAATAAACAAGACAAATCTGAAACAAGTGCAATGTTTGAAATACTTGGGCACAGTGATAACATCAGATGGAAGATGCAACACAGAAATAAAAAGCAGAATATCTCAGGCCAAAATAGCATTTCAGAAAATGAAAAATATCTTATGCAACAAATCTATGTCAATAGAAGTGAGAAAGAGAGTTCATCGATGCTATATAGAACCAATTCTGACCTATGGAAGCGAATCATGGACAATAGACAAACACATGAGAAGACGATTAGAGGCCACAGAAATGGGATTTCTCAGAAGAATGTTGAAAGTTCCCTGGACAGCTAAAAAGACCAATGAGAAAGTTCTCAAAACTTTCAACACAAAAAGGGAACTCTTAAAAAACATCAGAAAGAAACAATCAATATTTTTTCGGGCACATCATGAGAAGAGGAAAGTTGGAATACTTGGTTACAACTGGCAAAATACAGGGAAAGATAGATCGCTGATGACAAATAGAGAATACACTAGATAGCTTGGTGTCATGGCATGGAAAACAGTCAACAATAGAACTTATACGATGCATTGTGGATAGAAGATTGTGGAAGGGCATGATCGCCAACGCCAACCGGTACGGCACATGATGATGATGATGATGAAGGAAATATTTGTCGCGTTCATGTTGTTATGGGAACTGAAGAAAATATTGGTCGCACGCATGTTGTTATGAGAACTGAAGAAAATATTGGTCGCGCGCATGTTGTTATGGGAACTGAAGAAAATATTGGTCGCGCGCATGTTGTTATGGAAACTGAAGAAAATATTGGTCGCGCCCATGTTGTTATGGGAACTGAAGAAAATATTGGTCGCGCGCATGTTGTTATGGAAACTGAAGAAAGTGTTGGTTGCACACATGTTTTTATGGGGAAAAAAAATTCCAGAATTCTGAACCTTTTCATTTTTTTCTAACGTTTCATTGGATCATGAAGACCTAGGTAGGACATTAGTAATAGTCCGACTAATGCATGCGTTTAGGTCACCTATTATGTTGAGTTGTTCGATTTGTAGACTGAGTAAACATTGTAATCTGACACATCTCGTCAAACTAATCTTCTCTGTGATTGCTGCCATTGTGCACACACTAATGATATCACGTATTGCAGTTCTTGAGTTGATTTTGAGATACACTTACTATGTGCTCCGATGTTCTTGTAGGGTGGCTATGGAGTTAATGAGCCTATTGTGTTAGGCAAAACCCACTCCTTGTAGACGAGGCTGAGCGTGTCTTAAGCCCTGGATCGTGCAGACCTAGGTAGGACATTATATAGTAATTGTCGGACTAGGGCATGCATTTAGGTCACCTATTATGGTGAGTTGTATTGTAGTTCTTGATTTGATTTTGAGATATACTTACTATGTGATCTGATGTTCTTGTAGGGTGGCTATGGAGTTAATGAGCCTATTGTGTTAGGCAAAACCCACTCCTTGTATGCAAGGCTGAGCGTGTCTTAAGCCCTGCCAGAAAAAAATGTGTGGTCTTTCTTCCTGATTGAGTAAGTCTTCAAGTCTGGTTAATCTGAAGGGCCGAAAGTTGTGGAGAGACATGATCACCTACGCCACTAGGCTCGGTACTTGATGATGATGAATCTGAAGGGCTGCCGTATCAACACGTAGCCACTGCAGTTCTGCGTCGATGAGTGTTGTTTTTAGAACATATCAAACCTTTGTAAAGTCGGTATTGATTAATCCAGGATACATGGACCTGATGTTTCATGTGCTGAGCATGGCAGAAGACGTTTTTTTCTTTTTACTGTGTATGGCTTTTTGACTTGCTGACTTTTTCTTCTTGCTGTGTATGACTTTTTCTTCTTGCTGTATATGACTTTTTCTTCTTGCTGTGTATGACTTTTTGACTTGCTGACTTTTTCTTCTTGCTGTTAAACCAGGATACACTGGCGCTGATGTTTCCGTTTGTTCACCATGCCGCCGAAAAGTATAGAGATTATGATCTGCCAAACACTAGTCGTTGGCGCCCTAACTCCCACCCCACATTCCTCCTCTCCTCTCGACTCCTCTTTGGAGTTTTCGAAATAGGAAACAAGCATTTACGTTCGGATACAAGGTTGAAGCGCTGGGGATGCCAGAAGGTTTATAATACACCACCGACTACCTTTCTGGTCCCACTCTCCTGATTTTCTACCAATGTGTACTCCAGGAAGTCAACAGCAAAACTGATAAACAGAAGTAGATATAGAAAGTTTTGGGGAGACATAATCGTCTATGCCAACAGGCAGGGTACTTGTGTGTGTGTGTGTGTGTGTGCGTGTGCGTGTGTGTGCGTGCGTGCGTGTGTGTGTGTATATTCAGAACAAACTATCTATAGTTATCATTGAAAGCTATCACCACTATTGTCCAACAATGAAATAATTCTAGAGGCAAAACGGGCACTCTACAATACAATCTTCATCCAAACGTTGTGCTACCAAAGCCAGTCCTGGACCCTAGATGTATAAACAGCCAGAAAAATAACATATACAGAGATGAAGTGTGTTAGACAAATGATAGGAAACAGCCAGAGAGACAAGATCAGAAATGAAGAACTGAGAAAAAAGCTAGGAATAACCTCCACCATATAATATAAAGAAACAACAGATAAAATGGGTTGACCACGTGACAAGACAGAGTGATCAAAAGACAGCACAACTTTAAAAAAACAACGATGCGAGAACACTAGGTCCAAGGGACGACCACGAAAAAGATGGATTGATGGAATATTGGAAGCACTAGGAAACATAACAGCAGCAGAAGTGAACAGAAGAGCAAAAGACCGTAAATTATATCTCCCCTCGACGCTGAATGGCAAATGAGGAAGGAAAGAAGAAGACGAAGAAGAAGATATTTAGAAGTATTTTCAAAAGCTGCATAAAAATAATGAGACACTATTTTTTGCATATGATCAACAAACTTAAGGAACACGAGCTAAACTTTGCGTCCCGCAGTTAATCAAGATCTAAGCAGAGCTCCCATTACTTCGGCATCCAGAATGCAAATTCGATTAAAGGAATATATTTATATTTTAAATTACTTTCTTATGCTGATATGCAGTAACTAAAGCACGCTTTCTGTGCGACCTTTCACCTCCATATACAGAAACACACACGTTTAGTCAGGACACAGAAACAATAGTTTTGACGTTGATCATTAACAAACACACACGAGTGGTTTCCAAGTTGGAGCAGGAAGTACACAAACTGAGGAATAACAATTGCTATTTTTATCTCGTGAACTATCAACTCTTGTTACATTCATTTTATCTTCGAGGTATATAATTAGACTTTCCATTTCTCACTGAGTTTGGCCATGTTTCTTTTGTTGTTGTCCTTGGCCATTGACCCACGAAGCAAGTCAGAGGTCGACACACAATGTGGAGTTTCCTTCACAAAATAAATATTTCTCCTTGTACTTATGGGTTATTTTGTGCATTCTTCCTGAGTCTGAACGAAACGGTATTTCTCATCACTTCTCCTCCCCATCCTCTTTCTTCTTCTCCTTCTCTACTTCTCTTCGTAAATAAAATCATTCTGATGTGCATAGCTGACATGTATATCCTTTAAAAAAAAAAATAAACATTTCACGACTATAACTTTTAATTTATATTGGCATTTTAAATTCTTGGAAATTAAGCATCGTTTATAGAGGAAGATATCATGAACATGGTTTTATTAAACTGATTCTAAAAGCTGATATTTTAAAAAGTGGTTTCAATTTGTGACATCATCATCATCATGCGCCATACTGGTTGGCGTAGGCGATCATAATCTTCCACAATCTTCTATCCACAGTGCATCGTATCAGTTCTGTTGTTGATTGTTTTCCATGCCATGACACCGAGCTATCCTGTATTTTCTCTCTTCGTCGTCCGCGATCTCTCTTTCCCGTATTTTGCCAGTTGTAACCAAGTATTCCAACTTTCCTCTTCTCATGATGTGCCCGAGAAATGTTGATTGTTTCTATCTGATAATTTTTAGGAGCTCCCTTTTTGTGTTGGCCTCTTTGAGAATGTCCTCGTTGGTATTTGTAGCTGTCTAGGGAACTTTCAACATTCTTCTGAGAAATTCCATCTCTGTGGTCTCTAATCGTCTTTCCACTTGTTTGTGACGCCACGCACAAACCTATAATAAAATGTGTAGCTTAAATCAATATTATTATTTGTAAATGTTGTTTTAGTAGTTAATGCATGTAGTAAAAGGATCAAATATTGACACGTTTAGAGGTTCGGGGGAGAAACAAGTTTCACTCTTTTTTTTAAACCACAAAAGTTTTTAATTTTAAGATAGATCATCATCATCATCGAGTGCCTTCTCCGCAACGAAGATTGGCTACTATGGATCGCCATTCTACTCTGTTTCTTGCTTTTATGGTGCAACCTGTCATAGATTGACTTGTCCATCTTTTGATGTTACTCGTCCATGTTAGTCTTGGTCTGCCTCTGCCTCTTTTACCTTGTATTTTCCCTTCCAATATTACTTTTAATAGGCTGTTGTGTCTTTTAACATGCCCCAAAAATTTCATTTGTCTTGTCCTAATTGTGTTTAGTAGTTCTCTTTTTCTTTTCAGTTGTTTTAAAACTTCATCGTTTGTTTTCTTTTCTTTCCATCCAATTCTACCTATTCTTCTATAAATGCAAATATCAAATGCTTCAATTTTCTGTTCTGTTTTCTTGTCTAATGTCCATGTTTCTGCACCATACAGGAATACTGAGAAGATGTAACATTTTGCCACTCTTAGTTTCAGCCCTGCTGATATTTGTTTTGTTGTTAGTATATTTTTCATGGCATTAAACTTACTTTTTGCCATACCTATTCTTTTGTTTATTTCAATTTTACATTTTCCATGATTGGTTATAGTATGTCCCAGGTAGTAGTAGCTCTGGACTGTCTCCAGATGTATTCCCTACACTGTGATATTTAATTGTAGGTCTTGAGAATTTTCTTTGTTTATGATCATAGTTTTAGTCTTTTTGATATTCATATCTAGTCCATATTTTTTGCTTGTTATGTTTATTACATTAAGCAATTGTTGTAGGTCTTTAGGATTTTCTGCTAGTAGAACAGTATCATCAGCATATCTTAGGTTATTGATTATCTTTCCATTAATGCTTAGGCCTGGGATCTCTGAGATGTTTTTAAAGATTTGCTCAGTGTATAGATTGAACAAGCTTGGTGATAGGATGCACCCTTGTCTTACTCCTCTTATGTCCATGGGTGTAGAGTTCTCCTTGTTATATTTTATTATTTCTGTTTGCTCCCAGTACAAATAACATATTAGTCGTATATCTGTGTCGTCTAGATTTATATCCTTTAGGCAGTCTATAAGTTGGTTATAGTGTATTCTATCAAAAGCTTTGGTGTAGTCTATGAAGCAGGCATATATTGGTTTGTTTACTTCTATGTACTTTTCAATCAATGTTCTCATGCTGAATATGGCTTCTTTTGTCCCACTGTTTTTCCTGAATCCAAATTGTTGCTCATCTAATTCAGTATTGACTTTATTCTGAATCCTTCCCTGTATAACTTTTAGTAAAATTTTTGTTACCTGGCTCATTAGGCTTATTGTTCTGAAATCACTGCATTCAACTGCACCATTCTTTTTAGGCAATGCAATGAAAGTTGATGTTTTTAGTTCGTTTGGTATGTATCCTGTATGGTATATGTCATTGCATATGTCTGTGATCACTTCGTGCCAAAATCTTCTAGAGCCTGTATCATCTCTTTCTGTATATTATCAGGTCCTGCTGCCTTTCCCGTTTTCGTTGTTTTTATAGCTTTTTCTACCTCAGATTTCAGGATTTTATAGTTGAATGTACATTTTATGTCTGGCTTTTTGTCCCTTTCGTCATAAAATAATTCTGTTATATATTCTTGCCATCTATCTATTATATCTTTGTTGTCTGTTAACATTCTTCCCTCTTTGTTTGCAATACATCCGTTTCCTGCAGATTTTTTTGCCTTTACTTTCTCATTCTCTTTATTTCTGTGTGCATCTCTCTTAAGTTTTGTTTACTTTCCATTGTTTCAACTTCTAAACATCTTTGGTTGAGCCAGTCTTCTTTTGCCTTTTTGCACATTCTCCGTATTTCATTTTCAAAATCCTTGTATCTGGCAGTGTTTTTCGCTTGTCTTCTTTCTTCCATTTTTTTCTAAGATTTTGTCAGTTATCCATTTTTGTTTTTTTGTTACTTTCTTTTTTGGGCAAGGTGTTGCTGGATTCTTGCATGCTGTTTTTTATGCATTGCCATTTTGTTGTGACTTTTTCCTCAGGATTTTCTCTTCTGTACTGCTCAATCCCCTCTACAGCAGCTTCTGATGTGTTCTTTAC
This sequence comes from Megaustenia siamemsis, assembly GCA_032433765.1. NCBI lineage: Eukaryota > Metazoa > Mollusca > Gastropoda > Stylommatophora > Ariophantidae > Megaustenia > Megaustenia siamemsis. Next base: position 59,884,944 of record JAVIAB010000008.1, read on the forward strand.
TTTTAAGATAGAGCTTCTTCTAATTACTTAATTTTTACCACAAAAGTTTTTTATTTTAAATTGGAGCTTTCACTAATTACTTTGAATGTGTAATAGGATAAGCATGCGTGTTTATATCTTACTGTAATAGAATAAGCATGTGTGTTTATATCTTACTGTAATAGAATAAGCATGTGTGTTTATATCTTACTGTAATAGGATAAGCATGTGTGTTTATATCTTACTGTAATAGGATAAGCATGTGTGTTTATATCTTACTGTAATAGGATAAGCATATGTGTTTATATCTTACTGTAATAGGATAAGCATGTGTGTTTATATCTTACTGTAATAGGAAAAGCATGTGTGTTTATATATTACTGTAATAGAATAAGCATATGTGTTTATATCTTACTGTAATAGGATAAGCATGTGTGTTTACATCTTACTGTAATAGGATAAGCATATGTGTTTATATCTTACTGTAATAGGATAAGCATGTGTGTTTACATCTTACTGTAATAGGATAAGCATGTGTGTTTATATCTTACTGTAATAGAATAAGCATATGTGTTTACATCTTACTGTAATAGAATAAGCATATGTGTTTATATCTTACTGTAATAGGATAAGCATGTGTGTTTATATATTACTGTAATAGGAAAAGCATGTGCGTTTATATCTTACTGGAAAAATCACAAATTATAAAATCAACTAAAGTATTAATGACAAACAACTGTGATTTTATTTCTTTTTTTATTCCTGTTTGACCTAGTTCTCAACTCAACTACATCGCCAGTCCTTAAGTGGGCGTAGCTGCGTGGTGTTGTAGTACAGGCTGTTAATCTGCGCATTTCAGCCCAATATATACAACTTCAGGTAGGCGTTTTTCAATACTTTGTTACCTTTCCTCTTTGATTCCTCATACTCGCTTGGCACACGCTGATTAGAATCCATTAGACACCACGTAGAGGTAGAGTACGGTTTTTATCAGCCATTGATATCGCATTGTACTTTTTTTTTATTATCACTGATATCATATTGATATGGAGTCTGTAGAAATGTGGTTTTACTAAAGAATGTTGAGAATACCATGGGCAGCTAAGAAGAGTAATGAAAACGTTCTGAAAGAGGCCAAAGCAAAAAAGACAGCTAATTTCCAATATCAGGGAGAAACAATCATCATTTGTTGGCCATGTAATGAGAAGAGAACAACTGGAATATATTGTAACAACTGGGGATATTGAGGGACGAAGAGATAGAGGGAAGGAATGATTTAAAAAATACCAGACAGCTTAAGAAAATGGCTTGGCAGAAGGTCAACAACAGAAATGATAAATAACTGTCGAGATCGAAAGTTGTGGAGAGACAAGATCACTTACGCCAGCAGGCCCGGTACTTTAAATGATGATATCGCTAGAAGTTGGCAGCTATGAGTTTCAGAACACTACAGTCTTGGTGTTGTAAAGGCGTCGGCCTTTAAATATTTTATAAGAAGAGGAAAGAAAGTAAAACAATGAGTGATAAAGTACGGGTGAAACATAGGGAAAGAGAGATCGTGGAGGGGTAGGGCGACAGAAGACGTTGGTTCTGATCAGCTTAATTTTGTGTTGTGGAGCATGGGCACCTGCGGAGCTGATGCACAAAAACTGCGATGAGGAGATTGTGAAAAAATATGGTTATTAACGTCAGCGAACACTACACAATAAGGAAAAGAACTATATCTGTGTCATCGTTCTGAGTTTAGTTATCTTAAAGTGAATTATTCAGAGTGGTTTCCCTTGACCAATTTCCTATGTTCACTTTGCTTCATTATGTCCTGCGCGTCTTCAGAAAATAATAAATCGACTTTTGATAATTGTTATTTTGTTGATAATTGTTACTTTGTTGATAATTGTAACTTTGTTGATAATTGTTACTTTATTGGTAATTGATACTTTGTTAATAATTGCTATTTTATTGGTAATTGCTACTTTGTTGATAATTGTTACTTTGTTGATAATTGTTTCGTTGTTGATAATCCCACAGATAGTTCATTTTTTTCTGGTTATATTTTGAAGAACATCTTGCAATCTAAAATATGACGTTTATAAAAAAAATAAATAAATAAATAACAACTTACTTGTGACTTATCACCCATCAACACGTGGCACTCTGGATTCATCTTTGATATTACCGTCCCCTCGTGTCATGGATGTGTTTAATGAGAGGGAAAATCGTCACTGGATAATGTAGAGCTTACACGGCAACGACCTTCAGCGTGAGAATAGAAGTTACGCACTGAATTGTTGTGTCAAAGGTAGTTAAAGGTCGATTGTGGTGGTAAACTATTGGTACACGCACTACAGCTTTGAGAATGGACAAACTGAGAAAAGTGATTGTGTACAATCACCGTCACGTGTTCTGTTCTTGGCGTAATTGATTCACACAGCCATTTTTAGTGAGGGCCTGCACACTATCGTTGGCCGCAGTGGTCAACCTCCCTAACACCCCATATTTTTACACACAACACTTTTTAGTAGTTTACTACTTCATTTGGTCTTGGATAAAAAGGTGGGCGGGGGGGGGGGTGCCTTGGTAGTCCAGAGATACGACGTTGGCTTCAGGACAGCAAGGACCTGGGTTCAAAATCCACCAGAAACGGTGGTGATTTTAAAAAAAATAAGATACATTAATCCGTGATTTCTTTATGACTTTACCCTCCCTTGGTCTCCAGGGTAATGAGAAGAGAACTCATCATCATGTGCCATACCGGTTGGCGTAGGTGATCATGTCCCTCCACAATCTTCTATCTACAGTGCATCGTATGAGTTCTGTTGTTGACTGTTTTCCATGCCATGACACCAAGCTATCCAGTATTTTCTCTCTTTGTCGCCCGCGATCTCTCTTTCCTTTTATTTTGCCAGTTGTAACCAAGTATTCCAACTTTCCTCTTCTCATGATGTGCCCGAAAAATGTTGATTGCTTCTTTCTGATGTTTTTTAAGAGCTCCCTTTTTGTGTTGGTCTCTTTGAGAACTTCCTCATTGGTCTTTTTAGCTGTCCAGGGAACTTTCAACATTCTTCTGAGAAATCCCATTTCTGTGGCCTCCAATCGTCTTTTCATTTGTTTGTCCACTGTCCATGATTCGCTTCCATAGGTCAGAATTGGTTCTATATAGCACCGTTGAACTCTCTCAGAAGAAGAGAACAACTGTAGCATATATTGTAACAACTGGGAAAATTGAGGGACGAAGAGGCAGAGGGAAGCAAAGAGAAAAAAAAAAAAACCAGACAGCGTAAGAGAATGGCTTGGCAGAAAGTCAACAACAGAAATGATAAATAACTGTCGAGATCGAAAGTTGTGGAGAGACATGATCACCTTCGCCAGCAGGCCCAGTACTTGATGACGATGGTCTCCAGGTTAGTGAGATTCGATGTCTAGTCCTCTCGGATAACGGCAACAAACAGGAGGCCCCATATGATCTCTTAGACGTTAAAGAAGCATTGACAGTTGAAATCGAAATGAGATTAGGCCTTAAGTATAACCGGTGGTCCAGCAAAATCGTCAGAAAAAAAAAAAAACCTACCCACACCGTGAATACAAAGCCGTGCTACGGAGTTCGTGCACGTGGGTCAGGATTCTCCTTGGATTTTCTCGAGAGGGATATCAGAGCACCTATTGGTCCTTTCGGTGTGCAGTCCTAACAACAAACAAACAATTGGTCTTTATTTTCTCAGCAATTTTGAGGTTCTGTCTTAAATCTGCACAATTTGCTACTATTTTGTAATCGACTGTTAACTTTTGTCAATGTTTTCCATGCTTTATCATTTGCTTAAAATTTCATGCACCTATGTATGTATGTGCCTACAATGTGAGAGAAAGTGGGCTACAAACATAATATCTATTGCAGCAATGGCTACCAAAATCGATTACTTCTCTGGTGCTTGTCTTCTTCTTCTTCTTCTACTTTTTTAGCTCCCAGTGGAGCATAGGTCTTCAACAAACACTTTCCAAGTCGTTCTGTTTTTTGCCAACCTTTTAAGATCATTCCATGTCTTCCCCATCATCTTCATCTCTGCTTCTGTCTGTCTTCTCCATCATCTTCCTCTCTGCTTCCATCTGTCTTCTCCATCATCTTCATCTCTGCTTCTGTCTGTCTTCCCCATCATTTTCATCTCTGCTTCTGTCTGTCTTCTCCATCATCTTCATCTCTGCTTCTATCTGTCTTCTCCAAGAATTCCTTGGTCTTCCTTTTTGTCTTTCCCCTGGGGATTCCAAAAAAACGTGGATGGCGGATTAACTTTTTCTTTCGTTGACTTGTCCATGTTTGTGAAGTTTTTTTCGGCTAATTTTTTTTACAGTATGGGATAGCCAGTCCCATGACCAACCTTCCTTTCTCGCCTCTTACGAACATGCCTGGTACAGCGCCACTATTCTTTACTCCCCTTTCGGGCCCCGGTAGCGCACGGGCACATATTTAATCATATGTAAAGAGAAACATCCCATATATATATTTTTTTAAATATTTAAATTCTATCTTTAATTATATTTCTTTAAATTCTATATTAGTTTCTATAGGTGGAGGAACATGATCGCATACATCTGATGATGATGATAATGATATAGTTGCAATACAGCGAAGGTCTATTAAAATTATGATCACTAACACCATATTCTCTCTCTGTAATACTCTCAGTTGAGAATATTACACAACAGGCGGCCCTTTCTTGGAATCCCCAGGGAAAAAGACAAAGATGAAGACCAAGGAATTCTTGAAGAAGACAGACAGGAGCAGAAATGAAGATGACGGAGAAGACATGGCAAATCTTAAAAGAATGGGAAGATACAGAACTGCTTGGAATGTGTTTGTTGAAGACCTATGCTCCACAGAGAGCTGAAAGGTAGAAGAAGGACACCATATTCCCTAAACTCACGTGACGTAACGGGGTTCTTTACCTACTTTACTTTTCTACATGCACTCTCTTTATTTTCGTTACAGTTATGTATTTAGTTTTGTTTCCATGCAATATTAAACCCCGCATCCCTTAATTTATTAATTTAATATGTTAATTTATTCATTATTCGTAGCTCTTTGCTTAAATAAATCATACCGTCTGTATTGCCCCACAGCCAACTATAGAGACTGTCCCGTTGGCTGTGGTTGACCCCATACCGTAGATTGTACGATGCACAAACAATGTACTTCTACAGGCTTACGTTACACAAGACACATTATTTTATACGGCGCTCAAATGAAAAAGGTAATTCGTAAATTGAATAAAAACCCAGAAAACACAGAGAACAACAGATAGACCATGTCAAGATTTGAACCTCGCTCTTCAGCTCAAGGTCTTGTCACTACCAGAGAGAGCCACACTTCAAAACAAGGTCTTGCACTACCAGAGAGAGCCGCACTTCAGAACAAGGTCTTGCCACTACCAGAGAGAGCCACACTTCAGAACAAGGTCTTGCCACGCCGAGAGAAAACCGTACTTCAGCACAAAGTCTTGTCACGCACACTGACTGCTCATTATCCCTTAACCAGACACTTAAATCCCCACCGCCTCTCCCCCATCTACTGCTACTACCACCACCACTACAGCTACTACTACTACCACCATCACCACCACTACATCTACTGCTACTACCACCACCACTACATCTACTACTACTACCACCACCACTACAGCTACTACTACTACCACCACCACTATATCTTCTGCTACTACCACCACCACTACAGCTACTACTACTACCACCACCACTACATCTTCTGCTACTACCACCACATTAATAACTAATTATGCTAACAGATCTTATTGGAACCTAGCAAGAAGGACATTGTGATACCATAAGATAAAAATACTCGTTTTAGGTTTGTAAAATGAATACAGCATTGTCAATTGTGCATTAATTAATTACACGCAATTCAATTTTATTATTATTATTATTCGAAAGAGCTAGAAATCTTATCTCACTAACCAGAGACCAGGGGAAGTAAAGCCGCGAAGAAACCACGCGAAAAATTCATTTTGTATTTATTATTTTTTTTTTATATTCCCACTGTTGGATTTGAATCCAATACCTTCCTGACCAGAGACCGACATCTTACCTCTCGACCACCCAGGTCCCGATTGGAAAAAATCTATTGATGGAACAACAATTTTGGACTAGGAAAACCATCTAACAAATCCAGAAACACTCCATTGAAAAAAAAACCACAGTGACCATAAATGATCGTGTTGATGTTTCCCCTTCTTGTTGTAATCTCACAACTTTGCGGCAATGATTTCATAATTGAAATCTCCATGGCCCTATGGAAGCATTTGCAATATTAATTTAGTTAATTAGTGATAATGTTGTTGGAGAGAGAGAGCAAACTACAGCTATTAACACGATACATTTTCTTTTCATCTGTTATTTCATTAACAGTAATGTGATTTAATTGTTGTAACCATCTTCAATCAATATTATCGTTAGTTTACAATTTAATACTGCAGCTGCAAATGTTATAATAATGTCACACAGATTATAATTACGATAACATTTCTACAATCAATGCATCGTTTCTCAACAGGCTGTGAGTTTTAAAACCAAATAGAAGCACTGCTTTTTTTTTTTTTGTAAATGAGAATTCGGTCGTCCGTAAAACAGTTCCACAGGAAGTCACAACATAAATAGTTGCTCAAGGTCGTTCTCCTTCCTTCTAAATTGTGTGCCAATATCCTAATTTGTTCGAATGTTTTTCCCGTCCAGTTTTTCTGTTTTTATTTCTAGCGTCCATTTTCTCAGGGCTTCAGGAGAAACAGAGGTTGCACAGATGCCCTATTTATCATAAAACAACTAGCGGAGAAAACAATAGAGCATAATAAAACACTATATACAGCTTTTATTGACCAAGAAAAGGCGTTCGATAGGGTGGACAGGGAACAACTATGGTCCGTATTGCCCTTGTACGGAGTGAGTCACCACCTAATAGAGATATGCAAGAGCCTCTATGAAAGTAGTCGCACTACAGTAAGATCTTCAGCAGGTTACTCTAAACATTTCACCATTAACTCCGGAGTAAGACAAGGCTGCGTGCTTTCCCCTTTACTTTTCATCACATATATGGACACTATATGCAAATTAGCATGCCCAATCCAAGGAAATATACCAACACGGATGATAACAAGCGATAACTCCAAAAGAGAACGAAATATACGTACCAGAAAACAACAGAAGAGAGGAATAAATAAATGAAATACTATTTGCAGACGACCAAGTTCTGATACATGAAACAACTGAGGACCTACAAGAATATATCAACAGGCTAAACAACACTTGTAAACAATACAACATGAAGATCAACATAAGCAAAACCGAAGTAATGGCAATAGCGAGAAAGAAAGAAAAACTAAACATCATAATAGATAATGCGACTTTGAAGCAAGTAGACAATTTTAAATATCTGGGTAGCACGTTAACACAAGACAATAACCAAGAGACCGAGATAGATATAAGGTGTAACAAAGCAAGCCAAGTTATAGGCCAAGTATCAACACTATTGAAAAACAAAGCAATAACTACGGAAGCAAAAAGGGCAATATACAAATCAATTTTTCTACCAACTCTGTGCTATCAGTGCCAGAATTGGACGCTGGACTCTAAACAATAAGGAAGATAACGACCACAGAAATGAAATGTGTCAGAAGAATGACAGGAAACAGCTTAAGGAACAGAGTAAGAAACACTGACCTGAGGAAGAAACTCGAAATTGAACCAGCCATCGAATACATAAAGAAACAACAGATAAATTGGTTCGGCCACATGACAAGACAAAAAGAACAAACAATAACGCAAAGAGCTATAAAAAAACGCTACGAAAACGCCAGATTAAGAAGACCGAGAAAGAGATGGATAAAGGGAATACTAGAGTCACTGGGAGGAATAACATCAGAAGAGGCAACAGAAAGGCAAAGAATCGCAGATTGTTTCTCCCCTCGCCGCCAACGGCAGCAGAGGAAAGATAGAAGAAGAAGAAGAAGAAGAACTCCATTTTCTCCGATATAATGATGACCCACAGTGTCGCAGAAGATTGACAGCATTTGAAAGCGAAAAAAAAAGGTGGGGGGGGGGGGGGAGGAGGGGGTAAGTGTTCTTCCTCCCTGCTACAACCTATCCCATCTTAGAGTGCCAGTTAAAAAAAAAACGTAAAGTGCCCCCGTCATGCGAATTGGTGTATAGGGAATATGGTGTTAGTGACCGCATATTTTACAGACCTTTGGCATATGATTTTTTGGGGTGATGTGGTCGGTATTACGCCCGTGCAGCTTTACTTTCCTAGAAAAAAATCCGGTACCCATTGAAGGTTGGATGAACCTGGAAGCCGTCGGTTGGGATCGAACCCGATCTCTGTCCTTTGTAGTCCAGTTCACTAATCAATGAGCTATCGCGGCTCCCCAGAGTGCCAGGTGCTCATTCCTTTTTCGACTGCGTTAGCTTTTTTTTTTATAGAACCCACTTTCACTTTATCAACAAGCAGAGCCTTACCACTACGCTACTGCCACTGCTTATATATCTGTGTGCATATATATATATATATATATATGAGACATAGTTTAGGAACCTAAATTATTTAAGAGAGACAAGTGATCTCCCCTTAGCCGACGTCACAACAAAACTACAATGGTTCTCAAGTACTAAAAATTATGTTGAGGTTAGGACTTTACCCTCGCACTGTTTCTCTACAATTATAGGTTTTTAACTGCTACGTTACTCACGGAGACGTTACTCATCCGAACTGAAATGAATGTGCTTAAACTATGACTTTTACATACATATACATATATATATATATATATATATATAAATATATAAATATATATATATATCACAATCACCATCCAAACACAATCACCATCCAAAAACAATCATCATTCAAACACAATCACCATCCAAACTCAAACATCATCCAAACACATACATCATCCAAACACAATCATCATCTAAACACAATCATCATCCAAACACAAACACCATCCAAACACAATCATCATCCAAAAACAATCATCATTCAAACACAATCACCATCCAAACACAATCACCATCCAAACACAATCACCACCCAAACACAATCACCATCCAAACACAATCACCACCCAAACACAATCACCATCCAAACACAATCACCATCAAACCACAATCATCATTCAAACACAATCACCATCCAAACACAATCACCATCCAAACACAATTATCATCCAAACACAATCACCATACAAACACAATCACGATCCAAACACAATCACCATCCAAACACAATCACCACCCAAAAACAATCATTATCCAAACACAATCATCATCCAAACACGATCACCATCCAAATACAATCACCACCCAAAAACAATCATCATCCAAACACAATCACCATCCAAACACAATCACCATCCAAACACAATCACCACCCAAACACAATCACCACCCAAACACAATCACCATCCAAAACAATCACTACACAAACACAATCATTACCCAAACACAATCACTATCCAAACACTATGTTGTCTAAGATGGAATGAAAAATGAACAGAATTCCAAAAAAACATTCCACCCGACACAAGAACTTAAAAACGACTCCTCCTACGCATCAAAGACGTATGTGAACATGGCATGAGGACACTTGACATCAACTTAACTGACCGGTAAGAGAACTCAAGACAAATAAATAAACTGGGGATAAATGCTAAACTAAAAGCAGGCGAATTCAAGATCTAGTGTTTGGTTTCTTGTGGCAAGGCGCTGTTGTAAGGAATACGTTTCGACCCTGCTTCAGACCATATATTGTTCTTTGTTTTTTTTCTGTTGTTGATTATTTGTGATTTTTATCCCGAGTGTTGTAAACATACTTCCCCTTCTGAAATGAGCAGCTGATCTATCGTCGCTGAAGTTTCCCTCTATATATATTATGGAAAGAAGACAGTTGAATTGGCAAGGGTGTAAACTAAACAGACCAGATAAAACTATGCCCTATCTATCTATCTATTGACCTTTCGAGCCGTAACCGGCCCATAGGGCGTAGACCAAGATACACCTTCTCCTATATGAATTTTTGTTCTAGCAGTTTTCTTTTAAAGATATTTTATCAAATCTCGCCATCAGTCTCTGTTCTGTGCAAGCAGTTCTATCTCATTGAGGGAGCCGATTCCTGCTGCTCTTGCCTCTCTCATCAATGTTCTTCTCAGTGTCTCCCTGGGTCTTCCTCTTTTTCTTTTACCTGTTGTTTCCCATATGAGGGCTTGCTTTGCTATTCGATGTTGTTGTTTTGGGGCCGAAAAAACTATCACTACTATCTACTGCTAATTTACACATTCTGTATCAGGTCTACGTTTCATTAACAACATCGTTTTTACGATAGCGGCTTGTTAAACCTCTGATCAACGGTTCAATACCAAGCCGGAGAAAAATAATTCCTCCATTTTGGAAACAACCGGAAACGATCCGTTAAAACTATGCCCTACAAAGAGTCAAATACATATGTCAGGAACACACGCTCGTTCAAATTTAACAAGTAATTTTATTTTCATAGCTATTAAGTTATCTCAACAACTCATTAGTAATTTATTTTTTTATGTATTTAAAGTACTTGCAAAGGGGTGAGATCTTGTCAGTTTTAGGAGACAATGGATTTAGTTCGGTTGCAAGTGACTTGTGAGGACTGTTGCACAATTTCCCTTGTCTCGCGTTAGGAACAAACAGCAGGACTCGGTTTGAACTCGCCTGCTTTTAGTTTAGCATTTATCCCCAGTTTATTTATTTGTCTTGAGAAGTTCTCTTACCGGTCAGTTAAGATGATGTCAAGTGTCCTCATGGCATGTTCACATGCGTCTTTGATGCGTAGGAGGAGTCATTTTTAAGTTCTTGTGTCGGATGGAATATTTTTGGAATTCTGTCCATTCTTCATTCAGCACTCAAGATTCATCCATCTTACACATCTACGTGTTTGATGGTTTACTTGTATGTTTACCCTCCAGTGATTGTATGTTTGCCTTCCCCTTCCAATGATTGTATGTTTACCCTCCAGTGATTGTATGTTTGCCTTCCAGTGATTGTACGTTTACTCTCCAGTGATCGTATGTTTGCCTTCCAGTGATTGTATGTTTGCCTTCCAGTGATTGTACGTTTACTCTCCAGTGATCGTATGTTTGCCTTCCAGTGATTGTATGTTTGCCTTCCAGTGATTGTACGTTTACTCTCCAGTGATCGTATGTTTACCTTCCAGTGATTGTATGTTTGCCTTCCAGTGATTGTACGTTTACTCTCCAGTGATCGTATGTTTGCCTTCCAGTGATTGTATGTTTGCCTTCCAGTGATTGTACGTTTACTCTCCAGTGATCGTATGTTTACCTTCCAGTGATCGTATGTTTACCTTCCAATGATTGTATGTTTGCCTTCCAGTGATTGTACGTTTACTCTCCAGTGATCGTATGTTTGCCTTCCAGTGATTGTATGTTTGCCTTCCAGTGATTGTACGTTTACTCTCCAGTGATCGTATGTTTACCTTCCAGTGATCGTATGTTTACCTTCCAGTGATTGTATGTTTGCCTTCCAGTGATTGTACGTTTACTCTCCAGTGATTGTATGTTTGCCTTCCAGTGATCGTATGTTTACCCTCCAGTGATTGTTTGTTTATCCTCCAGTGATTGTATATTTGCCTCCCAATGATTGTATTTTTACTATCCAGTGATTGTTTGTTTATCCTCCAGTGATTGTATGTTTGCCTTCCAGTGATTGTATGTTTACTCTCCAGTGATTGTATATTTGCCTCCCAATGATTGTATTTTTACTATCCAGTGATTGTTTGTTTATCCTCCAGTGATTGTATGTTTGCCTTCCAGTGATCGTATGTTTACCCTCCAGTGATTGTTTGTTTATCCTCCAGTGATTGTATATTTGCCTCCCAATGATTGTATTTTTACTATCCAGTGATTGTTTGTTTATCCTCCAGTGATCGTATGTTTACCCTCCAGTGATTGTTTGTTTATCCTCCAGTGATTGTATATTTGCCTCCCAATGATTGTATTTTTACTATCCAGTGATTGTTTGTTTATCCTCCAGTGATTGTATGTTTGCCTTCCAGTGATTGTATGTTTACTCTCCAGTGATCGCATGTTTGCCTTCCAATGAGTGTATGTTTACCCTCGAGTGATTGTATGTTTACTCTCCAGTGATCGTATGTTTGCCTCCCAATGATTGTATGTTTACTCTCCAGTGATCGTATGTTTGCCTCCCAATGATTGTATGTTTACTCTCCAGTGATCGTATGTTTGCCTCCCAATGATTGTATGTTTACTCTCCAGTGATCGTATGTTTGCCTCCCAATGATTGTATGTTTACTCTCCAGTGATCGTATGTTTGCCTTCCAGTGATTGTACGTTTACTCTCCAGTGATCGTATGTTTGCCTCCCAATGATTGTACGTTTACTCTCCAGTGATCGTATGTTTGCCTCCCAATGAGTGTATGTTTACCCTCGAGTGATTGTTTGTTTATCCTCCAGTGATTGTATATTTGCCTCCCAATGATTGTATGTTTACTCTCCAGTGATCGCATGTTTGCCTTCCAATGATTGTATGTTTATCCTCCAGTGATTGTATATTTGCCTCCCAATGATTGTATGTTTACCCTCCAGTGATTGTATGTTTGCCTTCCAATGATTGTATGTTTATCCTCCAGTGATTGTTTGTTTATCCTCCAGTGATTGTTTGTTTATCCTCCAGTGATTGTTTGTTTATCCTCCAGTGATTGTATGTTTGCCTTCCAATGATTGTACGTTTACTCTCCAGTGATCGCATGTTTGCCTTCCAATGAGTGTATGTTTACCCTCCAGCGATTGTATGTTTCCCAAATTTGGTTATATGATCAAACTACCAAAGAAAGGAAGTTTACAGGAGTGCACAAATTATAGGGGAATTATGCTACTATCAGTGCCAGGAAAAATATTAGGCAGAATCATTCTGGAGAGACTAAAAGAGGCCATAGCGAAACATTTGAGAGATGAGCAAGCAGGTTTTAGGAAGAACAGATCATGTGCTGATCAAATAACTACTCTGCGTATAATAGTTGAACAAAGTTTAGAACTAAAATCCCCACTTTATATTGGATTCATAGATTACGAAAAGGCATTTGATAGTTTAGACAGAAGAATGCTTTGGAAGTTGCTGAGTCATTACGGAATCCCCATAAAGTTTATTAACATGATAAAAACAATGTATGAAGGAACGAAATGTAGTGTGGTGCATGAAGGACAGATTACAGAAGCATTTGAAATAAGAACAGGAGTAAGGCAGGGATGCCTTCTGTCTCCATTTCTCTTTCTACTGGCCATAGATTGGATTATGAAAATAACTCAAAACAACAGAAATGGAATCCAGTGGTCACTGACCAAACAACTTGATGATTTAGACTTTTCTGATGACATAGCTCTCCTATCACACAGCCATCAACAGATGCAGGATAAAATGAGCATACTTGATGAGAGATCACAACAGCTAGGACTGAAGATTAATAGAGATAAGACCAACATTATGAGAATTAATACAGTTGGCAATAACTAAATAAAACTAGGAGAATTACCTCTATTAGATGTACAATCTTACATATATCTGGGCAGTAATATAGATAAAGAGGGAGGATCACAAAATTATACCAAAATAAGGATATCAAAAGCAAGAGGAGCTTTCATTGCACTGGGAAACATATGGAAAGCCAAAGAAATTAGGTTAAATACAAAAATAAAAATGTTCAACTCAAATGTTAAGGCGGTCCTATTATATGTCTGTGAAACATGGAGAACAACAAAATTGACAATCACGAAGATACAGACTTTCATTAATGGATGTTTACGCAGAATAAAAGGATGGAAATGGCAAGACAAAATCACTAACATAGAATTATGGAAATGTACCAGTCAAACACCAGTGGATAAAGAGATACAACGAAGACGATGGCGCTGGATAGGACACACACTACGGAAGCCAACTGAGAGTATTATATAACAGGCCATTTTTTTAAATCCCCAGGGGAAAAAACAAAGAGGAAGACCAAGGAATTCTCGGAGAAGACAGATAGAAGCAGAGATGAAGATGATGGGGAAGACATGGAATGATCTTAAAAGAATGGCAAGAGACAGAACGACTTGGAAAGTGTTTGTTAAAGACCTATGCTCCACTGGGAGCTAAAACAGGTAAAAGGTAGATTGCATGTTTACCCTCCAGTGATTGTATGTTTGCCATCAAGCTTAGAAAAATACTCCTCAATTAATTAGTTTATCTTGTATTTTTAGTATATTTACTCCCAAGTTATTTATGGTTTTACCAATTATTACGTATATCGCATGCTATTATATATTTGGATTGGCAAATTCAGCCACGAGAAGATGTTCAATAAAGCAGTACCCAGTATGTGACACAAATGCTTTACCAAACTACTGACCTATCATGATTGTGTGCTACCAACCGTCTGTCAAGACGCCAAAAGCCATACATACATTACATATTTACCATTCATTTATTGGTATGTTACCCTCAAGCAATTAATATGTTTGATCATGACCTTCAGCAACTCCTTATGTTGTGATTTCATACGGAACTGTTTTGCTGGCCACCGAATTTTAATTTTTTAAAAAGCAGTGCTTCAATTTGGTTGTAAGCTAACAGCCTATTGAGAAACGATTAATTTGTTGTAGAAATGTTATCGTAATTAAAATCTGTGTGACATTATTTTAACATTTGCATATGCAGTTTTAATTTGTAAACTAACGATAATATTGATTGAAGATAGAAATACAGTTACAACAATTAAATCACATTACTGTTAATGAAATTACAGATGAAAAGAAAATGTATCGTGGTAATAGTTGTAGTTTGCTCTCTCTCCAACAACATTATCACTAATTAACTAAATTAATATTGCAGATGTTAGTAGTGTATGCTTAGCAAAATGGACTCGAAACGCGTGTTAAAACATATTTTTTTCCCTTATATAATCATGTTTTGGGGCTTCTGAGTTGAAAAAAGTGGTACGACGGCAAAGAAGGGAATATTCCCTCAGTATGTATAAAAGACCTCAGAATCGAGTATTGTTGTGGACTAACCTTTCGCAGTGACTTATTTAGGTGACGTCAATATTGGCTTTGTAACCTCGTTGTAAGACTTGTCAGGTTCGTGTTAATAATATCCTCTGTTATAGCGGGAAGTATGTTTTGGTGTGTAGAGGGAAATCCTACAGGTGTCCTGGGTGTTGTTAATGCACGGTAAGGGTTATGTCCCGGGTCGTGGGTCCCCGAAACCACTATTGTTTCCCTATTACTCTCATTCTTTCTATGATATATAAGCTAAAATAAGTTTATATGTTTTATTCAAATATCTGTTTACGTACAGAAAGATATATGTTACATATGACAATTTTATAGGAATAAGATTAAAGTCATAAGGATAATTTTTTATATGTAGAAATAATACATCTTATGATAGACATAAATGAAGTGGCTAAGCTTAAACAAAATTTCCCAAGCGTCATGTAGTCCGTATTCTTAGTGAAGTGATAGCTGAAACATAATAAACGGGGATGTTATTCAGAGAGAGAGATAGGAATAATAATAGATAACGCGTGGAAACTAGGAGGGAGGGTCAGAACGCTAGGAGGGAGGGTCAGCAATATAGGAGGGTAGGACAGAAGTCTCGGAGGAAGGACATACATCTAGGAGGGAAGCTCAGGAAATTAGGAGGGAGGGTCAGAATAATAAGGAGGGAGGGTCAGAATTCTAGATGGGAAGGTAAGAACGCTAGGAGGGAAGCTCAGAAAATTCAGAGGGAAGCTCAGAAAATTAGGAGGGAGGGTCAGAAGTCTAGGAGGGAAGGTCAGAAAGCTAGGAGGGAGGGTCAGAACGATTGGAGGGAAGCTTGGAAAATTAGGAGGGAAGTTTAGAAAATCAGAAGAGAAGGGCAGAAGTCAAGGAGGGAAGGTCCGGAAACTAGGAGGCAGGGTCAGAACGCTAGGAGGGAAGGTCAAACTACTAGGAGTGAAGGGTATAAATCTATGAAACGTTGTCAGAAAAGTCGAAACATATAGAAGGGTTGGAGTGTCCTTTAACATAAACCAAACTGGATCCTATATCCGCTCTCTCTTTCTCACTCTCTACATACACAAGATAATTTATAAGAAAATATTTAAAATATGGCATCTTCTAACACTTCATCCAATCGGGATGTCCTCCATGTGGAATAAATAAAAACTAGTGGCTGGGATGCTCTCCATCGTCCTCTCCGTATCTAGTCTGTTGAGCAGGACAGCCTCTATATGGTCGTGTTCATTAAAAAGTCGACGAACCTTGTGAAATTTCCAAGATTGTTGACCTACCGTGGGATTTCGAGAACAGGAATGTTATTGCGGGAAGCGTGGAAGAACCTTAGATCACCAGTGTCTCTGTATCTGAGAATGAGATTGTGGCTATCACTAATTTTAAAACGGGTTGTCTGATTATCAAACATACTCCTTAGAATACCAGACAAGTCTGTCGTGAATGTGCGTGTACGAGAGTGGAAGAATGTATACATGGATATTGTCTTGTTGATGTTAGCGTGGATTTTTTTAGCCGACCAGTGTTGTTGATACACATCATCCGGCAGTGATGCTAAAATGTCGCACTCGTCAGTCTTGTGCTTTTTACTCGCAGGCGACTGTTTCATATCTTTTGTCTTTCTTTCGTTTGGTGGATGTAGAAGGTAACAATGGATCACTGAATGATGTAGAAGGGCCCGCAGCCGATGGAGCAGTAATTGAATGGACCAAAGAGGCAGTGACCAATAGTGAGGCAAATGAAACAGCTGCGTGTTTTAGTCTCATAATTTTAGCTAAAGAATCAGTTCTCGTGAACGAGAGTCGACATATGTCACAGACGTGGCGGACAAGCCATGACCCGCATGTATGTGCCGAACCATATCTTTGCACCGTTTAAACCTCTTATCATATAGGGCACACTGATATCGCCCAGAAAATCAGCATTATGAGAAACCATCTGTAGGAGAATAAATACAAATAAATAACACTGTCAAAAGGGCTCAACATGTCTACTTTAAAAACTACAAAAAATAAAAAATTAATTAATATTGTCAATAAGACTTAAAATACTTAATTTACAGACAAAAATGCATACATTTCGAAAAAAAAATATATCACGGTCTACTTACATCGTAAAATGTAGTCTAAACACAGAATAAATCCTATCCAATATGCTCTACCCTGAATAGAAATTTGAAACTATCATTATGATAATATACCAAACCTACCCCATTAATATTCACTCGTGGTCAAATACCAGATGAGTTACTGAAAATATAATAGACAACTGATACAATACCGGATGGGTTACTATAGATAGAAATTACCTCTGACCAAATATCAGATGAGTTACTAAAATAGAAAAAACAACTGAAGCAATACCGGATGGGTTACTAAAATAATAATTGCTCCTCCCCCCCATGAAATACCAATTTTTCCACTTATAAACTAAAGATTTTAATACAGCTGAGAAACCAATATTAAATAATTCGAATTAAAAAAACATAAATTTGTATATGATGACAGTTCGGACTGTATCTAAATGACTACTGATATTACTGTTTCACACCACTGAAATAAATCCTATACACACTTTAAAAACACTATTTTGAAAGACTATGCTGATAGATTACTCTCCTGTCATAACTCTACTAAAAGAAAGTACTACCACCCACGAGGGTTAGCGCACTACCAGAACGGTACTAAAATAAATTCATAGTCATAATAGTTAGAATCAAAGGCCAAAAAGTTAGATCCAAAACCCAAAAAAGTTAGTCCCAAAGGCAAAAATGTTAAATGCTAACTGAATAAAAGTTAGTTCCATAGTAAAAAAAAAGTTATAACCAAACCCCAAAAAGTTACTCCCATAGTAAAAATAGTTAGACCTAAAGACCAAACAGAAATTAGAAACAATTGTCAAAAATCTTAGATCCAAACTATAAGAAAATCTAGCAGGTTATGCCTCTGCTATAACTCTACTTAAAAAAAAGTATAAAAAGTAGTTTAAAAAACACGAAGGTTATACCCCTGACATAGCTACTAAAAGATCATTTATATCTCCAATCATTTTTTTATGGATACACCTATACAATTATAAAAAAATAATTAAATTTAACCTCTAATCTTACTCCAAACCTTATTTTAGACACGACATTATAAAAAATAATTACTTAACAAATCAATTTTATATATCTTACCCCCAACTATTTTTTAATGGATAAGCCTATGAAATTGTTGTGTTTGTTTTCTTAAAAATTAAATTTAACCACTAGACTTACTCCAAACTTTATTTAGAGACGTCCACGGAAAATATTTGTTAAAAAATTAAGTTAAACACTATTAGTGTATACGCAACAAAATGGACTTGAAAATCCCGCCCAGAGGAGTCACTTCCAGAAAGCCGCTTTTTTTTAAAACTCAACAGCTGCAAAACATAAAAATAAAGGGGGGAAAAAAGTCGGCTTTAAAACGGATTTTCCAGTCCATTTTGCTGTGTATACACTACTAGTGTTTAACCTAATTTTTTCAACAAATATTTTCCGTGGGCGTCTCTAACTAAAGTTTGGGGTAAGCATAGAGGTTACATTTATTTTTATTTTGGGTAAAAATTTCATAGGCGTACCAATTAAGAATGGTTGGGGGTAAGAAACATAAAATTGATTTTTTAAAGTAAATTTTGTATATGGTCGTGTCTAAAATAAAGTTTGGGGTAAGCCTAGAGGTTACATTCAATTTTTCAACAATTTCATATGCGTATCCATAAAAAATGTTTGGAGGTACAAATGATCTTATAGTCGCGTTATGTCAGGGGTGTATCCTTTATGTTTGGTAATACTTTATTTTAGTAGTGTAATGTCAGGGGCATAACTTTCATGAGTAGTAGTACTTTCTTTTAGTAGAGTTATAGCAGAGGCTTAACATGCTTGATTTTTTTAGTTTGGATTTAAGATTTTTGACTCTGTATCGAACTATTTGGACTTTGAGTCTAACTACTACGTCTATGAATTTCTTTTAGTAACGTTATGGTAATGGGATAACCTTCATGAGTGGTAGTACTTTCATTTAGTAGCGTTATGACAGTGGCGTAACCCCCGGTATTGCATCAGTTGTCTATTCTATTTTTAGTAACTCATCTGGTGTTGCACCACGAGTGAATATTGGTGGTATAATTTTGGTATATTATTATAATGATGCTTAGTTTAAGATTTCTGTTCAAGGTGGATTTATTCTGTGTAGAGACTACACTTTGCGATGTAAGTTGACCGTGATATTTTTTTTCCGATATGTGTGCATTTTTGTGTGTTTAAATTAGGTATTTTAAGTCTTTTTTACAGTATTAATTTTATATTATTAATTTAGCTTTAAATCCCGATTTTCTAATCCATTTTTCTGAGTATACACTACTAATGTTTCCATAGGGCATAGAGATTTCCGTTATGATATCATTGCCACATGGTTGTGTGTTTACAACGAAATTGACTTATGCCTTCTCAAATTAAAATGTGGTAACCTAAATTACCCGCTTAATCTGCTTTACAAACAAATGCGCTAACCTAAATTACTTGCTTAATTCATTAGTTGGAAGGTGAAACGCCAGCATAATCAGATCTTTCTGGTTTTTTCTATGGAGCTTTGCAGTTTCTGGGTTTGTTTTCCCAGTCAAATATTGTTGTTTCAACAATAGATTTTCTCCAATCGGAAGCTGGGTGGTCGAGAGGTAAGACGTCCGCCTCTGGTCTGGTAGGTTCCGGATACAAATCCACCGTGGAAATATATATTTTTTAAAATAATAAAATTGAATCTTTGGTTTCTTCGTGGCTTTACTTTCCCCTGGTCTCTGGGTAGTGAGATCAGATGTGTAGCTAGGCAAAAAAAAAGAAGGTTCCGTGTGCACATGCGCACGTTAAAGAACCATTAGGAGTTATAACATTGAAAAAGGTGGCTAAAAAAATGCCCGCTGTCAGTGCAAAATTGTCAGCAAAAATCTGCTCCCACTGATGGATCACAGGCCGTGCTACGGAGTTCGTACGTGAGGGTCAGGGTTCTCCTTGGAGATTCTCGATATTTCGAGAGGACAATCGGAGCACCTTTTGGATTAGTCCGTGTGTAGTGATGATGATCATAAGATAGTATTTTCTCCAACAACGTTCTCTCCGACTTATTATGTTTCCTGCAAGACGGATTTGTCAAGACTGTGAGATCTTATAACGTGCCCTTCTCCCCGACTTATGTTTTCTGCAAGACGGATTTGTCGAGACTGTGAGATCTTATAACATACCTTTTTCTCCAACTTGTTATGTTTCCTGCAAGACGGATTTTTTCAAGACTGAGATCTTGTGACATGCCCTTCTCTCCGACTTGTTTCCTGTAAGATGGATTTTACAAGACTTTGAGATCTTATAATATGTCCTTATTATCATGACTCCCTTGTCATTACCGACATGAAAAGCTCCTGTATTTTTGTTGATGACTTTACTAAATTTCTCGTTTCTGAAGTGTCCTCTGTGTAAACGCTGCGGGAAAAAAGGTTCATATTTCCTGGAATTATGTGATGCTAACTTGCCGATATATGTATGACATAACATTCTAAAGCCCAATCACCGATATATGTATGACATAACATTCTAAAGCCCAATCTCTTGGACTCATCATATAAGGTGATATCCAACACAAAATTGTTTGATTATTTAAAAATATTACAAATGCCAATATTCATAGTATGCCCACACTTTTACGTGTGCTTCGTAGTTGGTGCTCTGTGCTGAAATTATCTTCTGTGACTAGGGGAGATATGAGCTATAGAGTGATAATAACCCTTGTGCGAATACAATTACGATGGTCTTGTATTAAAAAACAACACGAAAATAATAAATCTAATTCAGTTAATACATTTTAATTAATACAATTCAAATAATAAAATTACATCAGTGAATTTCAATGAATACAGTTTAATTATTAATGCAACTCACTTTATAAATATATTTTTGTTCATTCTTTTTGAGGATTTCACAAATCGATTTTGATTTCAACACTGTGTTTAGTTTCCTCGTCTTTCAGAACCTCATCTTGATAAGAATTTGTCTCCTATTCAATTGTACATGTTGCCAGAATAGATTTTGTGTCTCATGATTTGCGTTTTCTGGAGACTGGCCACAAGATCATTATTACCAAGTCCGAAAATAAACTAAATATTGAAATATGCGTTGCCTAAATCTATTGTTATTTAAATATATGGGAACAATGTTAATCTCAGATGGTAGATGTACAACAGAGGTGAGATGCAGAATGGCTCAGGCAAAAGCAGCTTTAAAAAAATGAGGAAGATACTTTGCAATCCATTTTTGACAATAGAAAAAGAGTTCTAAAATGTTATGTAGAGCCAGTTTTAACATATGGATGTGAAACATGGACAATTGGATAACAGACAAGAAAATCACTGGAGGCTGTAAAAATGTGGTTTTACAGAAGAATGATGAGAATACAATGGATAGCTAAGAAGAGTATTGAAAACGTTCTGAGAGAGGCTAACGCAAAAATAGAGTTTCTGGGTTTGTTTTCCCAGTCCAATGCCACATGACCTATATTGGTGAGTCTGGGAGAAGATTAGCGGAAAGATTTTGTGAACGTCTACGTGATGTCCAACAAAATACTGGTACTCCGGTGTCTTCCCACTTCAACTCCCCTGATCACAAGGACAAAGACGACATCCGTGTCACTGGTATTGTCCTTTGTCACTCTGGCGACCGCAACCGGTATACTTTGGAAAATCGCCTTATAGTCCAGTATGGTTCGCTGACCCCGAGAGGTATGAATGTATCACACCCACGCATAGTTTCCTTTTGGTTGCTCCTTCCCTTTTGCATAGCCTTCTCTACTACACATATTTGGGTTCTTTGGTCTACTTACTATGCCATGCTTTTTATAGTTCTCCTCTAGTCCCTTATGAGACACTTCGGTTTTCTCCTCTATACCTTTTTTCTGTGCTCCTTACCCCTCATTTGATTTTATTGTACCCCACTCTCAGACATCTCACTCTTACCGCCTTTTGAATTCTACTATTCGATTCTTTCTCCTTTGTGTTTGCACACTGACCCCTGTGTGAACTCCTCTGGTTCTGTGTACATTTACGCACATTTTTGCACGTTTCTCGACGTTCACGACAGCCGCACTTGGTTACGATTTCCTTTTGGTTTTGACAGGATTGTTTAATTTATTTTGTTTTCTTTAACTCATTTCGATTGTTTTTGTTTTGGTTGTTTCGTTATTAGTTTTGTGTGTGTTTTTTTTGTTTGTTCCTGATGAAGGCCTATTGAGCCGAAACGTTGTTTAGTCTGTGTCGTCCATTTGTCACGTAAAGCCTCTTACATATCAATTTTTTATTTTTTTATTTTCCGCAAAAATAGAGCTAATTTCCAACATTAGGAAGAGACAATCATCATTTTCTTCGCCATATAATGAGAAAAGAACAACTGGAATATATTGTAACAACTGGGAAAATTGAGGGACGAAGACATAGAGGGAAGCAAAGAGAAGAGATATCAGACAGCTTAAGAGAATGGTTTAGCAGAAGGTCAACAACAGAAATGATAAATAACTGTCGTGATCGAAGGTTGTAGAGAGACATGATCACCTACGCCAGTAGGCTTGGTACTTGATAATGATGATGAGATCTATTGTGTCCAGGTTTCAGTCTAAACTAATTTTTTTTTTTATTTCCTTGGAAGGTCGCATCTGGAGCCATGTTTATGATAATTTAGTTCAAATAACTTCCAATCATCTCAAATCATCATCATGGAGTGTCGTCTCTGCATCGAAGGTTGGCTACCATGGAGCGCCATTCTGCTCTGTCTCTTTCTTTGATGGTTCAGGTTTTCATGGGCTGATTTGTCCATCTTTTGATGTTACTCGTCCATGTTAGTCTTGGTCTACCTCTGCCTCTTTTACCTTGTATTTTCCCCTCCAGGATTACTTTTAGTAGGCTGTTGTGTCTTTTAACATTGGTCCAAAAATCGCATTTGTCTTGTTTGAATTGTGTTTAGTAGTTCTCTTTTTATTTTTAATTGTTTTAAGACTTCATCGTTTGTTTTCTTTTCCTTCCATCCAATTTTACATATTCTTCTATATATCCACATTTCTAAGGCTTCAACTCTCTGTTCTGTTTTCTTGTCTAATGTCCATGTTTCTGCACCATATAGGAATATTGAGAAGACATAACATTTTGCTATTTTTAGTTTTAGCCCTGATGTTATTTGTTTTGATGTTAGTATGTTCTTCATGACATTAAAATTACTTTTTTTTACCATTCCTATTCTTTTGTTTATTTTAGTTGTACATTTTCCATCACTGGTTATAGTATGTCCAAGGTAGTTGTAGCTCTAAGCTTTCTACAAGTCTTTCCTTTCAATTTTGATATCCACTTGTGGGTTTTGAGTATTTTCTTTGTTTATGATCACAGTTTTAGTCTTTTTGATACTCATATCTAGTCCATATTTTTTGCTTGTCATGTTTATTTCATTAAGTAATTGTTGTAGATGTTTAGGATTTTCTACTAGTAGTACAGTATCGTCAGCATATCGTAGGTTATTGATTATCTTTCCATTAATTTGTAGGCCTGGCATCTCAGTGATTTTTTTTAAAGATTTGCTCAGTGTATAGATTGAACAAGCTTGGTGATAGGATGCATCCCTTTCTTACTTCTCTTTTTATAGCGATGGGTGTAGAGTTCTTTTTGTTATATTTTATAATTGCTGTTTGCTCCCAGTATAGATTACATATTATTCGTATGTCCATGTCATCTAGATGTATCTCTTTTAGGCATTCTATAAGTTGTTTGTGGTGTACTCTATCAAAAGCTTTGGTGTAGTCTATGAAGCAGGCATATATTGGTTTGTTTACTTCTGTGTACTTTTCGATTAATGTTCTCATGCAGAATATGGCTTCTTTTGTCCCGCTATTTTTCCTAAACCCAAATTGCTGCTAATCTAATTCAGTATTGATTTTATAATGAATCCTTCCAAGCATAACTTTTAGCAAGATTTTTGTAACATGGCTCATTAGGCTTATTGTTCTAAAGTCACTGCATTCAACTGCACCATTATTTTTAGGCAATGCAGTGAAAGTTGATGTTTTTAGTTCATTTGGTATGTATCCTGTGTGGTATATGTCGTAGCATATGTCTGTAATTACCTCAGTGCCAAAATCTTCTAGTGCCTGTATCATCTCTATCTGTATGCTGTCAGGTCCTGCTGCTTTTCCTTTTTTATTGTTTTTATAGCTTTTTCCATTTCAGATTTTAAGATTTTATAGCCTGATGTACATTTTATAATTGGTTTCTTGTCCTTTCGATCATGCAATAGTTCCGTTATATATTCCTGCCATCTATCTATTATATCTTTATTGTCTGTTAGCATTTTTCCTTTTTTGTCTGCAATGCATCCACCTTCTGTGGCTTTTTTATTTTTATTATTCATCTCAAACAAGCTTCTAATAATGGATTACGACTGTTCAATCGACTCTGAAACTTTTGTTGATTGCTTATTTGTACAGACTTTACAAGGTGTCAGCTTCTCGCTTTTATGTCTTTTTTAGAGACCCGAGATCCATTAGAGAACCAAATTATTAGATATTTTACAATAAATTAATAAGCATAATATACAATCAACGAGTATGAGTATTGATTAAATGAAAGTGAAACATAAATAAGCTGTACATAGTGCAGTGCATAAATGCAAATAATAGAGACATTAAATATATGATATTTTATATTTCAAGACATAATTTAAAATAAAGAATTAGGGAATATGAGTTTTAAAGAAACACGAATTGCATGCATTTGTTTTAATAAAGTCTGACCACACCGCAACATTAAATCCTCTACAAAATAATAATTCACGTCATCAATGTCAGCACACGCCAGGCTTTTTTAACTTGGAAGGTTCAACTTAGCCATAAGTGCAGATGCCTGTTTGGAACGGATAAACAAAAATACACATAATTATGGAACAGATTTACAAAAGCTAAGGTACGACAAGCGAAACATGACAAGCAAAAAATATGGACTAGATACGAATATCAAAAAGACTAAAACTATGATCATAAACAAAGAAAATACTCAAAACCCACAAGTGGATATCAAAATTGAAGGAATAGACCTGGAGACAGATCAGAACTACAACTACCTTGGACATACTATAACCAGTGATGGAAAATATACAACTGAAATAAACAAAAAAATAGTAGTGGCAAAAAGTAATTTTAATGTCATGAAGAACATAATAACATTTAAAAAAAAATAACACCAGGGCTAAAACTAAGAATAGCAAAATGTTACATCTTCTCAATATTCCTATATGGTGCAGAAACATGGACATTAGACAAGAAAACAGAACAGAAAATTGAAGCCTTTGAAATGTGGATATATAGAAGAATAGGTAGAATTGGATGGAAGGAAAAGAAAACAAACAATGAAGTCTTAAAACAACTAAAAATAAAAAGAGAACTACTAAGCACAATTCAAACAAGACAAATGCGATTTTTGGGCCATGTTAAAAGAAACAACAGCCTACTAAAAGTAATCCTGGAGGGAAAAATACAAGGTAAAAGAGGCAGAGGTAGACCAAGACTAACATGGACGAGTAAAATCAAAAGATGGACAAATCAGCCCATGACAACCTGCACCATCAAAGCAAGAGACAGAGCAGAATGGCGCTGTAGCCAACCTTCGTTGCGGAGACGGCACTCGGTGATGAGGATAAAGGTACGACAACTTCTACTTGATTATATTTGGTTATGCACACAATGTTGTTTTTTTTTAATTGACAGACTGGTTTGTTATTGACTCCGCAGCCTGTGGATGTATGCCCTTTCGACCAATACCATATATTGGTATCAGTATGTGTTTTATGAGTTACCTTGTTCCATAAAGATTGGTCCACTTGTATGGCTTTGAAGTAAGAGGCATTATATTTAAATCCCTCAAATAGTAGACACTCAAAATAAAAAATAAAAAAAAAGATAAAAGAAGTGTTTTGCAACAGTTTCGTTAAGTAAGCATATACAGCTGGAACTCTAGAGTTGAGTTTTTATTTAGTCAGGCTTGCAATTCTTAAATTGTGTATGTTTGACCTGTTGATAATAGATTTGTGTATGTTGGACTTGGTGATGATAGATTTGTGTATATTGGACTTGGTGATGATAGATCTGTGTATGTTTGACTTGGTGATGATAGATTTGTGTATGTTTGACTTGGTGATGATAGATTTGTGTATGTTTGACTTGGTGATGATAGATGTGTGTATGTTTGACTTGGTGATGCTAGATTTGTGTATGTTTGGCTTGGTGATGATAGATCTGTGTATGTTTGGCTTGGTGATGATAGATCTGTGTATGTTTGACTTGGTGATGATAGATGTGTGTATGTTTGACTTGGTGATGATAGATTTGTGTATGTTTGGCTTGGTGATGATAGATTTGTGTATGTTTGACTTGGTGATGATAGATTTGTGTATGTTTGGCTTGGTGATGATAGATCTGTGTATGTTTGACTTGGTGATGATAGATCTGTGTATGTTTGGCTTGGTGATGCTAGATTTGTGTATGTTTGACTTGGTGATGATAGATTTGTGTATGTTTGGCTTGGTGATGATAGATCTGTGTATGTTTGACTTGGTGATGATAGATCTGTGTATGTTTGGCTTGGTGATGACAGATCTGTGTATGTTTGACTTGGTGATGATAGATCTGTGTATGTTGGACCTGGTGATGATAGAATTGTGTATGTTTGGCTTGGTGATGATAGATCTGTGTGTGTTTGGCTTGGTGATGATAGATCTGTGTATGTTGGACCTGGTGATGATAGAATTGTGTATGTTTGGCTTGGTGATGATAGATCTGTGTATGTTTGACTTGGTGATGATAGAATTGTGTATGTTTGGCTTGGTGATGATAGAATTGTGTATGTTTGGCTTGGTGATGATAGATCTGTGTGTGTTTGGCTTGGTGATGATAGATCTGTGTATGTTTGGCTTGGTGATGATAGATCTGTGTGTGTTTGGCTTGGTGATGATAGATCTGTGTATGTTTGGCTTGGTGATGATAGATCTGTGTATGTTTGGCTTGGTGATGATAGATCTGTGTATGTTTGGCTTGGTGATGATAGATCTGTGTGTGTTTGGCTTGGTGATGATAGATCTGTGTGTGTTTGGCTTGGTGATGATAGATCTGTGTGTGTTTGGCTTGGTGATGATAGAATTGTGTATGTTGGACCTGGTGATGATAGAGACTTGGTGATGATAGATTTGTGTATGTTGGACTTGGTGATGATAGATTTGTGTATGTTGGACTTGGTGATGATAGATTTGTGTATGTTGGACTTGGTGATGATAGATTTGTGTATGTTGGACTTGGTGATGATAGAATTGTGTATGTTGGACCTGGTGATGATAGAGACTTGGTGATGATAGATCTGTGTGTGTTTGGCTTGGTGATGATAGATCTGTGTATGTTGGACCTGGTGATGATAGAATTGTGTATGTTGGACCTGGTGATGATAGAGACTTGGTGATGATAGATTTGTGTATGTTGGACTTGGTGATGATAGATTTGTGTATGTTTGACTTGGTGATGATAGATCTGTGTATGTTTGACTTGGTGATGATAGATTTGTGTATGTTTGACTTGGTGATGATAGATCTGTGTATGTTGGACTGGGTGATGATAGATTTGTTATTACTGAGTAGTTGCATACATTAGTGTTCATCTCCGCCCCCACCCTCTCCCCCTCCCCAAATGTGTGAGATTTATCTTTTTATTTTTTACAAACCTGTGGTTCAATTTTGTTATTTGTTTGATATTACACCGACTGTTATTTATGTTGTAGGTCACAATATTAATGTTGTGAAGTAATGCAATGTATGTCTTGTGTATCCAGACAATTGAGAATCAATGTTTTGTGTAGACTTGCAGAAGGATGACATGTTTTGTGATAGGAACTACAGAAGGATGACATGTTTTGTGATAGGAACTACATAAGGATGACATGTTTTGTGATGGGGACTACAGAAGGATGACATGTTTTGTGATGGGGACTACAGAAGGATGACATGTTTTGTGATGGGGACTACAGAAGGATGACATGTTTTGTGATGGGGACTAGAGAAGGATGACATGTTTTGTGATGGGTACTACAGAAGGATGACATGTTTTTTGTGAAGGGGACTACAGAAGGATGACATGTTTTGTGATGGGGACTACAGAAGGATGACATGTTTTGTGATGGGGACTACAGAAGGATGATATGTTTTGTGATGGGGACTAGAGAAGGATGACATGTTTTGTGATGGGGACTACAGAAGGATGACATGTTTTGTGAAGGGGACTACAGAAGGATGACATGTTTTGTGATGGGGACTACAGAAGGATGACATGTTTTGTGATGGGGACTACAGAAGGGTGACATGTTTTGAGATGGGGATTACGGAAAGATCACATGATTTGTGATGTGGACTACAGAAGAATCACATGTTTGTTATGGTGACTAAGACCTCATAGAATTCAACTTCCACATATTTTATGATGACGACTCAAACCTTATAGAAGTCAATTATACATATATTTTTTCTATGTCACATGCATAAATAGCATTTCAGAAAATGAAAAACGTATTGAGCAACAAGTCATGTCAATGGAAGTGAGAAAGAGAGTTCATCGGTACTATGAAGAGCCAATTCTGATCTATAGAAGCGAATTATGGACAGTAGACAAACATTTTAAAGGACGATTAGAAGCCACAGAAATGGGACTATTCAGAAGAATGTTGGAAATTCCCTGGACAGCTAAAAAGATCAAAGAGGACATTCTGAAAAAGGCCAGCACAAAAAGGGAGCTCCCAAAAACATCGGAAAAAAATCAACATTTTTCGGTCACATCATGAGAAGAGGAAAGTTGGAATACTTGGTTACAAGTGGCAAAATACAGGGAAAGAGATATCGCGGACGATTATGGGAGAGAAGATACTAGACAGCTTGGTGTCGTGGCATGGAAAACAGTCAACAACAGAATCGATACGATGATAGAAGATTGTGGAAGGACATGATCGTCTTTGCCAACTGGTATGACACATGATGATGATGATGTATTTTTCCCCCATGAACATTAATAGAATGTTTCCTTTCTTTTTATTAGATGTTTCCCTTCCAATGCCATCTTGTGTGCTGTTTCTCTGTGTTATACATTTTTTTTTCCCATAGGACAGCTTGGTCACTAAATGCCTGCCTTAAACTTTGACAACCGACTCGTGTACGTTTTATCTCACTTGACGTCACGTTTGTTGTGCTGATATTATATTGATTGGTGTATTTGTGGATTTATTCTGTCTGCCCATCTCTGGAGTCGGACAATAGACCGCCATATTAACGCAATGCATAAGTTAGCGACTGTTCTCTACTTCAACATAATGTAACCAGGGTCTGGTTGACTGTGCCAGGTCCTCACCAACACTTGCCTGTAATGCCGAATTTCACTGAGACTCAAGAAATGAAATCAGAGGTAGAAGATAAAGGTAAAGTATGAGGCATGAATCGGCGTCTTAGCACGCGAGTTGTCAACCATATGTGCTCGGCCACCGATCCAGAAGTGTTCGGAGACTTCTGGATAGTGTTGCTTCAAGCATCGAAACTCACGATGCGAGGCAGCATTCCTCACCTTTCCAGAGTGCTACCTTGGTACCCATTTCTGCCAGTGGCTGGGTCGATCGCGTGGGTATTTTTTTCCAACCACGAGTACGACTCACACCGCTTCCAGCGGGAATCAAACACGGGTTGCCCAAACATCGGTAGTCCAGTCGGGTGGTTTCCCACCTAGGCTACCGAGGCCCCCAGTACATAATGAAATCGTAAGATGCTAAACCCTTGCTTTGATTTTCACTTTTAAGGAACTCAGTACAGCCTGCCTCTATGTTCCTAATTGTGTTTCTACAAATCAGCCTCAACCCCCCCCCCACCCCAATCATATAGCTTGTATAACTCGTAGATTGATCACTAGGACATGCATTTCTGCATATTTGGGTTAAAGACAAGATTTTAATAGGAAAATGCTCACTTACACCAACATATCTTGTGAGCTATACTGCCTAGCATAAGTCATTTAAGAGACTGATTTATTAATGTTTACACTCCAAACATAATGTGGACCGGCTTGCTGCCAGAGCTACTGAGTTTAGTGCTCTGTGCACACCATGAGCTGTGTTTTCATCCGGATCGTGTTTCGATATTCCGATTACTTATGATGAATGATGATATCGTATGATGAAGGACAGCTCAGCTGCGTTCACTTTCGGTGACTGCACCTGCCTTTCTTTGTTTGGATCCTTTAATAAGTTAAGTTTTAATTCGTATAATTCCACAGTCACGGGTGATTGGGCAATTATGGATTTTAATTCGTTTGCAGTGATACCGGGGCCTTCGATTAACCATAATTATAACATAACGTGGAAGATGGATCTCCAATTGTCGAGCAGTGATCAAGTGATCTTGGTAGAGGCATGCATGAGACACCAACTGTACTTCCAGTTCAAGACAGATATCAGCAGTCTGTGCCACTGAACTCTGGCAAAATACAGCCTGCAATACGGTCTCTAGTGGCATACACAAACTACACTGAAAGAAATGTATGGTGGAACTGAAGTCATGAAACAGGCAATATGCTTCATTTCTCAACATGAATGAGTTATAAAGACAAAAGAAGAAAAACATAAATCCCACCGATGTATCATCATCATCGTCAGCATCATTTTCCGCCTCAGCATCGAAGATTGGCTCACGGAGCGTCATTCCTCTCTCTCTCTCTCTCTCTCTCTCTCTCTCTCTCTCTCTCTCTCTCTTGCTTTGACGGTACACCCTACCATAGGTTCTCCCGTCCATCTCTTAATGTTGTTACTCCACTTTAATCTTTGTCTGCCTCTGTCTCTTACCTTGTATTTGTCCTTCCAAGATGACTTTCAGGAGTTTATTGAGCCTCTTTATGTGTCCAAACATTATATGTTTTTGTTATATCTTCATCTTTATTTGTTAACCTCACTATTTGTTTTATTCTCTGTCCTTTCAATTATTTCCATTGTATTAAAAATCAACATTTCAAGGGATTTAGTTCGCCTTCCTGCTTTCTTATTAATATTATTCTTAATATTATTCTTAATATTATTCTTAAAATTATTCTTAATATTATTCTTAATTTTATTATTAATTTTATTCTTAATATTATTCTTAATATTATTTTAATATTATTCTTAATATTATTCTTAATATTATTCTTAATATTTTTTATTATTATATTGTTAGCTTGTCAAATCATTAGAAAGTTATCACCACTATTGTCCAACAAGGAAATAACTCATAGAGGCAAAACGAGCACTATACAATACAATCTTCATCCCAACGTTGTGCTACCAATGCTAGTCCTGGACCCTAGATACAAGAACAATAAGAAAAATAACTTCTACTGAGATGAAATGTATCAGACGAATGACGGGAATTAATCTGAGAGATATGATCAAAAGTGAAGAACTGAGAAATAAAGCTAGGAATAATCCCCACTATAGAATATATAAAGAAACAACAGATAAAATGGTTTGGCCACGTGACAAAGCAGAGTAAACAAAACACAGCACAACTTGCCCTCAATAAACGTTATGAGAATACCAGACCCAAAGGTCGACCACAAAAAAGATGGATTGATGGAATATTAGAAGCACTAAGAAACATAACAGCAGGAGAAGCGAACAGAATAGCAAAAGATAACAAATGATATCTCCCCTCGACGCTGAAAGGCAAATGAGGAAGGAAAGAAGAAGGAGGACGTGAACTTCCGGTCAATATGATGGATAGGCGGCAGGAGCCATTGAAGGCTATGTATGAAAGTGTTCCTTGTTGCAGTTTCCTCATATTCCAAGTCCGGCTTGTTGCAGGAGCTACTGAGTTAAGTGCTCTGTGCACACAGTGAGCTGCGAGTTTCATCCTTTTTGATCATGTCTCGATATTCCAATTGTTTACGATGAATGATGATATCGTATGACAGGGAACAGTTGGCTGTGTTCACTTTCTGTGTGGTTTCACCTTATGTCTTTTGGCGTGTGCTGAGACTGCTATGATGAGGACTACGGCTACCTTTCTTTGTTTGGGAGATGAGTTATTAATTCGGATGATTCCACTGGCACGGGCGGTTGAGCAATTATGGATTTTAATTCGTTTGCAGTGATACCGGGACCTTCCATAACCAAAGAATCAAAGAACCAAAGAAGAAGAAGGAGAAGAAGAATATTATTCACTATGTAAATCCTGGTGTTATTTGCTTTGATGTGAGAATATTTTCCATGTGATTATCACATGTTTTGATTCAGCTCATCGGTGCTATTAATCATGATGGAGAATGTAAGAGCTGACCATGTCGTAACGAGACCAAAAAAAAAACATTAATTAACTAATTTGTTGGTTGCTAATTAATGTGCTTGCTTTTAACTCCGCCAACTTTCAGCTTTTAGGAATTTTGTCATGACATGTTTTGTCCGTATGACGTCACGAAAAACAGAGAAAGAAGACAAGTAATTCACCAGTTTGGGTACCTAAATTATTTCTGCTAAACGAGTGACCTCCCCTGATTGACCGCATATATATTTGAATGTATCAACTGTTTATAGTTTTTGTGCATTTAGTGTTATTTTTTTACCTGGGTGGTAACCCCAACCCAGGGGTCTTCTAATGGCAGATTAGAGAACGACAGAATAGAGAACGTGGGGACGTTACTCCGAACATAAATAATGTAGGCACCTAAACTCGTAAATTACCAGAAGAAGAAGTAAAGAAGGTGAAATAAAGAAGCAAAAGACGAAGATTTCGATGATATTAATATAAAAGTTCCAAGTACAACTTACCCATCTGGCCATCATCAACAGGGGCGCAGAACTCTCCTGTCTGACATGGGCAGCGATCAAAGGCAGTTACAGTGTCATCAGGTCGTGTCCATGCATAATCCTGAGCGAGGTGACATTCTAGTGGGAACATGACAAGTGCATGTCACACTGTTGCTGGCAATCATTATTTATGTTACAGGACAAAGACTTCCTTTCCCGTCTACTTCAGCATTAAGGGGATTACATACACATATGTAACAACTAAATATAACTATGAGCGAAGTCAAAAAGAGTTTTTTTTTTTGTTTGTTTTTAATTTTAAAAAACATACTCTTCATACCAATGTTACACTATCAATGTCAAGCATGGAGGCTAAGGCTAAGATTCTAAAACACACATAAAAAAAAAATATCGCTGAAACGAATTGTAACTTAAGATCGATGTAAGATAAGAGCCAGCTTGTGAAGACAAGTTAGAAATAAAGAAATAAGAAGATAATTGTGTCGTCGCTCCGCATTATAATACATACCCTAAAGGAAAAAAACAAAGTTATTTTGTCACGTGACAAGACAGAAGCGAGTAAACACAAAATACAAAGTACACTAAAGAAACAAAAAAAAAAAAAAAAAAAAAAAACAGATTGAGATTGAATCCTCGAAAAACGATGGATGGCGGAAGTACTCAAAGTTTCAAAGAAGTGTCATGAAAATTGACATGGAAGAAGCGACACATAGGGAAAATGGCGGGACTCTCTTCCCTCGACGCTGAAAGGCCCACGACAAAGAAAAGTTGAAGATATATGTGTTTGCTTATCTGTGTGTGTTCATGTAAAAGCTGATATCAGTACAACTTTCTTCTTCTACCTTTCAACTCCCTGTGGAGGGTAGGTCATCAACAAACACTTTCAAAGCCGTCCTGTTTCATTACCATTCTTTTAAGATCATCCCATATCTTCCCCTTCCACTACATCTCCGCTTCCACCTGTCTTCTTCAAGAGTATTTTGGTCTTCGTCTTTGTCTCTTCCCCTAGGGATTCCAAAAAGGACCTGTCGTGTAAAACTCTCTGTTGGTTTCCGTAGTGTGTGACCAATCCATTATCTTCGTTGTACGACTTTACTGTACCATAAATTGTTAGATTCGGCCACATCATGGAGTCTTCTTCAGGAGAAATAATCAATACAAACATTAAAGAAGAAAAGATAAACAACTCCAACAAGATATATCAAGTGCTCTATATGAAGAAAGAACGAAGCAAATTAACATTTCGTTAAACGATGCAGGTACCATGAGACCTAGAAGAGTGACCTTGCTAAGTTACATCAACTGCTTCATAAAGCTCGCGCTTCGATTCTTTCAAGATGGCAACCAGAACCGCCAACACGTAAAGGTAAAGGTAAAGTACGAGACTTGAACCGGAGTCTTAGCACGCGAGTTTACACCCATGTGCTCGGCTGCCTATCCTGAAATGTTCGGAAATTTCTGTATAGTGTCGCCTCAAGCATCGAAACTCAGATGCGAGGCAACATTCCTCACCTTCCCAGGGTACCTGGTACCAATTTCTGCCAACGGCTGGGTCGACGGGGGGGGGGGGGGGGGGGTTATTTTTTTTGCAACCACAAGTACAACTCACACTGCTCCCAGCGGGAATCGAACACGGGTTGTCCGAACATCGGTAGTCCAGTCGGGTGGTTTTCTCAACTCGGCTACAGAGGCCCCCCCCCCTTCCCCAACACGACAGACGCTTAAAGTGAAGAATAATTCCCGACAGTGGCTCTCAAATGGTCTTTCTGACACATCGACAGACGGAAAGTTGATATAAACATGTTTATGTTCTTCCTATTCAATTTATTTTCCAATGATACTATTTTTTCAAAAGCTACAATTTTTGCAATTAATGATAAAATAGTTTTCAAAATAAAAGAAAAGTAAAAATTAACTAGTTTTAAAGGCTTCAAGACAATGTTAGTAACGTGGTTCTTATCCGAGGTACAGGTAGTGGTAATCGGTGCGTATGATATGAGATTCTTGAGATAAATAATGAATCAGAATTGAGCACGACACTAACACTTCACGCTGGGTGGTCTAGAGGTAAAGCTTCGGTCTTTGGACAAGAAGATTCTGTGTTCGATTCTCACCGAAGGCGATGAGAATTTTCCAAAAGTGAATCCGTTGTTTCTTCGTGTCTTACTATCCCCTAGTCTCTGGATAGTGAGATCCGATGTCCAGCTCTCTCGGGTAACGGCAAGAAACAGGAAACCTTCTTTGTATTCTGCGCACGTGAAATCCCTGACAGTTGCAACTCGAAAAGAGTAGGTCAAAATGGCCGCTGCTCGGAAAAAAAAATTTATTGGGAAAACAAATTTACCCAAAACGTCAAAACTCTCGACGATAAAAATATAGAGTACATCAGAAGTCGGAGAATATTTGCCTGTTTGGCGGGGGACACATGAACACACGGCTGCTATAGCTCGTTTCAAATCACGTGCCCAACTTCAAAACGCTATTGCTCAGTAACCGTTTGTTAAAAACTGTTGAAATTTTCCAAATGTTATTAGAATGCAAAAGACCCTTTAAATGTAAATTTAACAAATATCTTGCAGCTGCAGTTTTCTTAAAACGGCGAATTTCTTTGATGTTTGTCAAAATTGTAAATTGTGAACCCCTAAATAATAGAAATTACCGTAGTTGCTGGTCTATGATTAATTTTCACTAGGTAAAGGCGTGGTCGTAATGGGGAAATAACTGAATAACACAAAACACCAGGAGAATTATTGTCTTCTCAGTTCGAGGACGGACGATAATATCAAGGTATACCTGTATGTTCAATTTTCATAGTTGTGTGGTCCTGAAAAGGACCGTTTGTTGAACTAATTTAAGGTAATATAGGGGCCAACATTGTGGGGGCTATATACTTTCATTCTGAATCAGACGAGTCTAAAAGATTAATAACAGTTTGGGGTTGAACATTCCACAAACCATCATTTTTCCAATATTCCTTTTCCTGTTTTAAGACGTGGTCTTCACATTTAGCCCAATAATCTTTGTCTGTATTTAATAAAGCGAGATTAGCAAGAGTCTTTACATCGCATATTTTGAATGTTGTATTTTTATCTGCCACTTGTCCTTTTAATTTTGCCCAGATTAGTTCTATTGGATTTGTCTTGTCCTATTCTCAGTGTTTTCTAAAGAATGAAATAATCTTCCTCGTTTAGCCTCTTTGCAAAAATAGCCATACATTTTTATTGCGATGTTTTGTAAACTGCAGAATTTCATTTTAAGACTCATGATAAATGTTATCGTTCCACGCCTCTACCTATGAATGAACGGAAATGGAACACACAATTTCTCGTGTTTTTTACAAGTGTCTAATTGTGTCAAAAAACCACGGTGAAAGCGTGCAAACACGTCAGTTTTACCGTGTATGGATTTTTACTCGCTATTTTTAACTTAAAATACTGTAAACATTAAGTTTTGACTACATCAATGGGTCGTTATAAATTTATATAAATCAAATAAGCAACAATAATAACCAAATGTTTTTTTTTAATGAAATTAATTCCCTGTTGGGTTCTAATCATTATAACTTTACATGCAAATTTTGAACAACTTACAACAAGCAGTTAAAAAGCTATCGATTTTAAAAGTTGGGCACGAGTTATGAAACAAGCTATAGTGTGAATAATAGGAAAAAAGTGATATTCACACAAAATTCAGTCCCTCGGGACTTCGAGTGAGATATAAAGATGACGATCGGAAACAAAAACACCAAACAACTTCACTCAATAGAGACCCTAGACACAAACTGGGCTCAATCAATGCTATGCTGAAATCGAATGTATTGGTGGACGGAAAGGTATACATACCGCAGCTCGACAAAACCAAGACACTAGGATAAGTTTGCTTCTTTCGTGCATTTTAAGAACGCCCGAATAAAGCAGAACTCATTAGACGAACTCTAGTGACAGCAAACAGCATCTAGAGCTCATTCAAATTAAAATGGCCACTTAGTTATCTTTTTAAAAAAAATTGACAATTGAAATGATCTTCATTCCATAACCCAGAAGGGTAGTTGGGGCACCGCTGACAGACTTTATAAAACTGGGGGTCTTAGGGGCTGTTGGGGCACCCCTGACAAACTTTATCAACCTGGGGGTCATCGGGGCTGTTGGGGCACCCCTGACAAACTTTATCAACCTGGGGGGTCATCGGGGCTGTTGGGGCACCCCTGACAGACTTTCTTCTTAAACGGAGGGTCATTGTGGCTGTTGGGGCATCATTGACAAACTTTATCAAACTGGGGGTCAGTGGGGTTTAGGGCATCCATGACAGAATTTATCAAACTGGGAGTCATTGGGGCTGATGGGACACCCCTGACAGACTTTATCAAACTGGGGGTCAGTGGGATTTATGGCACCCATGACAGAATTTATCAAACTGGGAGTCATTGGGGCTGATGGGACACCCCTGACATACTTTATCAAACTGGGAGTCATTGGGGCTGTTGGGGCACCCCTGATAGACTTTATCAACCTAGGGGTCATTGGGGCTGATGGGGCACCCCTGACAGACTTTATCAAACTGGGGGTCAGTGGGGTTTGGGGCACCCCTGACAGACTTTATCAACCTAGGGGTCATTGGGACTGATGGGGCACCCCTGACAGACTTTATCAAACTGGGAGTCATTGGGGCTGTTGGGGTACCCCTGGCAGACTTTATCAACCTATGAGGTCATTGGGGCTGATGGGGCACCCATGAACACAGACTTTATCAATCTGGGGGTCAGTGGGGCTTGGGGCACCCCTGACAGATTTTATCAACATGGGAGTCATTGTGGCTGATGGGGCACCCCTGACATACTTTATCAACCTAGGGGTCATTGGAGCTGATGGGGCACACCTAACAGACTTTATAACCTGGGGGGTCATTGGGGTTGTTGGGGCACACCTGACAGACTTTATCAACCTGGGGGTCGTTGGGGCTGTTGGGGCACCCCTGACAGACTTTATAACCTG
Source organism: Megaustenia siamemsis (assembly GCA_032433765.1). NCBI lineage: Eukaryota > Metazoa > Mollusca > Gastropoda > Stylommatophora > Ariophantidae > Megaustenia > Megaustenia siamemsis. The sequence goes on from JAVIAB010000008.1 coordinate 59,922,916, forward strand.
GGGGGTCATTGGGGTTGTTGGGGCACCCCTAACAGACTTTATCAACCTAGGGGTCATTGGGACTGTTGGGGCACCCCTGACAGACTTTATAACCTGGGGGGTCATTGGGGTTGTTGGGGCACACCTGACAGACTTTATCAACCTGGGGGTCGTTGGGGCTGTTGGGGCATCATTGACAGACTTTATCAACCTGGGGGTCGTTGGGGCTGTTGGGGCATCATTGACAGACTTTATCAACCTGGGGGTCGTTGGGGCTGTTGGGGCATCATTGACAGACTTTATCAACCTTCCCATTGATCTCTAACCTCAGTCGCTCTTTGGAACTCTGCAAAGTCGAAGCCTAGCCATTCTTTGATTTATCTTAACATCATTTCTTCTGTCTGTCTCCTTATTCCTCCTTTCACATTTGCTTATAGAACAGTCTTTGCCAGGTCAGGTGATCAAGACACGTGACCAAAGCATTAATTTTGCGATTCTTCACAATAGTTAAAAAGACCATCGTGTACTCCGATTAATTGTGGCGTTCATTTGCGAACTTTCTTATTCGCAAAACAATCTAAGTAAGAGATGCCAAAAACCTTATGATGACATTTCATCTGCATAGCTTGTTATTGAGCTATTTGCGGGTCATCATCATCATTGCACTCAGCACATGTCCATAGGTTCTCAGATCACCTCCACAGCAAGTCCCGCAGTGTCCAACGAATGACGACTCCAGTTCTGCGTTTGTTGATACATCTTCGTACACGCCCACTAAGTTTCTGGTTTCTGGCTGTGCCCATCTTAACTCCCATCTCTTTCATCCGAAGGAGTGAGATGGATTCATGCTTGTCGAAGTCCTGTGCTCGTCCCACATTTCGGAGTTATTGGTTATTGGTTATGGAAGGCCTCAGTATCACTGCAAACGAATTAAAATCCATAATTAAATTTCGGAGTGCATTGATGATCCATCCCAATCCATTGGTTGACCTTCATCAACGACAGCGCAGCTAGTCAACCTGTTCGCTCGTTAATTTCCCCATACTCCCGCATGTCCAGGGACGTAGACAAAGGTTACCTTACGAATTTTTGACTTCTGCAATGACTCTAACCATTGCATGCCTACATAGCCCGCTTGCACTTTTTTTTATCACACTCATCGAATCACTCATTATGCAGGCGTGGGTGTAGTCTTGTGACTTTAACCAGATGAATGCCCTGGTCACTGCATAGCTTGTATTTTGATCTATAGATCTGTTGAAAGGGTCCATGTAACTGACATAATAAATAATTGAAGAAATAATTATTGAAATGTGCGAACTTACTTGATCCCGTTTCACCCATTAGCTTGCAAACCCCATAACCCAGTTGCACATCTAGCACGCAGCATTCGTTCTCCAGGCAGTCACTTCCCTGGAAACATTCGACAGCACCGACAACTCTAGGCGGCACTTTGACCGTACTGATGGAGGCAATCTGAAAGTTGGAATACCAGCAATGCTGAAAGTTGGAATACCAGCAATCTGAAAGTTGGAATACCAGCAATCTGAAAGTTGGAATACCAGCAATGCTGAAAGTTGGAATACCAGCAATCTGAAAGTTGGAATACCAGCAATGCTGAAAGTTGGAATACCAGCAATCTGAAAGTTGGAATACCAGCAATGCTGAAAGTTGGAATACCAGCAATGCTGAAAGTTGGAATACCAGCAATGCTGAAAGTTGGAATACCAGCAATGCTGAAAGTTGGAATACCAGCAATCTGAAAGTTGGAATACCAGCAATGCTGAAAGTTGGAATACCAGCAATGCTGAAAGTTGGAATACCAGCAATCTGAAAGTTGGAATACCAGCAATCTGAAAGTTGGAATACCAGCAATCTGAAAGTTGGAATACCAGCAATGCTGAAAGTTGGAATACCAGCAATGCTGAAAGTTGGAATACCAGCAATGCTGAAAGTTGGAATACCAGCAATGCTGAAAGTTGGAATACCAGCAATCTGAAAGTTGGAATACCAGCAATGCTGAAAGTTGGAATACCAGCAATGCTGAAAGTTGGAATACCAGCAATCTGAAAGTTGGAATACCAGCAATGCTGAAAGTTGGAATACCAGCAATCTGAAAGTTGGAATACCAGCAATGCTGAAAGTTGGAATACCAGCAATGCTGAAAGTTGGAATACCAGCAATCTGAAAGTTGGAATACCAGCAATGCTGAAAGTTGGAATACCAGCAATGCTGAAAGTTGGAATACCAGCAATCTGAAAGTTGGAATACCAGCAATCTGAAAGTTGGAATACCAGCAATCTGAAAGTTGGAATACCAGCAATGCTGAAAGTTGGAATACCAGCAATGCTGAAAGTTGGAATACCAGCAATGCTGAAAGTTGGAATACCAGCAATGCTGAAAGTTGGAATACCAGCAATGCTGAAAGTTGGAATACCAGCAATGCTGAAAGTTGGAATACCAGCAATGCTGAAAGTTGGAATACCAGCAATGCTGAAAGTTACAGACATATCTAGCGACATAGAATTATCGCGGTATAAATGACGTCATAACCAGAATCATCATCAACATGGACCGTTTCCGCCGCAGCGAAAGTTGACTATCTTGGAGTGTCAGTTTCCTGTGTCATTTGTTGAGATAATCATCGTCATCAAGTACCATGCCTGCTTGGAGTGTCAGTTTCCTGTGTCATTTGTTGAGATAATCATCGTCATCAAGTACCATGCCTGCTTGGAGTGTCAGTTTCCTGTGTCATTTGTTGAGATAATCATCGTCATCAAGTACCATGCCTACTTGGAGTGTCAGTTTCCTGTGTCATTTGTTGAGATAATCATCGTCATCAAGTACCATGCCTGCTTGGAGTGTCAGTTTCCTGTGTCATTTGTTGAGATAATCATCGTCATCAAGTACCATGCCTGCTTGGAGTGTCAGTTTCCTGTGTCATTTGTTGAGATAATCATCGTCATCAAGTACCATGCCTGCTTGGAGTGTCAGTTTCCTGTGTCATTTGTTGAGATAATCATCGTCATCAAGTACCATGCCTGCTTGGAGTGTCAGTTTCCTGTGTCATTTGTTGAGATAATCATCGTCATCAAGTACCATGCCTGCTTGGAGTGTCAGTTTCCTGTGTCATTTGTTGAGATAATCATCGTCATCAAGTACCATGCCTGCTTGGAGTGTCAGTTTCCTGTGTCATTTGTTGAGATAATCATCGTCATCAAGTACCATGCCTGCTTGGAGTGTCAGTTTCCTGTGTCATTTGTTGAGATAATCATCGTCATCAAGTACCATGCCTGCTTGGAGTGTCAGTTTCCTGTGTCATTTGTTGAGATAATCATCGTCATCAAGTACCATGCCTGCTTGGAGTGTCAGTTTCCTGTGTCATTTGTTGAGATAATCATCGTCATCAAGTACCATGCCTGCTTGGAGTGTCAGTTTCCTGTGTCATTTGTTGAGATAATCATCGTCATCAAGTACCATGCCTGCTTGGAGTGTCAGTTTCCTGTGTTTTTTGTTGAGATAATCATCGTCATCAAGTACCATGCCTGCTTGGAGTGTCAGTTTCCTGTGTCATTTGTTGAGATAATCATCGTCATCAAGTACCATGCCTGCTTGGAGTGTCAGTTTCCTGTGTCATTTGTTGAGATAATCATCATCATCAAGTACCATGCCTGCTTGGAGTGTCAGTTTCCTGTGTCATTTGTTGAGATAATCATCGTCATCAAGTACCATGCCTGCTTGGAGTGTCAGTTTCCTGTGTCATTTGTTGAGATAATCATCATCATCAAGTACCATGCCTGCTGGCGTAGGTGATAATGTTTCTCCACAACTTTCGATCTCGACAGCAATTTATCGTTTCTGTTGTTGTTGACCTTCTGCCAAACCATTCTCTTAAGCTGCCCGGTATCTTTTTTCTTTGCTTCCTTCTATCCTTTCATCCCTCAAATTTTCCAGTTGTCACAATATATTCCAGCTGTTCCCTTCTCATTGCTTGGCCAAAAAATGATGATTGTTTCTTCCTAATATTGGAAATTAGCTCTCTTTTTGCTTTGCCCTCTTTCAGAACGTTTTCATTACTCTTCTTAGCTGTCCATAGTATTCTAAACATTCTTCTGTAATACCACATTTCTACAGCCTCCAGTGATTTTCATGTCTGTTGTCCTCTTGTCCATGATTCACATCCATATATTAAGACTGGCTCTACATAACATTTAAAAACTATTTACCTTGTTTCTATTGTCAGAAATGGATTGCATAGTATCTTCCTAATTTTTTTTTAAGCTGCTTTTGCCTTAGCTATTCCGCATGCCACCTCTGTTGTACATCTACCATCTGAGGTTAACATTGTTTCCAGACATTTAAATTCATATACCTGTTTTAATATTGTTGAGATAATACCGTCCATTAATATTTACCATCCACCTCATTCTAGTGTTGGTCCATTTAAGTTTTTTCCCCTTGAATCTTGCTCACAGCTCTTTTCTTCCTTCAAAGACGGCTTTCAGTTAAGTTATTTTATCTTTTAACACGTCCACATTGTATTATTTGTATTGTTAAGATTGCATTCAATAATTGTGTACTTTTTCTGGCCACACAGATTCCCATGAGATGCAAACTCTTTGGTTTTCGGGGAAGCTGCAAATAATCGTTCACGCTGTAAAAGGAAAATCTGCTTATCTAACTTCTCAAACAGGAGATCGCACAAGAAACGGGAGAGAATTTACTCTCTTTCACTTGCTCCAGAACTTGTTTTGTTTTCCTGTCCGTTCACTCATCTCTTTACGTTCTTCTATACATCCATGCTTGTGGGCACGAAATGTTCTTTCGTGTTGGTTTTCCCCACAACTAATGTTTCTTAATCTTATAGCAGTGTTCAATAGACATAGCATCTCACTATCCTTAGTTTGTTTTCATATATTATATGTTTCTATGGTAGAAGATGTTTCAAGCTTCTTCTTCTTCTACTTTTCAGCTCCCTGTGGAGCATAGGTCTCCAACAAACACTTTCAAAGTCGTTCTGTTTCTTGTCATTCTTTTAAGACCATTCCATGTCTTCCCCATCATCTTCATTTCTGCTTCCATCTGTCTTCCCCAAGAATTCCTTTGTCTTTCTCTTTGTCTTTTTTCCCTGGGGTATCCAAAAAAGGGTCTGTTGTATAATACTCTCAGTTGGCTTCCACGGTGTGTGTCCTATCCATATCGCGTTTTATGTTCTGAATTATGATCATATCTGCTAGTCAATGTTTAATTTATTCATAAATTAAAAATTACATTAATAGAGTGCTAGTGGTTTGTTTACTTCGATACTATTTTTGTGTCCTATTTTGCAAACAGCTAATTACAAGTATTATATTTTATCTCTCTTTTTCTCTCTTTCTCTCCCTCTCTCTCTCTCTCTCTCTCCACTTATACCCCTTCCGGTGTCGAGGAAGATGCAAATTTCTAGTCCTTGCCTATCTGACAGTTTCAACAATTGTCAGTTAATGTTGTTGTTCTCGAATATTGTCAGTCCATCTTACTCTGAGTTTACCACCAGTTACTCCCCCGTCTCCGCTTTCAATATTTGTTCTCTATTATATAAAATCCTTGGGATTATTTCCAGATCAATAAACCATTTTATTTGTTACCTCTCTATGCAGTTCATAATTGTTTCTCTATATAGTTCAGAATTATCGCTCTATATGGTTCAGAACTATCTCTCTATATAGTTCAGAATTATGTCTCTATTTGGTTCAAAATTATCTCTAAATATAGCTCATAATTATTTCTCTATATAGTTCAGAATTATGTCTCTGTATAGTTCAGAATTATGTCTCTATATATTTCAGAATAATGTCTCTATATCGTTCAGAATTATCTCGCTATATAGTTCATAATTATTTCTCTATATAGTTCAGAATTATCGCTCTATATGGTTCAGAACTATCTCCCTATATAGTTCAGAATTATCTCTCTATCTGGTTCAAAATTATCTCTATATATAGTTCAGAATTATTTCTCTATATAGTTCACAATTATCTCTCTATATAGTTCACAATTATCTCTCTATGTAGTTCACAATTATTTCTCTATATAGTTCAGAGTTTTTTCTCTATATAGTTAAGAATTATCTCTCTATATAGCTCAGAATTATTTCTCTATAAAGTTCAGAATTATTCCTCAATATAGTTCACAATTATCGCTCTATGTAGTTCAGAATTATCTCTCTATATATTTCAGAAGTATGTCTCTATATAGTTCAGAATGATGTCTCTATAGAGTTCAGAATTATCTCTCTATATAGTTCAGAATTCTCTCTCTATATAGCTCAGAATTATCTCTCTATATATTTCAGAAGTATGTCTCTATATAGTTCAGAATGATGTCTCTATATAGTTCAGAATGATGTCTCTATATAGTTCAGAATTATCTCTCTATATAGTTCAGAATTATCTCTCTATATATCTCAGAAGTATGTCCCTATATAGTTCAGAATTATGTCTCTATGGTGTTCAGAATAATGGCTCTATATAGTTCAGAATCGACGCAATGTCCAATCTCTCTTTTACAACATAATTTCTGATTTTGTCTCTTTTGCTTCTCCAATCGCTCTTCTCAAACATCTAATTTATATAGTGACTATTTTATTTTCTGCTTCTTAAAAATTCAAATTTGGCTTACATCAGACTCTAATCGTGTAAGAAAACTTAGAGCTATACCCTACATTGCAACAATCGTTGCAACCCTAAGTTCAACGTATCTTCTAGTAATCTGTCAAGGGAAGGAAAGGGGAATACAAATTCTCATTACAGGAGCCTAGGTAGCTGAGTGGTTAGTGTGTTTGCCACTGCCCCGAAGGGTCTAGGTTAAATTTTCAGATCTGGTCACATTTTTTTGGACCAACAACGTTTCGGAGACCCTAAAAATGGGTACCAGAAATTGTTCTGTGAAATAAGGACGGCCTGACGTGGTACTGACACATCACGTGAAAAAATGCGTTGTTCGTCACAGAATAAGTGTGGACACAAATACAATGTTTCCCAATTTTGTGCCGCTACATCTGTCTACGTTAGATTATGGTCCCTGTCCTTACATCTGTTCATGTCAAAGATGGCCCGTGTCGTTACATTTGTTCATGTCAAACTATGGTCCATGTCCTTACATCTGTTCATGTAAAACTATGGTCCATGTCCTTACATTTGTACATGTAAAACTATGGTCCATGTCCTTACATCTGTTCATGTAAAACTATGGTCCATGTCCTTACGTCTGTTCATGTAAAACTATGGTCCATGTCCTTACATCTGTTCATGTAAAACTATGGTCCATGTCCTTACATTTGTTCATGCTAAACTATGGTCCATGTCCTTACATTTGTTCATTTAAAACTATGGTCCATGTCCTTACATCTGTTCATGTAAAACTATGGTCCATGTCCTTACATCTGTTCATGTAAAACTATGGTCCATGTCCTTACATTTGTTCATGTAAAACTATGGTCCATGTCCTTACATCTGTTCATGTAAAACTATGGTCCATGTCCTTACACCTATCCATGTAAAACTATGGTCCCTGTCCTTACATCTGTTCATGTTAAACTATGGTCCCTGTCCTTACATCTGTTCATGTCAAACTAAGGTCAATGTCCTTACACCTGTCCATGTCAAACTATGGTCCCTGTCCTTACATCTGTTCATGTAAAACTATGGTCCATGTCCTTACACCTATCCATGTAAAACTATGGTCCCTGTCCTTACATCTGTTCATGTTAAACTATGGTCCCTGTCCTTACATCTGTTCATATCAAACTAAGGTCAATGTCCTTACACCTGTCCATGTCAAACTATGGTCCCTGTCCTTACATCTGTTCATGTCAAACTATGATCCCTGTCCTTACATCTGTTCATGTCAAACTATGATCCCTGTCCTTACATCTGTTCATGTCAAACTATGGTCCCTGTCCTTACATCTGTTCATGTAAAACTATGGTCCCTGTCCTTACATCTGTTCATGTAAAACTATGGTCCCTGTCCTTACATCTGTCCATGTAAAACTATGGTCCCTGTCCTTACATCTGTTCATGTTAAACTATGGTCCCTGTCTATACATCTGTTCATGTCAAACTATGGCCAATGTCCTTACACCTGTCCATGTCAAACAATGGTCCCTGTCTCTACATCTGTTCATGTCAAACTATGGTCCATATCCTTACGTCTGTTGATGTCAAACTATGGTCCTTGTCCTTATATCTGTTCATGTTAAACTATGATCCCTGTCCTTACATCTGTTCATGTTAAACTATGGTCCCTGTCCTTACATCTGTTCATGTAAAACTATGGTCCATGTCCTTACATCTGTCCATGTCAAATTATGGTCCCTGTTCTTAAATCTCTTCATGTTAAAGATGGCCCGTGCCGTTACATCTGTTCATGTCAAACTATGGTCAATGTTCTTACACCTGTCCATGTCAAACTATGGTCCCTGTCCTTACATCTGTTCATGTTAAACTATGGTCCCTGTCCTTACACCTGTCCATGTCAAACTATGGTCACTGTCCTTACATCTGTTCATGTCAAACTATGGTCCATATCCTTACATCTGTTCATGTCAAACTATGATCCCTGTCCTTACATCTGTTCATGTAAAACTATGGTCCCTGTCCTTACATCTGTTCATGTCAAACTATGATCCCTGTCCTTAAATATGTTCATGTCAAACTATGGTCACTGTCCTTACATCTGTTCATGTCAAACTATGGTCCATATCCTTACATCTGTTCATGTCAAACTATGATCCCTGTCCTTACATCTGTTCATGTAAAACTATGGTCCCTGTCCTTACATCTGTTCATGCCAAACTATGATCCCTGTCCTTAAATATGTTCATGTCAAACTATGGTCCCTGTCCTTACATCTGTTCATGTCAAATTATGGTCTGTATCGTTACATCTGCCCATGTCACTCGTATTCTCTGGGTCTCGTTTCTACTATCAGCTCCTTCCTCTTGCAAATAAATTCTATCTTCCAGCAAGATCTATGCGGACAAATTGATGAATTATTCTTCATACGCTGAGCAGATCCTATGCTAGTCATATATATATCGCTGCTTTATCAACGCTCTCAGTTCATAATTAAACTCTTCCCTCTCTCTATATCCATCTACCATCGCAACCATCCATCGACCTACCTACCTACCTACCTACCTACCTACCTACCTACCTACCTACCTACCTATCTGTCTATCTATGCGTGAGTGTGTCTGGTAAACTATAAATTAAACATACAATGATATCAAGCAGCTAAACCTGTAGAGAGAAGAGAGAAACTGCGACGTTTCGGCAAAAGCCTTCGTCAGGAAAACTGTAACAAATATAAACAGACAACCACAAAAGGCAACTGATCAAATCTCAAAATGGCCAGAGAAACTATTCGAATGCTGTTCCTGCCCCTCGACTTTTGTACCAGTTCGTATCCTCTTAACTCTTGAGTCTCTCTCGAACATTTCCTTTAAGATCTTCCCATAAGCTGATTCTTCTTCTTTCCTTCCTCATTTGTCTTTTAGCGTCGACGGGACATATAATTTGCGGTCTTTTGCACTTCTGTTGTTCTCTCCTGCTGCTATGTTTCCTAGTGTTTCTAATATTTCATCATTTTCGTGGTCGACCCTTGACACTGATGTTCTCGCAACGTTTATTGAAAGCTCGTTGTGTTGTGTTTTGATCTTTCTGCTTTGTCACGTGGCCAAACCAATTTACCTGTTGCTTCTTTATATATTCTATGGCGAGGGTTATTCCTAACTTTTTTCTCATTTCCTCATTTCTGATCTTATCTCTCGCGCTGTTTCCTGTCATTCGTCTAACACATTTAATCTTAGTAGAGGTTCTTATCTTATCTTTCGTTCCCTGAAGTATTGTCTATACCTGCAATATCGTTTCCAGTATACATTTTACTGTCTTTTGTAATTCTTGCAGTGTTCCATATAGTTTTATCTGTAGTGTTGTATCTTTGGGTCAATGGATTTTCCTCAGTCTTACTATATTCAGTACAATCATGGAGTATGTGTTTAGCAGTCTGGGGCGGCTGTCTACATGTACATGTGGTTGAGGTGCCGATCTTGAATTTTGCATACAAGTGACTATGGAGTCGATTGTGTCCTGTTCTGAGGAGTATAATGATAACTTGTTCCTATCTATTCTTATTATTAAAGGCATCCTAATTTTGGACTTGTGGTCTTCTGATTTATTAAACTATCTGTTTCTTCTGATGGTATGTAACCAGTGCATCTGGTTGTGTGCCTTTTGCCAGCTGATCTGCTCTCTCGTTTCCTGGTATTCCACAGTGAGATTGGATCCACTACAGGACAACCCTGTGGTGCTTGCAGAGTTCAGTCACTAAGGTCAGCAGCTGTGGCAATTTTCTGGATTGTTGTGTCTGAAGTACTGATCTTGCATCTGTCAAAAACACAGTGGGGCTGTGTGCTAAGATTACCGTTCAGCAGTTTTTCTGTTGCCAACTTTATTGCTTGGATTTCTGCATCGTGATTGTTCTGTAGAGGTTATTTTTCTTATTGTTCTTTCATCTAGAACCCGGGACTGGCATTGGTGGCACAACGTTAGGATGTAGATTGTATTGTAGAGTGCCCGTTTATCCTCTAGTTATTTCCTTGTCGGACAATAGTGATGACAACTATCTATTGATTTGACAGTCTGTGGTGCATCTTGAGTCTATTATAAAATGATTTAAAGCACAAATTAAAACTCATGTCAATAACAATGCCATAATAATCGTTATAATCACAACCAGCAACAAAAAGCAGGTAACTAAGGGTAGAACGAACAAACAACTAAACAACGAAAAAACTTTCAAATACTTACAGCAAGAGCAGCTAAAAGTAAAATCTGCGGGCCCATGTTAAGCAATAAATAATGAGTGAAAGATCTTTCCCTTGATACTAATGCTTCTCTACTGTAGAGTATATTTGTAAGGATATCTGATTCTGTAGCTTTAGAAGATGAGTTAAAATTATTTACGCCTGATCTTTTTATTTAAATAGCTTTCCCTGGCAAGCCACATCCGTTTAGAGCCAATAATGTTCTTTTTCCGGTTTGAGTGAAAATCCGTATCCCACGAATCCTGTTTGCGCAATTCGTCGGAACTTGTAGACCGCGCGGTGTGGTGGTTTGTTGGGTAATTTGTCAAAGACAGGACGCTCTTGATATCACTACGCGTGTATGAGGAAACTAACGGATTTTTATATATTTTAGGAGCGGATATTCTGGGGGGAAAATGGAAAATAGATTTGATGGTTGTATTGTGGATACCTAGGGGCTTGTTTTACATTTTGGCAATACTAAAAAAAGGGAAGAAAAAAGTGGTATAGTGACAGCTTTACGTGGTAATGGACGAAACAAAAGTCAACGTTTCGGCCAAGTAGGCCTTCATCTGGACGAACAACAAACACACAATTTTATATAACGTACCACGTTTTTCTTCCCTTTTTTTAGTATTGCTATTATCATCAGCTTTACATTAGCTTCGCATCTCTACGCATCTTGGTGCCTTTACCTTTTACATTTTGGGATTTCTAAATAAGGACTCTTCTCTCTCGAAGTAACTCGTCTAACCTCTATATTTCATCTAACAAAATGAGATTCAGCGTGAGACGTCAAGTAGTTTATTGAGATAAATGGTTAAACAAAATGTATCTAATTGCTTGTATGACATTTGTTGTAAACATTCACAGAGATATAAGTGGTTCATCAAGAGAGATACACGTTGTTCATTGAGAGAGATATAAGTGGTTCATTGAGAGAGATATACGTGGTTAATTGAGAGAAATATAAATGGTTCATTGAGAGAAATATAAATGGTTCATTGAGAGAGATATAAATGGTTCATTGAGAGAGATACACGTTGTTCATAGAGAGATATAAGTGGTTCATTGAGAGAGATATAAGTGGTTCATTGAGAAAGATATAAGTGGTTCATTGAGAGAGATATAAATGGTTCATTGAGAGAGATATAAATGGTTCATTGAGAGAGAGATAAGTGGTTCATTGAGAGAGATATAAGTGGTTCATTGAGAGAGATATAAGTCGTTCATTGAGAGAGATATATATGTGGTGCATTGAGAGAGATATAAGTGGTTCATTGAGAGAGATATAAATGGTTCATTAAGAGAGATATAAGTGGTTCATTGAGAGAGATATAAATGGTTCATTAAGAGAGATATAAATGGTTCATTGAGAGAGATATAAATGGTTCATTAAGAGAGATATAAATGGTTCATTGATAGAGATATAAGTGGTTCATTGAGAGAGATATAAGTGGTTCATTGAGAGAGATATAAATGGTTCATTAAGAGAGATATAAGTGGTTCATTGAGAGAGATATAAATGGTTCATTAAGAGAGATATAAGTGGTTCATTGAGAGAGATATAAATGGTTCATTAAGAGAGATATAAATGGTTCATTGAGAGAGATATAAATGGTTCATTAAGAGAGATATAAATGGTTCATTGATAGAGATATAAGTGGTTCATTGAGAGAGATATAAGTGGTTCATTGAGAGAGATATAAGTGGTTCATTGAGAGAGATATAAGTGGTTCATTGAGAGAGATATAAGTGGTTCATTGAGAGAGATATAAGTGGTTCATTGAGAGAGATACACGTTGTTCATTGAGAGAGATATAAGTGGTTCATTGAGAGAGATATATAGTACACCCAGCTAGGAGGATATGTTAAAGAAGGAAGTCTCCCTTCTATAGTACACATAGCTATAGGAATCGACTCTGTCGACAACGGTCTTGAAGGCAAGAGTTGAAGAACCTGGTATCGAGAGCTCTGGGCACAACAGGGACCTAAGGTACTAAGTGGCCAGAACCAATCAGAAAGCAATGGCAAACTACTGATTGTAGACTAGCAAGAAATCATGACAGCTAAAAAGAAAAGAAAATCTCAAAGATCTGATAGTGTGACGCATCAGGGGCAGACCAAGAAGAAGATGGTTTCAATACATCAAGGAAGCATTGTACATGACAATACAAGTAAGCGATCTTGCTCTTCACAAAATCTTAACAATTACATTCAAGCTAGTGAGGTCTGTCGATATAGAAGAACTAAGTATTGCAGTACCAATGTGGCGGACAAGATTCAATTTCTCCAACACAGAACCAGGAATCAAGAAAGACGTTTAAGATCTCCAGACCATCATACATCTGATTGAGGACTTATAGGTCACTAATATTGCCCCTTGCTCCTCTGACACCCACAGTCGGTTCGCTTTGGAGAAGCAACTCATAGCTGGTTTTGGCACTCTTCACCCGAGAGGGTTAAACTCATTTTACTCTTTTCTTTAACCACTGACCTTCTCGTCCACTCCATCCTGTCATCCATCCTCTTGAGCCCCTTTCTAATTTCCCCACTATGTTTGGCTCCTTCCATCGATATTCTACCAGTCTACTGTTCCTCTCTACCTATCCCTCGCCCCCCCCCCCTTTCTCTCTCTACCTATTATCTATCTTATGACCAACAAGCACGTAAACTCCCGGCCACTGCTCATATTCCATCATTTTCAATCTTGAGACTTTCACTACCTTGTTTTTTGTATAAATATAAATATATATACATATATATATATATATATATATATATATATATATATATATATATATAATTTTTTTTTAAATATCCGATTAAGGCGTTTGCCAAAAAGGAGCCAGTGGTGGGGAGTGTTAAACACTCCAAGGTATGAAGACAGCTTTACAAGGGAGGAACACAACACAATACTGACGTTTCGGCCTGTGGCCTTCTTCAGAGTATAAGGACAACGAAAACTGTTCCTCACTTGTAAAGCTGTCTTCATACCTTGGAGTGTTTAACACTCCCCACCACTGGCTCCTTGCTACCAGCTTTACCGCAGCATCGCAATTATTTGCCTATTCCCTACCTTTTGCCAAAAAAGTTGTAGTTTGTCTCGTATCGCTTTAGGCTTTGTTGTTTAATATCAGTTTACGTTTATTTATGTAAAAAAAAAAGGCAGTGCAAGCCGCTTCAGCACCAACCTAAATATGTGAGTTAATAGCTTTATTCAAGTAGTTATTAAAACAGAGGACAAAAGATAAGAACTAAGTAACAAACATGAAGACAGCATATCTCATATTGCTCGCTTTCGCTATGATACTCGTGAACGTTAGACATTTAGACAAAGCCCGTTTTCTATAGATGACTGACACTTGGTATTATCTCCTGTCGCACTTTGACATGTCACTGAGCCCAGGTTTACATCAAGGGAGACACGTCATGTACACATGACCCACTCGCTGACGTTTAATTAATGACTGGTTTCCTTCAGGTAAGAAAATGGAAGTTTTTAAAAAAAGAAAAAGTAGTATGGTAACAGCTTATGCAAGTGAGAAAGAAAACAAAAGTAGAACGACGTTTCGGCTAAATAGGCCTTCAGCTGGAACAATAAAGAACTCAGAAATGAATAAGGATATACACTGAAATTTAATTTCATGGCGATAATATGTCAGACTATCTAAAAGGAAAATAAGTCATTTCCCTGTTGCCAGGCACCGACTGGACTGAAATTGATAAGGCCGGCTGACAGAGCGGACACAGGTATCAAGTCAAGTAAAAAAAGTAAGGGATCGAAAAATTCGTGGAGATGGGTACCGGTCCCAGACTCTACTTTGACTGGAAACGCATATATATATATATATATATATATATATATATATATATATATATATATATATATTATCATCAGCTTTACAGCAGCTTTCCATTTCTATGCATCTTGATAAATTTTGAACCTTCACCCCCTTTCTCCAAGTAGAGGTCTCGATGACTGCACAGAAATATGTCCACATATTAACGACTACAATATTAAAGAATCATTCCTTGTAAAGAAAAATGTTTCCAAATTTAGTTTAGAGTTTTGTTTTTAGAATATCGATTTACTTGGTCGTCGTTTTCCGTTGTGTTCAGCTTCATTTGTCTTCTTTTATGTGCTCGCGCACACGCACACGAACTCTCTCTCTCTCTCTCTCTCTCGCGCTCTATCTTTCTCGTCTCTCTCTCTCTTAATAAAGATCTTGCTAAGTATTATATTTCCTTCCTTCCGTTTTTCTCACTCTTTTCTCCTGCTTACAGGGATCTGTTAGACCAGTAGTCTTGTCGTCAGACAATAGCTACCAATCGTCTTCGCGCCGGATGTGCAGTCCCACCTGTCCAGGTTAGCAGATCTGTCCCTGCTCCTTCCCACTCCACTGGAGATAACTCATAAACAAGCATCCCACTTTGTATAATTTACGGTGTACCTGTACTTCTATCATTGTTATACTTCTATCATTGTTATACTTCTATCATTGCTATGCTTCTATCATTGCTATACTTCTATCATTGCTATACTTTTATCATTGCTATACTTCTATCATTGCTATGCTTCTATCATTGCTATGCTTCTATCATTGTTATACTTCTATCATTGCAATGCTTCTATCATTACTATACTTCTATCATTGCTATACTTCTATCATTGCTATGCTTCTATCATTGCTATACGTCTATCATTGCTATACTTCTATCATTGCTTTACTTCTATCATTGCTATGCTTCTATCATTACTATGCTTCTATCATTGCTATACTTCTATCATTGCTATGCTTCTATCATTGCTATACTTCTATCATTGCTATACTTCTATCATTGCTATACTTCTATCATTACTATACGTCTATCATTGCTATACTTCTATCATTGCTATACTTCTATCATTGCTATGCTTCTATCATTGCTATTCTTCTATCCGGCGCACGTGCCGTAGCTGACACACCGCCGTCCTTGACAGGCTGGGTCGACTAAGCCACAACCAGCTATAGACTTACGTGGGTAAGCAGTCATAACCACAATGACAATTATTCGTCTATTATTAGAAGCCAAAGACTTTGCTCTATATAAAGACAATAATCCCACATAAATAAGATTGACATAATGAATTAACACCTCTGTCTTGTGGCTTAGCAAAATGTCCAGTAAACACGGATGAGAATCTCCTTTAGACAGTCAATTATGTGTTTCTATTTTTTTCTTGTGTACTTGTCTTTTTAGAGCCTAGGTGACTGAGTGCTTAGTGTTCTCGCTTCCTGATCAGAAGGGGGTCGGTTCGATTCCAAGAAGTAGCGGATTTTTTTTTTTTTTGATCGACAAGGGCTTCCACCAGCATCTAAAAAATGGGTGCCAGAAATATTTCTGGGAAGTAAAGGCGGCCTATCAGTGAAAGAAACTGGACAAATCTGGCATCAGATCCTAGCACATGGAAAACAAAATTATTTTTAAAAAAACGACAACAAAGTCGTTTGCGACTAAACAAAAAAGATCAGCAACTTTCGAGGCAGCATTGATATCAAAATAAAGAAGCCACAAGGCGCAGTAGAAAGGAGGAGACGAGGCCAGGCACCACGAATACATCTTGTTAGTTCTGCGGAAGGATCTGTCTGTCCAATATTGGCAGATTCAGCCACGAAAGAAGCTGTTTAGCAAAGTAGCATCCAGCATAAGATACTAATATTTTACAAAACTACTGATTTATCATGATTGCTTGCTACCAACCGTCTGTCAAGACGCCAAAGGCCATTTATATAAAGGCGACCTGGCATGATACCGACCACATTACCCATAAATATGCCGTTGTCATATAAACAAATATGAACGCTAACACCATTTTCTCCATACGCCTAGCAAGCAGAGGCGAGTTAAAACCTAGCATCAATGGAAGCTCATGCTACGGGAAGCGCACTTTTAGGGGCCCCCACGTCATCAAATACGTACATGAGTTTTTGGTCTTCAAATACAAGCATTAAATCAATGATTTAATTATTGATGCCGTCTTTGGTGTCACGAAATTGTGGGAGAAAGAGTATACGAGGCTGATTCAGTGTAATCCATTATTTCGATCTTAACTGAAACATTGTTATGGCTGTTGTTATATTTTTTATTATAATATAGTTATATTATATGAATATGAAAAATTATTCTTTTGCTTTTTTTAAAATATAAAGCCTCTTTTTAACATTTGCTACACGCCCCGCTCTAGCGTAATCCGGTCCTGATAGCAAGGCATGGAGGGAATCTTTATGTTTTACTTGAATGTTTGCGGGTGCTACTATACAAGCTTATGTGTTCGTATCCATTTAATATTATAACTTTTGCTAAAGACAGAAATTTCTCCTTAATATGTGTCACAGTCTTTTTGTTGTTGTTTTTTTCTCTTTGTTCATTTCATAAATATAACCCGTATGAATCTTTCATGGTACGTTCATAAAGAGACCAAAGGCAGACCAGTGCAGATCTATAAGGATGTTTGCAGGGCTTCCTTGAGTGAATTCTCTATCAGCGAAAGAAACGGGGAAATCTGGCATCAGATCGTTGTACATGGAAAACACACACACACACACAAAAAAAAAAAAAAAAAAAAAAAAACAGCAACAAAAACGGCACATCAACCATTTGAGGCAGCGTTGACGTATTCAGAAGACAAAAGCTGCAACAGAAAGGAGACGAGACCAAACACCACAAATACATCTTGTTCATTCTGCGGTCGGATCTATTCAATATTGCCAGATTCAACAATGAGAGAAGCTGTTAAGTAAAATGGGCATTCAGCATAGGACACTATTATTTTAACAAACTACTGACTATTCATGATTGCATGCTACTAAACGTCTGCCGAGACGCCAAAGCCCTTATATATGTAAATTATGAATTAGAAGTTATAATTAAGTTACTAGTCATTAACATTTGTAGTGAAGGTTTAATGTTTCACACAATAAAGTGGGTGTCCGGTTAGCGCAATCAATAGGCGGTTGGCTTACCACGGCAACAGCCGGGGTTCGTACCCTGGCGAGGACACCTGGGTTTTACTAATTCCCTAAAAATTAGTACCTCTGAAGTCGGAGTAAATCTGCCTGCATGGCGAGGGGCATCCTGTAATGGGATAAAACAGACTTTACACGCAAAATTCAGTCCCACAAAATTGAGTGGGTGGGACTTCGTCAGAGGTCAAAGCTGGCGAAAGCGAACGAACGAACGAACACAATAAAGTGCCAAATAAATCAGTCTTTGATTTGTGTTTTTTTTTTCATTCTTAAACAATAAATGAATTATCTACTAAGATTTCTTCTCCCCATAATTCTGGGTATCGTTGGGACACAAATAATAAGTTTTATCAACCTTCTCCATTGATCTCTATCATCATCATCATTGAGTGCCATCTCCGCATCGAAGGTTGGCTACCATGGGCTACCATGGAGCGCCATTCCACTCTGTCTCTTGATTTGATGGTGCAGATTGTCATAGGTTGACTTGTCCATCTTTTGATGTTACTCGTCCATGTTAGTCTTGGTCTGCCTCTTTTACCTTGTATTTTCCCTTCCAATATTACTTTTATTATGTTGTTGTATCTTTTAACATGCCCCAAAAATGTCAGTTGTCTTGTTCTAATTGTGTTTATAGAACAATGTTTTTACAGAAGATTGTTGAGAATACCACGGACATCTAAGAAGAGTAATGAAAACGTTCTGAGGGAGCCAAAACAAAAAGAGAGCTAGTTTCCAATATTAGGAACAGACAATCATCATTTTTTGGCCATGTAATGAGAAGAGAACAACTGGAATATATTGTAACAACTGGGATAATTGAGGGACGAAGAGATAGAGGAAAGCAAAGAGAAAAAATACCAATTAGCTTAAGACAATGGCTTGGCAGAAGGTCAACAAAAGAAATGATAAATAACTGTTGAGATTGAAAATTGTGGAGAGACATGATCACCTACGCCAGCAGACCCGGTACTTGATGATGAATTGTGTTTAGTAGTTATCTTTTCTATCCTCAGCTATTTTTATTTTGACTCTGCGAAGTTTAGACTTTGACCATTATTTGATCCTTAGTAATTCTTTTGCGTCAGGCGAAGGTGAAACCTGTCCATTCCACTCACTCACTCACTCACTCACTCACTCACTCACTCACTCACTCACTCACTCACTCACTCACTCACTCACTCACTCACTCACTCACTCACTCACTCACATCACAATATTCAAGTGCACACAAATCCATGCTAATTTAGGACAATAATTGAAGAAACTATGTTACATAACGCAAATTGCAGTAAATGTTTAAGTTGCAAATTATAAGGTTAAAGGTCAGACTAAAAGTTTAGTCTCCGGTCTGACCTCCTCAAGTTTCGAACTCAACGTCCGGCGCTGTTACACAAGTTGGAAAGTTGAAAGAACTGAAACTATAAATATATAGACATAGTTGGAATATAGCAGGACTTTGCGAAAGACAGTGAACACACTAACATGTCACTAATTGAACAAATCTAAGTTTTACACTTTACATTTTTGGGGTATAATATAACAATTCTGAAACCGCTTCCAAAACATCTTAGTGAAGAGAACGTAGCAGACTACTGGCTCCTTGCTACCAGCTTTACCGCAGCATTGCAAACATTTGCCTGTTCCCTACCAATTGATATCGCTGCTACTTTATGTTTGTTTAACGTCATCCATCTCTGTGTACTTTAGTTAGAACCATTTCCACTGCTCTCTGTTCTGTCCACCTCTCAATTCACCTGATCATCTAACATGTAGATATAGCTAATTGTGCTTCATTGTTTGTTGTCGTTGTCCCTGTTTTCTGAAGAAGGCTACAGGCCGAAACGTCAGTATTGTGTTGTGTTCCTTCTTTGTAAAGCTGTCACCATACCTTGGAGTGTGTAACAGTCCCCATCACTGGCTCCTAAGAACACTGTCGCCTGTAATGCCGCTACATTTGTTAAAATACTGTTAAACTTTCAACTTGAGGGTAACAACTATGGCTGCAGTGGTCTATTTATTTCTATTATTCTATAAAAGTGCCCATTCATAGTGAGTATTTCAAAGGAAATAAAAGTTCATTGTTAATAATGCGTCATTAGGAACACTCTATTACTAGCAGTTGTGTGCATTTGATAACCATGAACTTAACCGTTGTGCAACAAAGTTTACTGGACAAACAAAACTATCAGGACATCTATTACGAATTGTTAATGTTTCACTTATCGTCGTTTACGCTGCTAGTTATTTCTGTTTGTTAAAATTTTAAACTTCCAATTTTTTTTTTTTAAATATTCTGTTGTGTTGTTTTTTCTTGATGTCTTGTGTGTTGTTTATTCTTGTTGTCTTGTGTGTTGTTTATTCTTGTTGTCTTGTGTGTTGTTGTGTTGTTTATTCTTGTTGCCTTGCGTGTTGTTTATTCTTGTTGCCTTGCGTGTTGTTTATTCTTCCTGTCTTTTATGTTGTTTATTCTTGTTGTCTATATTGTTGATGTCTAACGTACCTGTTATGTGTTTTGTTATGTTGCTGCGTTCAGTGATGTTGCATGTTGTTATTATCGAATGTTGCTGCTGTGTCCTCTCTTGCTAATATTGTTGTGTCTTGCAGTTGAGTTGTTGTAATTGTATTATTTTTTGTCTGCAATTGTTCATGTCTGTTGCTGGTATTGACTCTAACGATAGTAACTTTACCTGTTTTCCTGTAAATGACGTGCAGTAGTTGTTAGCTGTATTGTGTCCAAGTTGTACAACAAACTACGATATTTGCATATTTCATACCGACACATTCCACTTGTTGTTTGCGGTTATCTAAAAGTTCTTTCTCTTCCTTTCTTCCCCGTCCTTTCAATTAAGTGAACATAGAAACGTTGTGCTGTGGTTAACATATTTACACACTTCGGCCCAATACATCTCACCTCAACATGACACTTTTGGGTACCGAGCTGCCTTTCCTTTTCAATCGCTTCTCATTTGGCCAGAGTGGTTAGGAGCCTAATAATAATACATGAAAATCGTCATGGAGGAAGCTTCTGAGGCGACAGGTCAGCGAATCATTTCAGTGGAAGAGGTATGTTTACAACACTGGGAAAAAAAATTCATAAATGTATCTATCTTTCGTATGCCTGAAGTATTGTCTATATCTGCAATGTCGTTACCTGCATAAATGTATCTATCTTTCGTATGCCTGAAGTATTGTCTATATCTGCAATGTCGTTACCTGCATAAATGTATCTATCTTTCGTATACCTGAAGTATTGTCTATACCTGCAATGTCGTTACCTGCATAAATGTATCTATCTTTCGTATACCTGAAGTATTGTCTATATCTGCAATGTCGTTACCTGCATAAATGTATCTATCTTTCGTATGCCTGAAGTATTGTCTATATCTGCAATGTCGTTACCTGCATAAATGTATCTATCTTTCGTATGCCTGAAGTATTGTCTTTACCTGCAATGTCGTTACCTGCATAAATGTATCTATCTTTCGTATGCCTGAAGTATTGTCTTTACCTGCAATGTTGTTAACTGCATAAATGTATCTATCTTTCGTATGCCTGAAGTATTGTCTATATCTGCAATGTCGTTACCTGCATAAATGTATCTATCTTTCGTATGCCTGAAGTATTGTCTTTACCTGCAATGTCGTTACCTGCATAAATGTATCTATCTTTCGTTCGCCTGAAGTATTGTCTATACCTGCAATGTCGTTACCTGCATAAATGTATCTATCTTTCGTATGCCTGAAGTATTGTCTATACCTGCAATGTCGTTACCTGCATAAATGTATCTATCTTTCGTATGCCTGAAGTATTGTCTTTACCTGCAATGTCGTTACCTGCATAAATTTTACTGTCTTTTGTAATTCTTGCAGTGGCCTATATAGTTTTGTCTTTATAGTTGCATCTATTGGCCAATGTGTTTTCCTCAGTCTACTATATTCAGTACAATCTTGAAGTATGTGTTCAGCAGTTTGTGACGCCTGTCCACATGTACAAGTAGTTGAGGTGCCGATCTTGAATTTTGTATACATGTGACTATGGAGTCGATTGTGTCCTGTTCTGAGGCGTATAATGATAACTTGTTCATATCTATTCATATTATGAAAGGCATCCTGATTTGGGGCTTGTGGTCCTCTGATAGATTTGATTATCTGTTTCTTATGATGGTATGTAACTGGTGTATCTAGTTGTGTGCCTGTTGAACCTTCCTTTGCCAACTGATCTGCTTTCTCATTTTCTGGTATTCCACAGTGAGACGGGATCCACTGCAGGTCAACCCTGTGGTGCTTGCAGAGTTCAGTCAATAAGGTATGCAGATGTGGCAATTTTCTGGATTGTAGTGCCTGGAGTACTGATCTTGCATCTGTCAAAAACACTACAGGCCGTGAGCTAAGATTACCGTTTAGCAGTTTTTCTAATGCCAACTTTATTGCTTGTATTTCTGCATCATAATTGTGACAATATTTCCCTGTTGCTATTTTATTCATATCCCTAGTGTTATTTGGGTACTCTATGTATGCTTCTGCTCCCCATTCTTTACAGCATTCTGTGCTGATCCATCTGTGTACACAAGAACCCAAAGATCTTGTGGGTATTCATCCAAGAAACTGAGAGTGATTGTTTTACGCTGTAGACTATTCTGTCCCTCCTTGTCAAGTACTCCTTTTACTACTGACCGTATTTGTATTGTCAATCTGGATTCCTTTGTCCACGGGGTCTGCTCTGTTATGGGCAGTAGGGGGTTAACAACTCTTGGCATGTCTGGTGTTTGTCTACTAATACGCTTGGCTTGGTGGATAAAACTGCTTCTCTTAAGCCGTCCCAATGCAAGATTTTGGAATCGGTCCATAATTGAATGTCTCGGCATGCATGAAAATTGTTCTGCCTGTATTAGAACCCTTGTGTCCCTCCATTCTCTCAGTGCTGGTATCCTCCACAATTTCTCCATCTCCAATATTGGTGTTGATTTCATTGTTCCTGTGATGATCCTAAGTGCCTGGTTTTGTGCATTATATAAATCTTCCAGTGTTGTGTTTGATGCTGAGCACCATACAAATGATCCGTATTCTATATGTGGGCGTATACTTTGTTAATAAACTTTACTGAGTATTTTCCTAAAATTCACAAATAATAAACAACAGAAAAAAAATAAAGAACAATAGATAGCCCGAAACAGGATCAAACTCCTCGGCACAGCGCCTTGCCTCGAGAAATCTGCGTGGTTAGTCGGTTTCCTTGCTCGCTGCAGGGTGTTGGAGTATAGTCTTGATCACTTTTGATTCACTGATCTTTCTACTCAGTTATGAGTACTGACCGTCTCTCATTCGACTTTAATAGGAACATTTTAATGATTGGGTTTGCCTTCCCTTCTCGACCTCAATAAGAACATTTTAATGATTGGGTTTGCCTTCCTTTCTCGACTTCTATAAGAACATGTTAATAATTGAGCTTGCCTTCCCTTCTTAACTCTTTTATTCACTTAACCATGATGTTTGATTAGACTGGTTTTACAATGATCTAGCTGAGGTGAATTATCTTGACCAGCTCTGGTGTGCTGACTTTGACTCCATCAGCCAGTTATGGGTTGCTGTCTGTCATTAGTAAATTCACTGTTCATTGTCTCCTGGTCTATTACAAGAAGACTTATTCTGTCGTTTCATACCTTGTGAACACAAACCATACAGGAGGATCTCTTTGCTCCTTCCGGGTGATCCATCGTTCCAAACCCTCAAGGGATCGCCGCGTAATTACTACTAGGTCCAGTAGGATATTTTATTTTAATTAAACTTATTTTTGCAGGAAATTTAACCGCAAATATTTTTTTAAAGGAAAACTGTGATACAAACTCAGATAGAAAAGACACGTTAATCAGGTAAGACTGTCTTCTTTTGAGACGCAACTCTGAATTCAAACAACTGCTATCTTGCATGAAGAACAATGTATAACAAGGGTTAAGACAGCTCCCGAAAGAAATCCACACAGGAAACTCATGCGGTGAACCACAAGGTTAAAAAAAAACCAAAGTGAAACAATTATTGTTAAGAAATAAGCATTGAAGAAGATGAAGAAGCTATTACTGTTTTATAAACATGTTATAGAACATGATTGCTGCTGTGCATGCAGTGCGCACAAACAAGTGTAAATTTTAGTTGTTGAACATTTGCAGTGTACACATTCAATGTGGTCTTTCTGCGCTACTGACTAGACGTGGTTCTTCTTCTGGTTCTGCTGCTGTGACTGCCAACGACCACTCTTCGTCATCGCCCCTTATTGAAAGGACGGTACGCATGCGCGGATGTGTCAAGTCGCTATCCAACGTCAAGCCACGATATCAGCCAGATTACATCCATTTTGGCATGGAATGTGAGGTATCGGATTGACTTCCCTCTTCGATCTACATTCGCTGGCTTGGCCAGGGGTAGTTGATTTATTTCCAGAATACCACTGGGAGGTGGAGCAGGGTCTGGATCAGCTTTGTTGTTCGCAAATCCTGACGGCCCAGATTAAATTTTCACATTTGACATTTTACTTTTTGGGGTCGACAAGGATTGGAGCTTCACCCACTGGTTGAAAGTATACACCAACGATTGTCTTCTGGGGATATGGAACAACTTGGCTTGTTACCGACAATATCGCCCACTATATGTGTCGTACATCATCATCAAGTACCGGGCCTGCTGGCTTAGGTGATCATGTCTCTCCACAATTTTCAATCTCGACAGTTATTTTTCATTTCTGTTGTTGACCTTCTGCAAGCCATTCTCTTAAGCTGTCCGCTATCTTTTCTCTTTGCTTTCCTCTATCTCTTCGTCCCACAATTTTTCCAGTTGTTACAATATATTCCAGCTGTTCTCTTCTCATTACATGGTCAAAAAATGATGATTGTTTCTTCCTAATATTGGAAATTAGCTCTTTTTTTGCTTTGACCTCTCTCAGAACATCTTCATTACTCATCTTAACTGTCCATGGTATTCTCAACATTCTTGTGTAAAACCACATTTCTACAGACTCCAGTGATTTTCTTGTCTGTTGTCCTATTGCCCATGATTCGCATCCATATGTTAAGACTGGCTTTACATAACATTTAAGAACTCTTTTTCTTGTTTCTATAGTCAACAATGGATTGCATAGTATCTTCCTCAATTTTTTGGAAAGCTGCTTTTGCCTGAGCCACTCTACATCTCACCTCTTTTGTACATCTTCCGTCTGAGGTTAATAAAGTTCCCAAATATATAAATTCATTTACCTGTTTTAATATTGTTCCACTTGTCTTTATTTTGCACTGAGGTGATGTCTTTTTCTTTGTTATTACCATTACCTCTGTCTTTTTGCTATTAAGGCTGAGTTCCTTATCTTTGCTTTCTTTCTCTATAATGTCCAACATTTCTTGTAACTCATTTTCAATCTTAGCGATTAAGACTGTATCATCAGCATACCTTAGATTATTTATACTATGACCTCCAAGTGTTATTCCAGGCATGTGTCGTTGGCGATAACAAAATGTGGAAACTATCACATTATTATTCTTCATAGTCCTTATAAATCAGAAGAAAGCCATTACGTTTTTTTTTAACATATACATTACGTATGTTTATAGCAGAGAAGATACGGATAGGAGTGTATAATAGAGGGGAATGGAGAATAGGGAAATATAAATTAAGCACCTGCGCGGGAAGGGTGTGAAGGAAGGTACACACCAAGAGACAGAGTATAGGGAAATATAGATTGAGCACTTACTTATGCAGAAGAGAAAATGACGTAAAGTAGGGGGCATGACGTGGTAGGGGGTTACAGTTGCGAGGTGACTAGAGAAGACTAGTCACTTGGAGCCAGACCATCGTACTGAGAAGACATGCCGGTGGAGTGATCAACATCAAGGAGACGAACAGTTGTATAGAGTAGATAGATTAGGGAGAACAGGAGATTGTAACGTAACAGGCCGATAGTTAGGGAGGACAAGAGATTGTAATGTAACAGGCCGATAGTTAGGGAGGACAGGAGATTGTAATGTAACAGGCCGATAGTTAGGGAGAACAGGAGATTGTAACGTAACAGGCCGATAGTTAGGGAGAACAGGAGATTGTAACGTAACAGGCCGATAGTTAGGGAGGACAAGAGATTGTAATGTAACAGGCCGATAGTTAGGGAGGACAGGAGATTGTAATGTAACAGGCCGATAGTTAGGGAGGACAGGAGATTGTAACGTAACAGGCCGATAGTTAGGGAGGACAGGAGATTGTAACGTAACAGGCCGATAGTTAGGGAGGACAGGAGATTGTAACGTAACAGGCCGATAGTTAGGGAGGACAGGAGATTGTAACGTAACAGGCCGATAGTTAGGGAGGACAGGAGATTGTAACGTAACAGGCCGATAGTTAGGGAGGACAGGAGATTGTAACGTAACAGGCCGATAGTTAGGGAGGACAGGAGATTGTAACGTAACAGGCCGATAGTTAGGGAGGACAGGAGATTGTAACGTAACAGGCCGATAGTTAGGGAGGACAGGAGATTGTAACGTAACAGGCCGATAGTTAGGGAGGACAAGAGATTATAACGTAACAGGCCGATAGTTAGGGAGGACAGGAGATTGTAATGTAACAGGCCGATAGTTAGGGAGGACAGGAGATTGTAACGTAACAGGCCGATAGTTAGGGAGGACAGGAGATTGTAACGTAACAGGCCGATAGTTAGGGAGGACAGGAGATTGTAACGTAACAGGCCGATAGTTAGGGAGGACAGGAGATTGTAACGTAACAGGCCGATAGTAAGAGAGAACAGGAGATTGTAACGTAACAGGCCGATAGTTAGGGAGGACAGGAGATTGTAATGTAACAGGCCGATAGTTAGGGAGGACAGGAGATTGTAACGTAACAGGCCGATAGTTAGGGAGGACAGGAGATTGTAACGTAACAGGCCGATAGTTAAGGAGGACAGGAGATTGTAACGTAACAGGCCGATAGTTAGGGAGGACAGGAGATTGTAACGTAACAGGCCGATAGTTAGGGAGGACAGGAGATTGTAACGTAACAGGCCGATAGTTAGGGAGGACAGGAGATTGTAACGTAACAGGCCGATAGTTAGGGAGGACAGGAGATTGTAACGTAACAGGCCGATAGTTAGGGAGGACAGGAGATTGTAACGTAACAGGCCGATAGTTAGGGAGGACAGGAGATTGTAACGTAACAGGCCGATAGTTAGGGAGGACAGGAGATTGTAACGTAACAGGCCGATAGTTAGGGAGGACAGGAGATTGTAACGTAACAGGCCGATAGTTAGGGAGGACAAGAGATTGTAATGTAACAGGCCGATAGTTAGGGAGGACAGGAGATTGTAATGTAACAGGCCGATAGTTAGGGAGGACAAGAGATTGTAATGTAACAGGCCGATAGTTAGGGAGGACAGGAGATTGTAACGTAACAGGCCGATAGTTAGGGAGGACAGGAGATTGTAACGTAACAGGCCGATAGTTAGGGAGGACAGGAGATTGTAACGTAACAGGCCGATAGTTAGGGAGGACAGGAGATTGTAACGTAACAGGCCGATAGTTAGGGAGGACAGGAGATTGTAACGTAACAGGCCGATTAGATAGGGAGGACAGGAGATTGTAACGTAACAGGCCGATTAGATAGGGAGGACAGGAGATTGTAATGTAACAGGCCGATTAGATAGGGATGACAGGAGATTGTAACGTAACAGGCCGATTAGATAGGGAGGACAGGAGATTGTAATGTAACAGGCCGATTAGATAGGGAGGACAGGAGATTGTAATGTAACAGGCCGATTAGATAGGGATGACAGGAGATTGTAACGTAACAGGCCGATTAGATAGGGAGGACAGGAGATTGTAATGTAACAGGCCGATTAGATAGGGAGGACAGGAGATTGTAATGTAACAGGCCGATTAGATAGGGATGACAGGAGATTGTAACGTAACAGGCCGATTAGATAGGGAGGACAGGAGATTGTAACGTAACAGGCCGATTAGATAGGGAGGACAGGAGATTGTAACGTAACAGGCCGATTAGATAGGGAGGACAGGAGATTGTAACGTAACAGGCCGATTAGATAGGGAGGACAGGAGATTGTAACGTAACAGGCCGATTAGATAGGTAGGACAGGAGATTGTAACGTAACAGGCCGATTAGATAGGGAGGACAGGAGATTGTAACGTAACAGGCCGATTAGATAGGGATAGGTAGAATAGGTTAGGGTGGTGCGTTCGATGGGGAACGTACCGAAGTAGGGTAACGGCCGATTGTAGTTAGTTAGAAGAAAATAGTTAAACGACCATGATTAGACAAGGATAGGGAGAAAGAGAAGAAAGTAATACTATTATGAATATATAAAGATTGTCAAATGCAGAAGTGTAACATAGAAAGTTGTTAGAGCGGAAGAATGAAGTGGTAAATAAAAGGCTCCAAGTAAAAGAAAAGAAGAGTTCGTGTTGAGATTATATTGGTTACGATTTGACTGTTGAGATTATATTGGTTGTCGACAACCTGATATGGCGCATGCAATAAAGCGCCGTGCAATAAATGGTGCCCGTGTGAGATATATTGGTTGTTAAAACGGCGTTCTATAAAACGCCTTGCATTAAATATGTTAATACACGTAATACATGCATTTGTTTCTCTTTCATCAATGTTAATTAGCTTCCAATCTAGCTT
Source organism: Megaustenia siamemsis (assembly GCA_032433765.1). NCBI lineage: Eukaryota > Metazoa > Mollusca > Gastropoda > Stylommatophora > Ariophantidae > Megaustenia > Megaustenia siamemsis. The sequence continues at coordinate 59,951,420 of JAVIAB010000008.1, forward strand.
TGCTATATAATAACAGAAATACCACACATGATACATTCACGCTCGTTCTCTCCTCGGGCACAACAGTATGAGTTGACGAGAATCACAGCTACTTTATGTGTGCATTTAGGTGAGAGATTGTCGAGGGATGATATACTTCGAGATTTGGGAAATTGAGCGGGGTACACGTATGATGGGATTGGTAATGTATGGATTAGCGTTGTGCTTAACTATTTCCGTACGTCTCGCCGCATAGTGCGCCACTCTCAATTTGATTACTATGAAGCGTCATCAAACCATATTCCTTTTACATGTCTTGTATCATCTTGGTATTGGTGAAATCTAATTCCCTGTTCAATTAATCTAAGACTTCATATATAATATGTTATATGTTAGACTAATATAAACATGTACATTAATTCTTAAAACCATGAACAATTTTGTTTCTGAAATCCCTTCCGTTGCACTGATAAAAAGCTTCCGCACAGAAAGAGTTAATTAGCGTAACGCTGAATTCTTGTTATAAAATGAAACGAGAACATGTTTTTAGGCAGCCAGGATGCACAAATTAAGCGAGTTAGCGGTTAACTGCGCAACTGTGACATTTTTCTTACGAACGTCGAACTTGTAACATAAAACTTTGAAAACGTAGTTCTGTACAAGTTTAACTCTGGTTCTGTCTATCGGCCCATTTATTTTTATGTGATGGCACCACCACTGTTACTCATTCCGTGATTGAATAACTAAATCGCACACTCACTTACACATCCACCCACCACACATTCACTCAGTTACTCAGCTACATACAAACTAACTCACTCAGCCACTCATCAACAAACTCACATACTCAACCACATACAAACTAACTCACTCATCCACTCACCAACAAACTCACTTGCTCAACCACATACAAACTCACTCATCCACTCACTCATCCACTCACCCAAAAACAAACGCACCAATCCACTCACGCATCCACCCACTGACTCACGCACTCACTCATTCACCCACCCACCTACCCACCGCCAGCGCCACCCACTCACCACCAGCCCACCCACTCACTCACCCACTCACTCACTCACTCACTCACTCACCCATCTACACACCACCAGCCCACCCACACACTCACCCACCAATTCACTTATCCACCACCAGCCCACCCACCACCAACCTACTCACTAACTCACACACCCATCCATCTACCCACCACCAGCCCACCAATTAGCTCACTCACTCACTCACTCACTCACTCACTCACTCACTCACTCACTCACTCACTCACTCACTTATATCACAAAGCTCAAGCTCACACACAACTATAATAACTTAACGAGCAAGTAAAATCAAATCAGCTGCACACACTAAACGTAATCTCAAACACATGCACTACATTTATTTTCAAACTCTAATATCCCATATGAAGCGATATTCTTGCGCCCTGTTCCAAAACTCCAATCTCTTTGACAACATATTTCTCCATCAAAAACAACGTGCTTCACCAAGATAAAAATAATCACCGATTTGCGTTTAGAGAACTAACACATTTTACATGGGGTGTAATGCTGATGATACAGTCTTAATCGCTAAGCGTGGAAATGAGTTACAAGAGATGTTAGACATTATAGAGAAAGAAAGCATAAATAAAGGACTCAGCCTTAATAGCAAAAAGACAGAAGTAGTGGTAACAACAAAGAAAAAGACATCACCTCAGTGCACAATAAAGACAAGTAGAACAATATTAAAACAGGTAAATGAATTTATATATTTGGGAACTTTGTTAATATCTAACCGTAACTATATACAACAGAGGTAAGATGCAGAATGGCTCAGGCAAAAGCAGCTTTCCAAGAAATGAGGACCGATACTATGCAATCCATTTTTGACAATAGAAACAAGAAAAAGAGTTCTTAAATGTTATGTAGAGCCAGTCTTAACATATGGATGTGGAATCATGGACAATAGGACAACAGACAAGAAAATCACTGAGTCTTTAGAAATGTGGTTTTGCAGAAGAATGTTGAGAATACCATGGACAGCTAAGAAGAGTAATGAAAACGTTCTAAAAGAGGCCAAAGCAAAAAGAGAGCTAATTTCCAGTATTAGGTAGAAACAATCATCATATTTTGGCCATGTAATGAGAAGAGAATAGCTGGATTATAACTGTTGTAACAAGTGGGAAATTTGTGGGACGAAGAGATAGAGGAAAGCAAAGAGAAAAGATACCAGACAGCTTAAGATAATGGCTTGGCAGAAGGTCAACAACAGAAATAATAAATAGCTGCCGAGATCGAAAGTTGTGGATTGACATGATTACCTACGCCAGCAGGCCCGATACTTGATGATGATGAATTCCATTGATGGTCTATGTATGAGGTGCACACTGTTCTTGCAAACATCGCCATAACTGACAGAGGGTGCATTTTTTTAGCATTTAAAAAAAAAAAATAGATTTTTTAATCAAGCACAAGGGCCAGTCAAAATAGCTTGGCGGGCCGGTTCTGGTTAGGTTGTCCATCTCAGGTGTAGGTGATCATGTCCTTCCACAATTCTCTGTCAACAGCGCATCATATAAATTATGTTGTTGAACGTTCACACCAAGCTATCCCCAGTATCTTCTGTCACGATCTCTCTTACCTTGCATTTGTTACTGGACTTACGATGGTGATGATGATGATGATGATGCTAATGATGATAATGACGATGATGGTGATGATGGTGGTGGTGATGGTGATGATGATAATGATGATAATGATGATAATGATGATAATGATGATAATGATGATGATCATAGCTAGACGAGTTAGACCAGAACCGATAGTTAAACAAGCAAGAACTTTTGTTGAGCTTTAGTGATGAACATATTGTGTGTACGTAGGTATGTACGTAGGTGTGTACGTAGGTGTGTACGTAGGTATGTACGTAGGTGTGTACGTAGGTGTGTACGTAGGTGTGTACATGTCTTCATGCGATTCACGGAACATGTTCTTCATTTTTTTAAACTGAGAGATATTGACCTCTGCCTTTGCCCCATTTTGGAGTATTTTTAGTTCCCCTCTTCCCACCACCTTCTTTTTTCTCGGACTCTAATGCAGTTTATAAACTTTCAGAAAACATTTACCTGTGTATCCGGAAGCTTTGAGAAATTGTGTTTATAGTCAAATGTAAAGAGAAAATTGGACAGAAATTATAAAAAAAAAAACGTTAACGATTTTTGTGTGTGGTAAAATAAAAAAAAACATAAGGGTAAAAAGAAAAAAAAACATTGAAAGGGAAAATGTAAGCACTTTCCACATTCTCTTCAGTTAAATAATAGGTCTTAATAGTTTAGTTCGGAGAACCACCCAGCTAGCTACCTACGTTCGGACGACCTGTGTTCGATTCCCACTGGAAGTAGTGGGAATTGTACTCGTGATTGGAAAAAAAAAAAAAAAAAAGACATCCCTGCGATCGACCCAACCGCTGACAGAAATGGGCACCAGGGTTCATACTATCGGAAGGAGATGAATGGCGCATTGCTCGTGAGTTACGTGTTCGAGGCGACACTAGACAGAAGTCTTCGAACATTTCTGGATAAGCTACCGAGCACATGTGGGTAAAAACCCACGTGCTAAGACGCCGATTCAAGTCTCGTACCGTTACCTTTTTCAGTTGCTGGGCTTCCTCAAATAACGAAACAAATATGTGAGGCGTTTATTTATGTCACTCTTTACAATAAAGATGTGATATTTTGTTTCTTTCAGCCCAAAATAACTAATTACGTCATGACATATTTGTGCCCCTAGTTTGTCTTTCCACCTCGATCATTAGTGATTTTCAGTTTTCCCGATTTGTTAGTCTATTTTCAGATCCCCCCCCCCCCCCCCACCTTTTTTTTCCTCTATGAGATCAGCTTTTTCTTTGGACATGAAGCGGCAACGATATCAGCTACAATTATTACGTAAAGGCAAAACATTCAGGGCAGGAACGACAGAAAAATCCAAGTCGTCAACATGAAATTTGAAAAGAGGAAAGCAAAATGGTCGTTTATTATAGCTTTAAGTGAGTCGCCGCTGGCAGCTGACATCGGAAAGATATGGTCAGCCTGGTTTGTTATTCTCTGAGGAGAAGGATCGACCACTCAAATCTTGACATAGTCAACCATGCCAGAGTCCTTCGTAAATCAGCGTTTTGACAGACGAAATATACGAGTGTGTACATACATTATATGTGAGTGTGTACATACAATATATACGAGTGTGTACATACAATATATACGAGTGTGTACATACAATATATACGAGTGTGTACATACACTATATACGAGTGTGTGCATACAATATATACGAGTTTACATACATATAAAGCGCTTCGATTGACCAGAAAAGACAGAATCATAAATGATATTATAAGAGAATGAGTTGACATTGAAGCAATCCTAAGCTGCCAACAGAACCAACAAATATACTGGTTTACCCATCTGAAAAGAATGCATTGCGATTCCTTACCATACAAAACATATATTAAAAGAGGGCAGAAGAGCAACAGGCAGACCAAGAATAAAATAGACAGACAACATTAAGGAAGCGCTAGAACATCACGTGACAATGACTGAAGCCGCGAAAAGGGCGAGAACCAGAACTTAGTATCCCCCTCAACCCCCGAACGGGTACAAGAGAAAGTGAAGAAAGAAGCGATACATATATATGGCCTTTGACGTATGGACAAACGTGATCTGTAGTCAGCAATCAATAAATGTCAGCTTGTCTTATCAGGTGTATTTCTGGACAAACTACTTTTCTCGCGCCGGAATCTACGGACATGGTCACAGGCATGGTCGCAGAAGGAGAAAGATGTAATCGTATTTTTATTTATGATACTGGGAATCCCACCCCACCCCCCTTTTTTTATCTTTTGGCACTTGTCATCAGATATTTTCATAAATTCTTTCTCGAATATTGTTTGCCCCGCTCTCTCTTCTGCACTCTAGGAGGCTCTGTCTGTCGCAACATTTTCCCAGTCCGTTTGACTAATGAAGAAATGCCTCATGGATGTTTACATATATCTCAAGTGTTAGCCTTTCCGTCAATCTCTTGTCATCCATAGGTTCTCCATGCCTTGATCTTGATCATTCCAGCGCCGTTAAACGTTACAAAGGGCTTGTGTTTTTCGTTGTCTATCTCTACTCAGAGCAAGATTTTCGAACTTAGCAAGTGATTCTATGCCTGCAAACTTTGCTTCTCTTATCAGTGTCTCTCTAGGTCTTCCTCTCTTTGTGTCCTGATGTTTCCCATAGAAGAGCCTGTTATTGAATTCTCTTGTTGTCTCTTCTCAACCCATGCCCCGACATTTGTCCATCGTCTCGTTCTAATTGTAGATGAGATCGTTGGTTGCATGGCCATCATTTTATATCGGTGGGTGGTGGTGCATGGCCGTTCTTAGTTGATGGAGCAATTTGTCTGGTTAATTCCGATTACGAACGAGACTCTAGCCTATTAAATAGTTCGCCGGTCCCTCGATGCGCCGGCATAACTTCTTAGAGGGACGAGTGGCGTTTATCCACACGAGATTGAGCAATAACAGGTCTGTGATGCCCTTAGATGTCAGGGGCGCACACGCGCTACACTGAAGGAATCATTCCAGATAGCTGCCTATAAAGATAATTAAACATATGGTGAAATAAATAAGTTTGGTAAGTATACTCAGACTCTCAACATAGACAGTAAGAAATGGGGTCACACAGGTACAGCTGTTGAAGAACTGAAATTCGTCTGTGCGGATATGAAGCGTTGGCTCTCACCAGGAAAAAACGAGTTATCCTAGAGCTAAGACAAAGAGCTAAGACAAATAGTACAGGTAGGGTAGTGTAGCAAGATGGTTGTCTGAAGGTTGCAATTGATAAATCGTACGAGAAATCACACTAACATCCACAACATGGAAATGAATGAGCATAAAACTTGATTAACAGGAATTAATCCGATGAAATTCAAAGGGACGAATCTCTAATACTTAAAACAAAACTACTAGCTACAGGTTAGATCTGTTTGGGAACTCACATTCTGGAATATTCGGAACACCGATCTGCGAAAGTATACATTTAGAGGCAAGTCTCTGACGACGGACATAATTTGAGAAAGTGAACATATACGATGTATTAATAGAATAAAAGTGATAGTTCCCTCCCCTGATGTGGGAGTTTTTGTGATTGGTTTTTAAAATACATCGAAATGTGGAGATGCAGTAAAGCTAGTGATAATAATGAAAAGGGGAAAAAGAAGGATATGTTACAGCTTTACATATAGGAGAGGGACAACACAACAAGACGTAGGGGCTCAGTAGGCCTTCAGTTGGAACAATGAACACAACACACACACACACACAAAACACACACACACACACATATATGTGTGATATGTATAAACAATCAAATAAAGCTACATAGCGATAATATATGATAGACTACTTGAGAAGGAACAAAAATATTAAAGTGTCGGTAATTTACGAGTTTAGTGTCTGAAATTATTTCTGCTGAACGAGTGAGAATTAAGGTTAGGTGTAGAGTTGGTTTTAGGCTATTCCAAACCCTGCCCCAGGGGTCTTCTAGTGACAGAATCAAGAGCGACCGAATAAAGTGTAAGGGGACGTTACTGTAAAGTAGAAATAATTTGGGACACTAAACTCGTAAATTACTCATGTGACTTCCCAAGGCGTACTTGTAGAAAGCGTGGTCGACTACCAGCTGGATGATAACTGGTGATCACTAAGTGCGGGCAGGTAAGTATCTTGGAACGGTTCTAAAGTTATATTGAGCTGGGTACTGATTCCTTTTCCTCAACTGACGGTCAACATAACTAGACAGAAGTGCTGGATTTCCTTTTCAGACCGACAAAGGTTCCGGGGTTCACACAGCCTCTAAAAACGGGTACCAGAGATTTTTCTAGGATGTAAAGGCGGCCAGGCGTGGTACCGACCACAGACCCAAAAAAATGTGCCGTGGTCATGGAAGAATATGGTCACTGACAACATATTCCCCATACGCTTAGCAAGACAAGGGAGGGAATCTTTACCTTTACTACTATAACTATATTAGCCTTAAATGGGTACCCGATTTTCTTCTGGGAAAGTAAAGCGGCGCGGACGTAATACCGACCACATTACCCCAAAAATCATGTGCCGAAGGTCTGTAAAATGTATGGTCACTAACACCATATTCCCTATACGCTTCTTCGCGTGACGGGGGCTCTTTACATTTTTACTTTTACTATAACTGTTGATAATTAAGATAACAATTTTAACATGAAAAGTATGCTCACATCACAGTAAATAGCATCATAGTTAAAACTGTGTTCTACAAAATTCTATAGGGTGTTTATAAAGTCTCACTACACTTGGTATCTAGGTCAATTTGAAAAAAATGTTTATGACGTCATCACAATATGTGCTCAATGGTAAGTTCACTTGTTGCGACAGTTTTCTTAATGACTTGTCTGGACTTTTAAGGATTCTGTCTTGGATATCTAAACATATTTCATCATTCACAGCAGGCCTACCAGATCGTGGAGCATCTTCCACATTTCCAGTAGCAATAAACTTATTCAACAAATTTCATTGACAGTGGGAGCACATATTGTGATGACGTCATAAACATTTTTTTTTCAAATTGACCTAGATACCAAGTGTAGTGAGACTTTATAAACACCCTGTATATTTACACACCCTCTCTGTATGGCAGAGAAACATGGACATTAAATAAGAAAACAGCAGAAAATTGGAGCCTTAGAAATGTGGATCTATAGAAAAATGGGGAGAATTGGGTGGAAGGAAAAGAAGAAAAACAAGGTAGTTCTGAATCAGTTGAAAATTAAAAACAAAAAAAAAACTACTTAACAATGATTCGAAAAGGACAACTAAAATGTTGTGAACATGTGAAGAGACACCCTTCTAAAAGTTGTATGGAAGGTAAGGTACAAGGTAGACAAGGCAGTGTGGACTGATAACATCAACAGGTGGACAGGTGAACCTATGCACCGTCAAGACAAGAGACAGAGTAACGTGGCGCTCCATGGCAACTAACCTTCGATGTGGAGACGGCACACAGTTAATGAAAAAAAATAGATATAACAAGCTGATAAACCTACATGAGAAGAATGACTGAAGACTCACTGACATATTATAGACAAGCAAGACTTTTTCTGTCAGCAGTAACTGTCCCGAGCGTGAGTAGTATACAAGGGTGTATTTGATTAGCATTTGGCCCGTAAATTAACAAAGATATATAGTAGGCGCGCGGCGCGCCTAATGTACCGTAGGCGCAGGGGGAGTTAACCGTGACATTTCGTGTCCAGATGTTGACCTCTAGTCTCGGTGACCCCGGAAGTGACCTGCTTATGTCTGGTGTGGCCTGGCTTTGGAGTTCTTGATATACTTGAGCGATAGTGATAGGTTAGTATATTGTACAACATCATTGACAAACAATCAATATAAAACAGAAGACAAAGATATATTTTATTCTTTTATTATCTCAATAGGTGTATAACATACATTGATATTATATAACATTACAAAAATATTCAGTACACGAAGTAAATATATAGTACAAGGATAACATTTATTTATAGATAGGTAGTTGGATGTCTGCTTAGCGTTGTGTCATAAATGAATCATAAGGGGTGAAACTGTTAGAGATTCCTGGTTAGGCTAAGCTGGTAGTGTAAAGAGTTAAATAGCTAGAGGCGTAGTCGAGACGTTATCATCAGCTACCTTTCTTTTATATAGAAATAGGAAAGAGCATTTCTTGTTTGACTGTAGGAAAATATAGAATTATTTAAGACTTTGAAACCTACATTTTTCCCACCCTTGGCCGTTTGCGTGGCGAGAACCTCTAAAAACATATCTTTATCTAATTTGTTGTGTTGCTTGCTTAGCCCTTTACAACTGATTTTATCGTAATCCCCACTACAATGGTACGTCTTACTACATAAGCTAACAAGAGCTGTCCCTTCGTACTCTAGTTTAAAAAGCCCAGGCGTTCGTTTGGTGTACGCTTTAATACCCTTACAGTTTATACATTCTGTTTTGCTAGTATGTTCATCGCAGCAATGGGTGTATGGAGGTCGCCTAGTGTGTAATAAGGGCTGTATAGGGGTCGGCTAGTATGTCGTGATGGGTGTACGGAGGTCGTCTAGTGTGTCATATTGGGTGTATAGAGGGCGTTTATTGTGTCATGATGGTTGTATAGGGGTCGTCTAGTGTGTCATGATGGTTGTATAGGGGTCGTCTTGTGTGTCATGATGGTTGTATAGGGGTCGTCTAGTGTGCCGTGATGGGTGTACGGAGGTCGTCTAGTGTGTCATATTGGGTGTATAGAGGGCGTTTAGTGTATCATGATGGTTGTATAGGGATCGTCTAGTGTGTCATGATGGTTGTATAGGGGTCGTCTAGTGTGCCGTGATGGGTCAATGGAGGTCGGCTAGTATGTCGTGATGGGTGTACGGAGGTCGTCTAGTGTGTCATATTGGGTGTATAGAGGGCGTTTAGTGTGTCATGTTGGTTGTATAGGGGTCGTCTAGTGTGTCATGATGGTTGTATAGGGGTCGTCTAGTGTGCCATGATGGGTACATGGAGGTCGGCTAGTATGTCGTGATGGGTGTACGGAGGTCGTCTAGTGGGGTATGATGGTTGTATGGAGGTCGTCTAGTGTGTCATATTGGGTGTATAGAGGGCGTTTAGTGTGTCATGATGGTTGTATAGGGGTCGTTTAGTGTATCGTGAGGGGTGTATGGAGGTCGTTTACTGTGTCGTGAGGGGTGTATGGAGGTCATCTGGTGTGGTATGTAGGGTGTATGGAGGTCATCTAGTGTGATATAAGGCTGTATGCCGGGCGTCTAGTGTGACATGAGGGCTGTATACCGGGCGCCTAGTGTGGTATGTGTGGTGTATGGCGGTTGTCTGGTATATCATACTTTAATCAACCAATAAGAAAAATGAAGGAACATTACATTCAACATTACTTATCTTAACTACTTTACATCAATACAGTTGAATAACGTGTTATCGTTAAGTCTTACCATACTTTAAGAGAAAACATTCAAACTTACAGCGTAAAATATAGTCTCAATCATCTACACCGAATATAACCTGTTATCGATAAGCCTTAACATACTTTAAGAGAAAACAAGCCAACTTACGGTGCAAAACTCCGCTAGTGTGAACAGTAACTTTCCTTGAATCAATCAAACTTATAACGCCGTCTAGTTTAAATATAACCTGGTAAGAAATGAATAAATTAGCCAATCAGCGAGTGACTATGCCGTCATCGCTTGATATCGGGATTAACCAATCAGAGAAGAGTATTAACATAGGAGGCGGGGCGAAGAAATGGCTGACAGGTGGATTAACCAATCAGAAAAGCGCGTTAGCCCAAGCGTAGGTAGTGGCTGTCGGGTCAGCAGTGGGGGAAAAATGCGGGGTGGTGGGTTACTTGAACTCGTTTTGACCCCTGAGGCAATTCCAGAAGAGTTCTATGACCTCATTTTGACCGCTGAAGGCTTTAATACCAAGGTTTCCCACTTCAACGAACGACATACATCATTAAAGGTGATTACTTCAGCTCTTAGACTTTGGAGTTCCATATCTTTATCACTTCAACGAATGACAGACAACAGTAAAGATGATCATTTCAGGTAAGAAAACTTAGTTCCAAACCCTAAAATTTTGGTTCATACTCACAAAGTTGAACACAAACTCTACAAATTTAGGCCCAAAGTTGTAATTGTTAGACACGACAGTCGTAAATGTTATATGCAAAGTCCAAAAGTTTGTCAAAAAGATAACCTAAACTCAAAATAGTTAGACACAAAGCCCAAAAATTTATATGCAAAGTCTAAAAAAGTTACTCTAAAAGACAACTAATGTAATACTTAACCCCAAAATTTCGTCACATAACCAAACAGTTGAACACGAACTCTACAAATTTAGTCCCAAAGTCGTAATTGTTAGACACGAAAGTCGTAAATGTTATATTCAAAGCCAAAAGTTTGTTAAAAAGACAACCCAAACTCAAAATAGTTAGATGCAAAGCTCAAAAATGTATATGCAAAATCCAAAAAGTTACTCCAAAGACAACTAATGTAACACTTAACCCCAAAATTTCGGCTCATATGCACAAAGTTGAACACGTACTCTACAAATTTAGTCCCAAAGTCGTAATTGTTAGACACGAAAGTCGTAAATGTTATATTCAAATCCAAAAGTTTGTTAAAAAGACAACCCAAACTCAAAATAGTTAGACACAAAACCCAACAATTTATAGGCAAAGTCCAAAAAGTTACTCCAAAAGACAACTAATGTAACACTTAACCCCAAAATTTCGTCTCATAACCAAACAGTTGAACTCAAAACCATAAAAATTTAGTCCCAAAGTGATACTAGTTCGACACAAAAGTCGTAAATATTATATACAAAGTCTAAAAGTTTGTCAAAAAGACAACCCAAACTCAGAATAGTTAGACACAAAACCCAACAATTTATAGGCAAAGTCCAAAAAGTTACTCCAAAAGACAACTAATGTAACACTTAACCCCAAAATTTCGTCTCATAACCAAACAGTTGAACTCAAAACCCTAAAAATTTAGTCCCAAAGTGATACTAGTTTGACACAAAAGTCGTAAATGTTATATACAAAGGCCAAAACTTTGTCAAAAAGACAACCCAAACTCAGAATAGTTAGACACGAAAGTCATAAATGTTATATGCAAAGTCCAAAATTTTGTTAAAAAGACAACCCAAACTCAGAATATTTAGACACAAAAGACCAAATAGTTACATTCAAAGTCCAAAAGTTTGTCAAAAAGACAACCCAAACTCAAAAGTTTGTCAAAAAGACAACCCAAACTCAAAATAGTTAGACATGAAAGGTCAAAAAGGTATACTCAAAGTCCAAAATGTTACTTCAAAAGACAACTAATATAACAACAAGCCCCAAAACTTCGTCTCATAACCAAAAAGTTGAACTCAAAACCCTAAAAAGTGTCCACTTATCAACCAAAGTCTTTAATACAGCTGAGAAAACCCTAATAAATAATTACAATTTACTAAAAATATTGCCCTTGATGATAGTTGCGACTGTGTCTAAATCATTATTGAAAATATTCATAGAACTCTAGTAAAAACCAAGCACACTAAAACACCACATTGAAAGAATGAACTTAAAGTTCACGCCCCTGTCACAACTCTGCTAAGAAAAGTACTGCGAAGCATGAAAGTTATGTCCCCTGCTATAACTCTACTAAACGAAAGTATTACCAAACACGTAGGTTACACTCCTACCATAACCCACTAAGAAAAACAAGATTTTGCTTAAAATACCACATTTATGATTGTTACGCCCCTTGTCCCTTTATGAGGGGACGCCCATGAAACTGTTAGAAATAGTAAATTTAACCTAGTGGCATACCCCAGATGTTATATTAGACATCCCCGTATCAAAAATTTAATTAAAACTCACTTTTAGGGTTGTTACGCCCCTTGACCCTTTATGAGGGGACGCCCATGAAACTGTTAAAAATAGTAAATTTAACAGCTAGAAATACCCTAAACTTTATATTAACCATCTCCGTATCAAGAATTTACATAAAAACAACGTTTGAAATTACTACCCCTGTACCCATTTTTGGCGGTTACGCCCATGAAACTGTTAAAAATAGTAAATTTAACCTCTAGACATACCCCAAACTTTATATTAAGCATCCCATATCAAGAATTTACATAAAAACCACTTTTGAAATTACTATCCCTGTACCCATTTTTGATGGTTACGCCCATGAAACTGTTAAAAATAGTCAATCTAACATCTAGACATACCACAAACTTTATATTAAGCATCTCCGTATCAAGAATTTACATAAAAACAACTTTTGAAATTACTACCCCTGTACCAATTTTTGGCGGTTACGCCCATGAAATCGATAAAAAATTGAAATTTAACACCTAGACATACCCCAAACTTCATTTTAGTCATCCCTGTATCAAGAATTTACATAAAAACAACTTTTGAAATTACTACCCGGTACCCATTTTTGGCGGTTACGCCCATGAAACTGTTAAAAATAGTAAATTTAACATCTAGACATACCCCAAACTTTATATTAAGCATCCCCATATCAAGAATTTACATAAAAACAACTTTTGAAATTACTACCCCAGTACCCATTTTTGGCGGTTACGCCCATGAAATCGATAAAAAATTGAAATTTAACACCTAGACATACCCCAAACTTCATTTTAGTCGTCCCTGTATCAAGAATTTACATAAAAACAACTTTTGAAATTACTACCCCTGTACCCATTTTTGACGGTTACGCCCATGAAACTGTTAGAAATAGTAAATTTACACTCTAGGGTTACTCCAAACTTTACATTAAACATCCCCGTAGCAAGAATTTACATAAAAACAACTTTTGAAATTACTACCCCAGTACCCATTTTTGGCGGTTACGCCCATGAAACTGTTAAAAATAGTCAATATAACACCTAGACATATCCCAAACTTTATATTAAGCATCCCCATATCAAGAAGTTACATAAAAACAACTTTTAAATTACTACCCCTGTACCCATTTTTGGCGGTTACGCCCATGAAATCGATAAAAAAAATTGAAGTTTAACCTATTGGCATACATCAAACATAATATGTGACACGCCCATGTATCAAATTTGCCTAAAAAATCAACCAAAAATTAGTAGTATATATCCAGTGATTGGAACTCTGAATGTTCGTTCAAACGCGCATAAATCCTTATATAAATAGTCTACACGCAGATCAACGCACATTTTTTGGTGCGGTTTTTCCTTATATGAGAGTCTTCATTTTTTCTTATATGAGAGTCTACCCGGTCAATCACTAGATATATACTACTAATTTTTGGTTGATTTTTTAGGCAAATTTGATACATGGGCGTGTCACATATTATGTTTGATGTATGCCAATAGGTTAAACTTCAATTTTTTTATCGATTTCATGGGCGTAACCGCCAAAAATGGGTACAGGGGTAGTAATTTAAAAGTTGTTTTTATGTAACTTCTTGATATGGGGATGCTTAATATAAAGTTTGGGATATGTCTAGGTGTTATATTGACTATTTTTAACAGTTTCATGGGCGTAACCGCCAAAAATGGGTACTGGGGTAGTAATTTCAAAAGTTGTTTTTATGTAAATTCTTGCTACGGGGATGTTTAATGTAAAGTTTGGAGTAACCCTAGAGTGTAAATTTACTATTTCTAACAGTTTCATGGGCGTAACCGTCAAAAATGGGTACAGGGGTAGTAATTTCAAAAGTTGTTTTTATGTAAATTCTTGATACAGGGACGACTAAAATGAAGTTTGGGGTATGTCTAGGTGTTAAATTTCAATTTTTTATCGATTTCATGGGCGTAACCGCCAAAAATGGGTACTGGGGTAGTAATTTCAAAAGTTGTTTTTATGTAAATTCTTGATATGGGGATGCTTAATATAAAGTTTGGGGTATGTCTAGATGTTAAATTTTAATTTTTTATCGATTTCATGGGCGTAACCGCCAAAAATGGGTACAGGGGTAGTAATTTCAAAAGTTGTTTTTATGTAAATTCTTGATATGGGGATGCTTAATATAAAGTTTGGGGTATGTCTAGATGTTAAATTTTAATTTTTTATCGATTTCATGGGCGTAACCGCCAAAAATGGGTACAGGGGTAGTAATTTCAAAAGTGATTTTTATGTAAATTCTTGATATGGGGGTGCTTAATATAAAGTTTGGGGTATGTCTAGATGTTAAATTTACTATTTTTAACAGTTTCATGGGCGTAACCGCCAAAAATGGGTACCGGGGTAGTAATTTCAAAAGTTGTTTTTATGTAAATTCTTGATACAGGGATGACTAAAATGAAGTTTGGGGTATGTCTAGGTGTTAAATTTCAATTTTTTTATCGATTTCATGGGCGTAACCGCCAAAAATTGGTACAGGGGTAGTAATTTCAAAAGTTGTTTTTATGTAAATTCTTGATACGGAGATGCTTAATATAAAGTTTGTGGTATGTCTAGATGTTAAATTGACTATTTTTAACAGTTTCATGGGCGTAACCATCAAAAATGGGTACAGGGATAGTAATTTCAAAAGTGGTTTTTATGTAAATTCTTGATATGGGATGCTTAATATAAAGTTTGGGGTATGTCTAGAGGTTAAATTTACTATTTTTAACAGTTTCATGGGCGTAACCGCCAAAAATGGGTACAGGGGTAGTAATTTCAAACGTTGTTTTTATGTAAATTCTTGATACGGAGATGGTTAATATAAAGTTTAGGGTATTTCTAGCTGTTAAATTTACTATTTTTAACAGTTTCATGGGCGTCCCCTCATAAAGGGTCAAGGGGCGTAACAACCCTAAAAGTGAGTTTTAATTAAATTTTTGATACGGGGATGTCTAATATAACATCTGGGGTATGCCACTAGGTTAAATTTACTATTTCTAACAGTTTCATGGGCGTCCCCTCATAAAGGGACAAGGGGCGTAACAATCATAAATGTGGTATTTTAAGCAAAATCTTGTTTTTCTTAGTGGGTTATGGTAGGAGTGTAACCTACGTGTTTGGTAATACTTTCGTTTAGTAGAGTTATAGCAGGGGACATAACTTTCATGCTTCGCAGTACTTTTCTTAGCAGAGTTGTGACAGGGGCGTGAACTTTAAGTTCATTCTTTCAATGTGGTGTTTTAGTGTGCTTGGTTTTTACTAGAGTTCTATGAATATTTTCAATAATGATTTAGACACAGTCGCAACTATCATCAAGGGCAACATTTTTAGTAAATTGTAATTATTTATTAGGGTTTTCTCAGCTGTATTAAAGACTTTGGTTGATAAGTGGACACTTTTTAGGGTTTTGAGTTCAACTTTTTGGTTATGAGACGAAGTTTTGGGGCTTGTTGTTATATTAGTTGTCTTTTGAAGTAACATTTTGGACTTTGAGTATACCTTTTTGACCTTTCATGTCTAACTATTTTGAGTTTGGGTTGTCTTTTTGACAAACTTTTGAGTTTGGGTTGTCTTTTTGACAAACTTTTGGACTTTGAATGTAACTATTTGGTCTTTTGTGTCTAAATATTCTGAGTTTGGGTTGTCTTTTTAACAAAATTTTGGACTTTGCATATAACATTTATGACTTTCGTGTCTAACTATTCTGAGTTTGGGTTGTCTTTTTGACAAAGTTTTGGCCTTTGTATATAACATTTACGACTTTTGTGTCGAACTAGTATCACTTTGGGACTAAATTTTTAGGGTTTTGAGTTCAACTGTTTGGTTATGAGACGAAATTTTGGGGTTAAGTGTTACATTAGTTGTCTTTTGGAGTAACTTTTTGGACTTTGCCTATAAATTGTTGGGTTTTGTGTCTAACTATTCTGAGTTTGGGTTGTCTTTTTGACAAACTTTTAGACTTTGTATATAATATTTACGACTTTTGTGTCGAACTAGTATCACTTTGGGACTAAATTTTTATGGTTTTGAGTTCAACTGTTTGGTTATGAGACGAAATTTTGGGGTTAAGTGTTACATTAGTTGTCTTTTGGAGTAACTTTTTGGACTTTGCCTATAAATTGTTGGGTTTTGTGTCTAACTATTTTGAGTTTGGGTTGTCTTTTTAACAAACTTTTGGATTTGAATATAACATTTACGACTTTCGTGTCTAACAATTACGACTTTGGGACTAAATTTGTAGAGTACGTGTTCAACTTTGTGCATATGAGCCGAAATTTTGGGGTTAAGTGTTACATTAGTTGTCTTTTGGAGTAACTTTTTGGATTTTGCATATACATTTTTGAGCTTTGCATCTAACTATTTTGAGTTTGGGTTGTCTTTTTAACAAACTTTTGGCTTTGAATATAACATTTACGACTTTCGTGTCTAACAATTACGACTTTGGGACTAAATTTGTAGAGTTCGTGTTCAACTGTTTGGTTATGTGACGAAATTTTGGGGTTAAGTATTACATTAGTTGTCTTTTAGAGTAACTTTTTTAGACTTTGCATATAAATTTTTGGGCTTTGTGTCTAACTATTTTGAGTTTAGGTTATCTTTTTGACAAACTTTTGGACTTTGCATATAACATTTACGACTGTCGTGTCTAACAATTACAACTTTGGGCCTAAATTTGTAGAGTTTGTGTTCAACTTTGTGAGTATGAACCAAAATTTTAGGGTTTGGAACTAAGTTTTCTTACCTGAAATGATCATCTTTACTGTTGTCTGTCATTCGTTGAAGTGATAAAGATATGGAACTCCAAAGTCTAAGAGCTGAAGTAATCACCTTTAATGATGTATGTCGTTCGTTGAAGTGGGAAACCTTGGTATTAAAGCCTTCAGCGGTCAAAATGAGGTCATAGAACTCTTCTGGAATTGCCTCAGGGGTCAAAACGAGTTCAAGTAACCCACCACCCCGCATTTTTCCCCCACTGCTGACCCGACAGCCACTACCTACGCTTGGGCTAACGCGCTTTTCTGATTGGTTAATCCACCTGTCAGCCATTTCTTCGCCCCGCCTCCTATGTTAATACTCTTCTCTGATTGGTTAATCCCGATATCAAGCGATGATGGCATAGTCACTCGCTGATTGGCTAATTTATTCATTTCTTACCAGGTTATATTTAAACTAGACGGCGTTATAAGTTTGATTGATTCAAGGAAAGTTACTGTTCACACTAGCGGAGTTTTGCACCGTAAGTTGGCTTGTTTTCTCTTAAGGTATGTTAAGGCTTATCGATAACAGGTTATATTCGGTGTAGATGATTGAGACTATATTTTACGCTGTAAGTTTGAATGTTTTCTCTTAAAGTATGGTAAGACTTAACGATAACACGTTATTCAACTGTATTGATGTAAAGTAGTTAAGATAAGTAATGTTGAATGTAATGTTCCTTCATTTTTCTTATTGGTTGATTAAAGTATGATATACCAGACAACCGCCATACACCACACATACCACACTAGGCGCCCGGTATACAGCCCTCATGTCACACTAGACGCCCGGCATACAGCCTTATATCACACTAGATGACCTCCATACACCCTACATACCACACCAGATGACCTCCATACACCCCTCACGACACAGTAGACGACCTCCATACACCCCTCACGATACACTAAACGACCCCTATACAGCCATCATGACACACTAAACGCCCTCTATACACCCAATATGACACACTAGACGACCTCCATACAACCATCATACCCCACTAGACGACCTCCGTACACCCATCACGACATACTAGCCGACCTCCATGTACCCATCATGGCACACTAGACGACCCCTATACAACCATCATGACACACTAGACGACCCCTATACAACCAACATGACACACTAAACGCCCTCTATACACCCAATATGACACACTAGACGACCTCCGTACACCCATCACGACATACTAGCCGACCTCCATTGACCCATCACGGCACACTAGACGACCCCTATACAACCATCATGACACACTAGACGATCCCTATACAACCATCATGACACACTAAACGCCCTCTATACACCCAATATGACACACTAGACGACCTCCGTACACCCATCACGACATACTAGCCGACCCCTATACAGCCCTTATTACACACTAGGCGACCTCCATACACCCATTGCTGCGATGAACATACTAGCAAAACAGAATGTATAAACTGTAAGGGTATTAAAGCGTACACCAAACGAACGCCTGGGCTTTTTAAACTAGAGTACGAAGGGACAGCTCTTGTTAGCTTATGTAGTAAGACGTACCATTGTAGTGGGGATTACGATAAAATCAGTTGTAAAGGGCTAAGCAAGCAACACAACAAATTAGATAAAGATATGTTTTTAGAGGTTCTCGCCACGCAAACGGCCAAGGGTGGGAAAAATGTAGGTTTCAAAGTCTTAAATAATTCTATATTTTCCTACAGTCAAACAAGAAATGCTCTTTCCTATTTCTATATAAAAAGAAAGGTAGCTGATGATAACGTCTCGACTACGCCTCTAGCTATTTAACTCTTTACACTACCAGCTTAGCCTAACCAGGAATCTCTAACAGTTTCACCCCTTATGATTCATTTATGACACAACGCTAAGCAGACATCCAACTACCTATCTATAAATAAATGTTATCCTTGTACTATATATTTACTTCGTGTACTGAATATTTTTGTAATGTTATATAATATCAATGTATGTTATACACCTATTGAGATAATAAAAGAATAAAATATATCTTTGTCTTCTGTTTTATATTGATTGTTTGTCAATGATGTTGTACAATATACTAACCTATCACTATCGCTCAAGTATATCAAGAACTCCAAAGCCAGGCCACACCAGACATAAGCAGGTCACTTCCGGGGTCACCGAGACTAGAGGTCAACATCTGGACACGAAATGTCACGGTTAACTCCCCCTGCGCCTACGGTACATTAGGCGCGCCGCGCGCCTACTATATATCTTTGTTAATTTACAGGCCAAATGCTAATCAAATACACCCTTGTATACTACTAGCGTGTTCCAGTATGCTTCCATATGAACGTCACAACTCACTTACAACCTGTTTCTAATTCACATTCAGTAAATGTAATGTCATTTTATACTCATCATTAAGTACCGGGCCTGCTGGCGTAGGTGATCATGTCTATTCACAACTTTCGATCACAACAGTTATTTATCATTTCTGTTGTTGACCTTCTGCCAAGCCATTATCTTAAGCTGTCTGCTATCTTTTCTCTTTGCTTTCCTCTATCTCTTCGTCCCTCAATTTTCCCAGTTGTTACGATATATTCCAGCTGTTCTCTTCTCATTACATGGCCAAAAACTGATGATTGTTTCTTCCTAATATTGGAAATTAGCTCTATTTTTGCTTTCGCCTCTTTCAGAACGTTTTCATTACTCTTCTTAGCTAAATATATATATATATATATATATATATATATATATATATATATATATATATACATGTGTATATATATATATATATATATATATATATATATATATATATATATATATATATATATATTAATACAATCATTTTATACTAAGATATGATATAATTTAATAAATATCCATTGGACAAATGTAAGCCCTTCAAAGGCCTGCTATATTTAGATTTGATAGTTTTACCGAACGAGGGTGATAGATGTCAGGTAGGTTATTTGTAAAAAAAAATATATTACAAACAACGAAATGATGTTGACAGCTAACATAAGAGAGGGCAAGAGAGAAGAGAGTGAAAGAACGATTGAGAGAGAGTGGGTTATTGAGAAAGAGAGAAGAGAGCGAGAGAAAGATTGAGAGGGAAAGTGAGTGTGAGTGAGAGAGAAGAGAGTGAGAGAAAGATTGAGAGAGTGTTGGAGTGAGAGAAAAGAGAGTGAGAGAAATTGACCACATATGTATTAATAATAAGTTTAAGTCATCCTTACAGGATGTAAAGGTATATAGAGGGGCAGATATAGCTTCAGATCATCATCTTCTGATAGCCAAACTTAAAATTAAACTAAAAAGGTATACTATAATATAAAAAGGTATACTACAACGAATAAGGGTAGAAAGTATTTCAATGTAGGGTTTCTTAAAGAACAAGGAATTAAAGATAAATTCGCAGTCACAATATCAAAAAAATGCCAAGTCCTCCAACAACTAGAAAATACAAGAAATATAGAAGATCATTGGAAACAGGTAAAAGATATATGGAAAAAGACATGCGAAGAAACACTAGGGAAAAGAGAACGCCAGAATAAGGCATGGATGACAGCAGAGACCCTGGACAAAATTAAAGAAAGAAAGAACAAGAAAGCAGACATTAATAAAAGCAAAACGAGAAGTAATAAAGCCAGGACACGGGAAGCTTACACAGAGGTGAACAAAGAAGCGAGAAGATGCATTAAAAGGGATAAGAGGGAATATATAGGTGAACGAGCTAAAGAGGCAGAAGAAGCAGCACATATTGGGAATATGATAAAACTGTACAACAGCACAAAGAAATTAAGTGGAAAATACAAACAGATCAATGCCTTTATTAAAGATAAGAAAGGAAATCTGTTTAGTAATATAAGGGAACAAATGTAGAGATAGAAAGAGCACTTTGAAGAACTTTTGAACAGACCCAGTTCAAATAATCCTCCAGATATACTACCAGCAGAAGAAGAGTTACACGTTATCTGTGGAAAACCAAGCAAAGAAGAAATAATGAAACCCATCAAGCTGTTGAAAAATGGTAAAGCCACAGGACCAGATGAAATTCCTTCGGAAGCCATAAAAGCAGATATTAACACCTCTACCAAGATGTTACATAATCTACTAGATAAAATTTGGGAGAGGGAAGAAATAACTAAAAACTGGAAAGAAGGTTATATGATCAAACTGCCAAAGAAAGGAAGTTTACAGGAGAGCACAAATTATAGGGGAATTATGCTACTATCAGTGCCAGGAAAAATATTAAGCAGAATCATTCTGGACAGACAAAAAGAGGCTACATAGAAACATTTGAGAGATGAACAAGACAGGTTTTAGGAAGAACAGATCATGTGCTGATCAAATAACTACTTTACGTATAATAGTTGAACAAAGTTTAGAACTAAAATCCCCACTTTATATTGGATTCATAGATTACGAAAAGGCATTTGATAGTTTAGACAGAGGAATGCTTTGGAAGTTGCTGAGTCATTACGGAATCCCCATAAAGTTTATTAACCTGATAAAAACAATGTATGAAGGAACAAAATGTAGAGTGGTACATGAAGGGCAGCTTACAGAAGCATTTGAAATAAGAACAGGAGTAGGCAGGAATGCCTTCTGTCTCCATTTCTCTTTCTACTGGCCATAGATTGGATTATGAAAATAACTCAAAACAACAGAAATGGAATCCAGTGGTCACTGACCAAGCAACTTGATGAATTAGACTTTGCTGATGACATAGCTCTCCTTTCACACAGCCATCAACAGATGCAGGATAAAATGAGCATACTTGATGAGAGATCACAACATCTAGAACTGAAGATTAATAGAGATAAGACCAACATTATGAGAATTAATGCAGTTGGCAATAACCAAATAAAATTAGGAGAAATACCCCTACTAGACGTACAATCTTACATATATCTGGGCAGTAATACAGATAAAGAGGGAAGAACAGAAAATGATACCAAAATAAGGATATCTAAAGCAAGAGGAGCTTTTGTTGCACTGGGAAACATATGGAAGTACAGAGAAATTAGGTTAAATACAAAAATAAAAATTTTCAACTCAAATGTTAAGTCTGTCCTAATATATGGCTGTGAAACATGGAGAACAACAAAATTGACAATCACGAAGATACAGACTTTCATTAATGGATGCTTACGCAGGATAAAAGGATGGAAATGGCAGGACAAAATCATTAACACAGAATTATGGAAATGTACCAGTCAAATACCAGTGGATAAAGAGATACAGCGAAGACGATGGCGCTGGATAGGACACACACTACGGAAGCTAACTGAGAGTTTTACACAACAGGCCCTTTTTGGAATCGCCAGGGGAAAAGACAAAGAGGAAGACCAAGGAATTCTTGGAGAAGACAGATAGAAGCAGAGATGAAGATGATGGGGAAGAAATGGAATGATCTTAAAAAGATTAGCAAAAAACAGAACGACTTGGAAAGTGTTTGTTGAAGACCTATGCTCCACTGGGGGCCAAAAAGGTAGAAGAAGAAGAAGAAGAAGAAGAAAGGCGGCCTTGGCGTGATACCAACCACAGACCAAAAAAAAAATGTGCCGTGGTCATGGAAAAATATGGTCACTGACAACATATTCCCCACACAGTAATGTAATGTCATTTTATACTAAGATGTGATATAATTTAATAAATATCCATTGGACAAATGTAAGCCCTTCAGAGGCCTGCTATATTTAGATTTGATAGTTTTACTGAACGAGGGTGGTAGAGGTCAGGTAGGTTATTTGCAAAAAAAAAAACATATAATACAGACAATGAGATGATGTTGACAGCTAACATAAGAGAGGGCGAGAGAGAAGAGAGTGACAGAAAGATTGAGAGAGAGTGGGAGATTGAAAGAGATTGAGAAAGAGAGAAGAGAGCGAGAGAAAGATTGAGAGGGAGAGTGAGAGTGAGTGAGAGAGAAGAGAGAACAGAGTGATAGAAAGATTGAGATAGTGTTAGAGTGAGAGAAGAGAGAGCGAGAGAAAGATTGAGAAAGTGTTAGAGTGAGAGAAAAGCGAGTGAGAGAAGAAAGAGTGAGAGATAGAATATGACATTTAAATGCCTCCCTATGTTTAATGCCTTTAGTAATAGTTTTTGAAGTATTGCTTGAGCTAACGCAAACTCTGAGAATAAATTCACCATGTGACGTGCAGTGACGTTTTTGCCTGGGTAAGCTCTGAAGTCTAACGACCGCTATTTAGAAGTATTACGTTAAATATAATTAATAAATCACCACCTGTTTTATAAAATAAACAAAAATACGTTTCGCGAAATGTGAACGAAGTTACCAGATACACATTGAGAGTTGCGTTCTATTTTGTAAAGTAATTGAGCGCACTCAAAAAAAAAAAAAATCTTCTGATTCAGAATGGCCACCAAATGACAATTCGGGCATGGCTAAAAGCAGGCCGTATCAATACAACTATTTTAAATATTTCCTTACACTTTCGTACTATCTCCATGTGTTGCTTGACACTGACACGTAAGTTGTCTATCCAACTTGTAAGTCTATTGACACGACCAACCTGATTTAAATTGTAGAGAATTAAAAATATGTGCCCACGACTGTGCCTGTCTACGAATGGCTTAAAGCAAATTGTTCAGATTTTCATAACCAATTTTTTTTACCAAACTGTTTCTTCTTGATAAAACATAACATCAATGTCATTGATATCACTGGCATTGATAAACACAAACACCATCAGCAGCTATCTCAATTCTTCAATAAGGTATCGATCAGTTAACAAATAAACTGCATGTTTTACACACACTCAAAGGACTGCGAATGTGTCAAGTCTAGACCCCCTGATAAGCTATGACATTGCCACCGATAGTGGATGCCTGCCCGCTGAGGTGGACCACCTCAAAGGTTGTGCAGTTTTGTGAACAGGGGCGGTTGTGGGTAAAATGACGCAAGCTGTCAATAGCTTAAGTATCTGAAGACGTCACAAGCTTGAGGAGATTTCGAGAAAATCCTTAAAGCCCTTCGGCTTTCAATATTAGTATGTGACAATGGCTATGAGCTGAGCACTTAATCGTGACGTAAAATTATGTGCGTCCAGCCATGAAAAACAGGGGACATAAATCTGTCCACGATCTTGTCTGCTGTTCGTGCAGGTGCCTGCAATGCAAATTATGTTCTGTAGCTGGCGTTAAATGCACATCTGTCTCAGCGGTCAGAACGGCATTTTTAATCTGATATTTGGTTGGTTGGTTGCGTTCGCCCGATGACTAAAGTATTCTATAGTATCGTGGTAGACTAGAAAATTCCTCTTCATCATCCGCCCTTACAAGGACGTAGTGGACGTGCCTGCGTTGTGTTATGTCTTATATTTGCGCCTTTCGGCCCAACACATCCGACTTCAGCACGACATTTTTGAGTACCGGGTTGTCTTCACTCTTCGATCCCTGCACGCTTGGCCAGACTAGACAGGTAGTCTGTTACTGGAGGCACCACAGAGAGGTGGAGCAGGGTTTGGATGGTTTTGGTTTACCGATCCTGGCGTAAGCCATCAGCTGAATCCGTTATTTAAACATAATGATAACGTTGAGTCAGGAACTGAGACAGGCATTTAATTTAACTTGTGATGAGTGATAGGTAAGCATCATACCCTGAACGCATGTCACTGGTATCACCCAGGCATTTAATTTAACTTGTGATGAGTGATAGGTAAACATCATACCCTGAATGCCTGTCACTGGTATAACCCACATCGTAACACAGACTAAACACACAAACGTACTCTCTCTCGTTTTCTCACACATTATTCCACACACACTAACTTTCCTAAGTCATCACAAACGTTATTTATTACAATCTTTAGCTCTCTCATACACAATCTCACACTCTCTCTCACTTGTCTCGCTCTTAAAGACAGATACACACACTCACAAACTGACTCGTTTTCCCACACTTTCTCACCTACACACTCCCATTCTTTCCCACAAAAACACACTCTTCCACAAATTCTATCTTTCCAATAAATTCAGACACACTTACTATTTTTCACATTCTTAATCTCTCTCTCCAAAATAGGAACTACCTGCCAATGCCACTGTACCCTGGATAAAATGACAACTAACAAGTTCTACAGGATTGTCCCACCCACCCCAAGTACACAGGCCTGAGAAGGACAATGTGGCCCACACCCACTTCCTTGGAAGAGAAACTATACGGGGCAACCGAATCACTTAAACAGACAGCTGCCTTCATAAGAGAGTCCGGAGTCCTAGTCTGAATGAGCGATGAACGCAGAAGAAGAAAAAGAATATCTCTCTCTCTCTCTCACTCATTCCTTTTTTTTTCTTTTCCCTTTCCCACACATATCCACACCCACAAATAAACATTTATTACTGTAAAGACAAACAGCAGGTCAGACTATACATAAACCACTCTGTCATCATGTACCCGGATTTGCCTGACAAACTCATAGAAGGCAGTTGTTCTCACAATCGGTCACGTTTCAACCTTTATCAATCCTTCCCTGCCAGACGAAAGTATTCAGCAAACATTTCGTTTTGGTGTTTCCTGATCGGGTTGACAAGGTTGTTTAGGACAGCGATTCTCAGGCAAGTTCAGACAGATGTACCTCATTGTCTTAAAAAATGTGTGTTTGTAGGGGGCCTCTGTAGCCTAATTGGGAAAACTACCTGACTGGGCTACCGATGTGCAGACAACCCATGTTCGATTCCCACTGGAAGCAATGTGAGTTGTACTCGTGGTTGAAAAAAAACCCGCGGTCGACCCAGCCGCTGGCAGAAATGGGTACCAGGGTAGTACTCTGGGAAGGTGAGGAATGCCGCCTCGCATCGTGAGTTTCGATGCTTGAAGCATCATTATCAAGAAGTCTCCGAACACTTCTAGATAGGCGGCCGAGCACATATGGGTGAAAACTCGCGTGCTAAGACGCCGGTTCAAGTCTCGTACTTTACCTTTGCCTTTATTTGTGTTTGTACCATTCCTTTTGTTTTATAATTGGAAAACAAATAATGTTATATAAACACTGTCCGTTGGTTTTCATATAAACATTCATATTGTTCTCTAGCTATGTAAACAATTTTTATTTTGTTCTGTTGTCTTTTCTGCTAGCTGTTTTATGGTGAATAGTGCGTCAGTATGTCCTCTATGTTTTCGGAACCCCATTTTGTGAATCGCTTATATGTAGTTCTATAATTGGCCCCAGCCTTTTCTCCATAATTTTGATGTATAACTTTTCCACGTGGTATAACTTTTCCACGTGGTATAACTTTTCCACATGGTATAACTTTTCCACGTGGTATAACTTTTCCACGAGGTATAACTTTTCCACGTGGTATAACTTTTCCAACGCTGTGCAACGTTTGAAATACTTGGGCACAGTAATAACATCAGATGGAAGATGCAACACAGAAATAAAAAGCAGAATAGCTCAGGCCAAAATAGCATTTCAGAAAATGAAAAATATCTTATGCAACAAATCTATGTCAATAGAAATGAGAAAGAGAGTTCATCGATGCTATATAGAGCCAATTCTGACCTATGGAAGCGAATCATGGACAATAGACAAACAAATGAAAAGACGATTAGAGGCCACAGAGATGGGATTTCTCAGAAGAATGTTGAAAGTTCCATGGACAGCTAAAAAGACCAATGAGAAAGTTCTCAAAGAGGCCAACACAAAAAGGGAGCTCTTAAAAAACATCAGAAAGAAGCAATCAACATTTTTTGGGCACATCATGAGAAGAGGAAAGTTGGAATACTTGGTTACAACTGGCAAAATAAAAGGAAAGAGAGATCGCGGACGACAAAGAGAAAAAATACTGGATAACTTGGTGTCATGGCATGGAAAACAATCAACAACAGAACTCATACGATGCACTGTAGATAGAAGATTGTTGAAGGACATGATCGCCAACGCCAACGGGTACGGCACATGATGATGATAACTTTTCCACGTGACTGAGAAGAGTGATATCTTTATATTGATTGCAATCTCTCCGATGTCATTCTTTTTTCCACATTTGTACGATAATTCCTTGTTGAATTAAACATTTTGACTGAGGAAAAATTAGATAATATAATTAATATACATTATAATGAGTAAAGTAGGTAGGTAGGTAGGTAGGTAAACGATTAATATGTAAGTTTACAGTAAGAACACATGAATTGTAATTATCACCCATATTTCCTAGTTTTAATTGACTTTTTAAAGTACTTTTATTCACAATACTAATATGACAGGGCGAGCGATAATTATATGACAAATGTGGTCAAGTATAACCTAAACAATTTATTCTGAAGGTTGAAAGGATGATGTTTGCCTTGAACAATCAAAGAAAAAAAAAGAAAGAAAAAAAGAAAGAAAGAAAGAAAGAAAGAAAGAAAGAAAGAAAAGAATGAATGAAAGAAAAAAGAAATACAGGAAAAAGAAAGAAAGAAAGAAACACAGGCAGACAAACAGACAGACAGATAGACAGATGGATGGATGGGTGGATAGATGGATCTATAGATAGATAGATTAGATTAAGATTAGATTAGATTAGATTAGATTTGATTTGATAGATAGATAGATAGATAGATAGATAGATAGATAGATAGATAGATAGATAGATAGATAGATAGATAGATAGATAGATAGATAGATAGATAGATAGATAGATAGATAGATAGATAGATAGATAGATAGATAGATAGATAGATAGATAGATAGATAGATAGATAGTTTCAAATTGTGAAATCAAATAAACAATTTTTAGCTGAAACAAATATTGATGCGAATGTATGAAGATATTTTAGTAATTAAATGCTCGTAACAATGATAGACAAATCTGAGAGTGTCGAGAGATGCTTGATTCAATTTTTAAATGCTAAGATACAGAGTTTTCTAGCCACAATGTTGCATGTTTTATCTCCCTGGAATGAGCAAATTAACCAACATATCAATGACAAACAACTGTGTTGTGAATGTGTGTGACGTTCTTGTTTACCGCCAAAAGGAAATTTATACTGATTCGGGGACTGGTTGGTCTCGAGGCAAGACGCCGGCCTCGAGACAGAGAGGTTGTGGGTTCAAATCCCGGCTTCACCAGCTGGCATTTTTATTTATGATTGCTCTCCGCGGCATCCCTGGTCTCACCAGCGAGACCCGGCTTGAAACCTCAATTACTCATCGACCGAAAAAAAATATGAATACCTTCGAAGACGGAGTTACCTGCCTGTGCGGCGAGGGCGACCCCTGTGCACACGGCTGCCAGGGAAAAACGGATTGACACGCAATATTCAGTTCTCTAATTATAGTCTCTTATGACCCTGTCAGAGTTAAATGCTAGCGGACGCAATAAAAAAAAAAACTCACTGATTCCATTTTGGAGAATCACGGTATCACTACATCTACTGCACAGTTGTTTATCACTAATACCTTAGTTCTTCTGTCTTGTCTTATTTGCCTCAGAACGTCGAGTGGAGATATAATTTGTGTTCTTTTGCTCTTCTGTTCACATCTCTTGCTATTATGTTGCCTAGTGTTTCTAATATTCCGTCAATCCATCTTTTTCGTGGTCTGCCCTTGGGTCTGATGGTCTCGCAACGTTTATTATTAACTCGTTGTGTTGTGATCTTTCTGCATTTATCACGTGGCCAAACAAACCATTGTATCTCTTATTTCTTTATATATTCTATGGCGAGAATTATTCCTAGCCTTTCCCACAGTTCTTCATGTCTGATCTAACTGTCAGGCTGTCTCCTCTCATTCGTCTAATGCATGCCCTACTTTCGTTGATTTCTTCATTTGTGATCTAACTTTCAGGCTATTTCCTCTCATTCGTCTAATGCATGTCCTACTTTCGTTGATTTCTTAATTTGTGATCTAACTCTCAGGCTATTTCCTCTCATTCGTCTAATGCATGTCCTACTTTCGTTGATTTCTTCATTTGTGATCTAACTGTCAGACTGTTTCCTCTCATTCGTCTAATGCATGTCCTACTTTCGTTGATTTCTTCATTTCTGATCTAACTGTCAGGCTGTTTCTCCTCATTCGTCTAATGCTTGTCCTACTTTCGTTGATTTCTTCATTTCTAGCTTTGCATGAAGATAAACGTACTTCTTCCTTTATACATTGAAGGTGATTATAGGAAACTGTGCCTTCAAGCTTAACAACTTTTGTGGGTAAAAATAGAATATTGCATCCCCCTCAAAAAAACTCCCAGATTAGCCAATCTTTCATCTGTTTGTTGCGAGCATTAATTCACACATACATACTTGCTGGAACTTAATTGTTCATATTTTGTATCTGGTGTCACAATAAGTAATATTCTAACCTCAGGACAACTTTATCCATAAATTCTGCACAATTTGCAACATTGGAACTAAAATGCCACTTTAAGATGACAACAAACAGCTGTGACTGGAAGATAGTGAAACTACATGAGGTTGGACTGGAAAGGTTCATATATGCTGCACGTTATGTCTCTCTCTCTTTCCTTGCCACCTTTCTCTACCCATAACAAAACTAATAGAGAAGAAAAATGTGTTGCTGTGAATGCCCCTTGCATTTGAAAAGAACAAATATAATTATAACAAATGATGGGTACTATTACATCGGATGAAAATAATACGTCACAGAAAACTCTTGAGCTGACAGCAGTTAATTACCCATAAGTGATTGATGATAAACATGGTTGGCTTTTTTTTCTGATTTATAATTAAAGTACATTTTGGCTTTTTCCTGGCTCTTTTAAAGAACTGTTTGGCTTAAAATTAATATTTTCATCTGGTAACCCTGGATGCTATCAAGGTCAGAAGATTTGAGCTCACAGGGACTCACACTACCTCCCCTTGATAGTCTCAGACTGCCTGGCCACTTGGGTAGGGATCGAAAAGGGAAAGTAAACCTGGTTGAAACAAATATACGGTTATATGTACACATAAATTGACACCTTCGCCAGCCTTTCTAAACGCGTTTGGCAAAACATTAAACTGACAACTAAAATAAAGGCCGCACATTACAACGGCTGAATCTTCAGTATCCTTTTATATGGCAGCGAATCATGGACAACTTATGCAAAGCAAGAGAGAAGGCTAAATGCATTCCATATGCGATATCAGGACCGTATTCTTGATATCACCTGGAAGGACAAAGTGACAAACATGGAGGCCCTCACTCGCACAGGCCTCCCAAAAATCTACACGCTACTGCTCAAACAACGTAGGTTACGCTGGCTTGGCCACTTACACAGTATGAAAGATGGCTGCATACTAAAAGATATACTTTATGGACAACAAGCAGATGGCAAAAGAACTAGGGGGCTCCCAAAACTCCGATTTATAACGTGTGTAAACATGACATGAAGACTCTGAATATAAACCCTGCAGCCTGGGAAGAAATACCTCCAGACCGTAATCTTTGGAAACACACTCTAAAGCTCCAACTCAAGCAAGAAGCAGAGAGACTCATAGAAAATAGACTACGCAGAAATAGAGAATACACGACGAAATAAAATTAAAAATAGCATTTCATAGGGGCGCTGCAAAAACCATAGTCAACCATGACCGACGGTTGCCAACACTGCTGCTGCTGCTGCTACTGCTACTGCTACTACCACTACTACTACTACTTTATATTATGAAGTCGGATGTGTCGAGCTGAAAGGTTAACAAAATGCAGCTCATAAACTGAACCATAATGGAACAAACAAGGTTAATGGGCTGATGGGCGTCAGCTCACAGTCCGTTGGATCCACAACACCAGGGTCAATAGAAAAAAAAATAAATAAATATAAAAAAAAGACAAAATACAAACCAGAATGCAAAGCTTTTATTTGTACCCTCACATTTTCAGCTTTCACTTTCTAAACACAAAAGCAATTTTTAAAATAATTTTGTCCAATTCATCAACATTAACAAATCTTGAACTTAACAAGTTAAAAAAAAAAAAAGAACAGCAATAATTAAGAATATCTGCGAAATAAATACCCACATTTTCACATACATACGTAAATAAACAAATTGAGTCCAAATCTACTTCCAAAAGTCTGGAAGAGAACAACCAAACTTTTTTTAAAGATAATTTTGATGGACATAAATAATGGGTTATGTGAACAAAGAAATCACAAGGCAACTTATTCAAATACTCACAACCGAGTAGTTTTTGTTATTAAGTAAAAATACGCGCAATATAAATAGCTATACTAGAGTATTAAAGTGTACACTAGTTCATAAAGAACCTGTAAAATAAATTAACAGTGAATGATAATGGATGTCACAGATATTAATTAACAGCGAATGATAATGGATGTCACAGATATTAATTAACAGCGAATGATAATGGATGTCACAGATATTAATTAACAGTGAATGATAATGGATGTCACAGATATTAATTAACAATATATTAACAGTGAATGATAATGGATGTCACAGATATTAATTAACAGTGAATGATAATGGATGTCACAGATATTAATTAACAATAAATTAACAGCGAATGATAATGAATGTCACTGATACTAATGAATACATTAAATATGAATTGCAACGTCAAAGATACTAATTAACAACATTTATTTATACTAATTAATAACATTTATTTATAGATAGGTAGTTGGATGTCTGCTTAGCGTTGTGTTATAAATGAATCATAAGGGGTGAAACTGTTAGAGATTCCTGGTTAGGCTAAGCTGGTAGTGTAAAGAGTTAAATAGCTAGAGGCGTAGTCGAGACGTTATCATCAGCTACCTTTCTTTTTATATAGAAATAGGAAAGAGCATTTCTTGTTTGACTGTAGGAAAATATAGAATTATTTAAGACTTTGAAACCTACATTTTTCCCACCCTTGGCCGTTTGCGTGGCGAGAACCTCTAAAAACATATCTTTATCTAATTTGTTGTGTTGCTTGCTTAGCCCTTTACAACTGATTTTATCGTAATCCCCACTACAATGGTACGTCTTACTACATAAGCTAACAAGAGCTGTCCCTTCGTACTCTAGTTTAAAAAGCCCAGGCGTTCGTTTGGTGTACGCTTTAATACCCTTACAGTTTATACATTCTGTTTTGCTAGTATGTTCATCGCAGCAATGGGTGTATGGAGGTCGCCTAGTGTGTAATAAGGGCTGTATAGGGGTCGGCTAGTATGTCGTGATGGGTGTACGGAGGTCGTCTAGTGTGTCATATTGGGTGTATAGAGGGCGTTTAGTGTGTCATGATGGTTGTATAGGGGTCGTCTAGTGTGTCATGATGGTTGTATAGGGGTCGTCTTGTGTGTCATGATGGTTGTATAGGGGTCGTCTAGTGTGCCGTGATGGGTGTACGGAGGTCGTCTAGTGTGTCATATTGGGTGTATAGAGGGCGTTTAGTGTATCATGATGGTTGTATAGGGATCGTCTAGTGTGTCATGATGGTTGTATAGGGGTCGTCTAGTGTGCCGTGATGGGTCAATGGAGGTCGGCTAGTATGTCGTGATGGGTGTACGGAGGTCGTCTAGTGTGTCATATTGGGTGTATAGAGGGCGTTTAGTGTGTCATGTTGGTTGTATAGGGGTCGTCTAGTGTGTCATGATGGTTGTATAGGGGTCGTCTAGTGTGCCATGATGGGTACATGGAGGTCGGCTAGTATGTCGTGATGGGTGTACAGAGGTCGTCTAGTGGGGTATGATGGTTGTATGGAGGTCGTCTAGTGTGTCATATTGGGTGTATAGAGGGCGTTTAGTGTGTCATGATGGCTGTATAGGGGTCGTTTAGTGTATCGTGAGGGGTGTATGGAGGTCGTCTACTGTGTCGTGAGGGGTGTATGGAGGTCATCTGGTGTGGTATGTAGGGTGTATGGAGGTCATCTAGTGTGATATAAGGCTGTATGCCGGGCGTCTAGTGTGACATGAGGGCTGTATACCGGGCGCCTAGTGTGGTATGTGTGGTGTATGGCGGTTGTCTGGTATATCATACTTTAATCAACCAATAAGAAAAATGAAGGAACATTACATTCAACATTACTTATCTTAACTACTTTACATCAATACAGTTGAATAACGTGTTATCGTTAAGTCTTACCATACTTTAAGAGAAAACATTCAAACTTACAGCGTAAAATATAGTCTCAATCATCTACACCGAATATAACCTGTTATCGATAAGCCTTAACATACTTTAAGAGAAAACAAGCCAACTTACGGTGCAAAACTCCGCTAGTGTGAACAGTAACTTTCCTTGAATCAATCAAACTTATAACGCCGTCTAGTTTAAATATAACCTGGTAAGAAATGAATAAATTAGCCAATCAGCGAGTGACTATGCCATCATCGCTTGATATCGGGATTAACCAATCAGAGAAGAGTATTAACATAGGAGGCGGGGCGAAGAAATGGCTGACAGGTGGATTAACCAATCAGAAAAGCGCGTTAGCCCAAGCGTAGGTAGTGGCTGTCGGGTCAGCAGTGGGGGAAAAATGCGGGGTGGTGGGTTACTTGAACTCGTTTTGACCCCTGAGGCAATTCCAGAAGAGTTCTATGACCTCATTTTGACCGCTGAAGGCTTTAATACCAAGGTTTCCCACTTCAACGAACGACATACATCATTAAAGGTGATTACTTCAGCTCTTAGACTTTGGAGTTCCATATCTTTATCACTTCAACGAATGACAGACAACAGTAAAGATGATCATTTCAGGTAAGAAAACTTAGTTCCAAACCCTAAAATCTTGGTTCATACTCACAAAGTTGAACACAAACTCTACAAATTTAGGCCCAAAGTTGTAATTGTTAGACACGACAGTCGTAAATGTTATATGCAAAGTCCAAAAGTTTGTCAAAAAGATAACCTAAACTCAAAATAGTTAGACACAAAGCCCAACAATTTATATGCAAAGTCTAAAAAAGTTACTCTAAAAGACAACTAATGTAATACTTAACCCCAAAATTTCGTCACATAACCAAACAGTTGAACACGAACTCTACAAATTTAGTCCCAAAGTCGTAATTGTTAGACACGAAAGTCGTAAATGTTATATTCAAAGCCAAAAGTTTGTTAAAAAGACAACCCAAACTCAAAATAGTTAGATGCAAAGCTAAAAAATGTATATGCAAAATCCAAAAAGTTACTCCAAAAGACAACTAATGTAACACTTAACCCCAAAATTTCGGCTCATATGCACAAAGTTGAACACGTACTCTACAAATTTAGTCCCAAAGTCGTAATTGTTAGACACGAAAGTCGTAAATGTTATATTCAAATCCAAAAGTTTGTTAAAAAGACAACCCAAACTCAAAATAGTTAGACACAAAACCCAACAATTTATAGGCAAAGTCCAAAAAGTTACTCCAAAAGACAACTAATGTAACACTTTACCCCAAAATTTCGTCTCATAACCAAACAGTTGAACTCAAAACCATAAAAATTTAGTCCCAAAGTGATACTAGTTCGACACAAAAGTCGTAAATATTATATACAAAGTCTAAAAGTTTGTCAAAAAGACAACCCAAACTCAGAATAGTTAGACACAAAACCCAACAATTTATAGGCAAAGTCCAAAAAGTTACTCCAAAAGACAACTAATGTAACACTTAACCCCAAATTTCGTCTCATAACCAAACAGTTGAACTCAAAACCCTAAAAATTTAGTCCCAAAGTGATACTAGTTTGACACAAAAGTCGTAAATGTTATATACAAAGGCCAAAACTTTGTCAAAAAGACAACCCAAACTCAGAATAGTTAGACACGAAAGTCATAAATGTTATATGCAAAGTCCAAAATTTTGTTAAAAAGACAACCCAAACTCAGAATATTTAGACACAAAAGACCAAATAGTTACATTCAAAGTCCAAAAGTTTGTCAAAAAGACAACCCAAACTCAAAAGTTTGTCAAAAAGACAACCCAAACTCAAAATAGTTAGACATGAAAGGTCAAAAAGGTATACTCAAAGTCCAAAATGTTACTTCAAAAGACAACTAATATAACAACAAGCCCCAAAACTTCGTCTCATAACCAAAAAGTTGAACTCAAAACCCTAAAAAGTGTCCACTTATCAACCAAAGTCTTTAATACAGCTGAGAAAACCCTAATAAATAATTACAATTTACTAAAAATGTTGCCCTTGATGATAGTTGCGACTGTGTCTAAATCATTATTGAAAATATTCATAGAACTCTAGTAAAAACCAAGCACACTAAAACACCACATTGAAAGAATGAACTTAAAGTTCACGCCCCTGTCACAACTCTGCTAAGAAAAGTACTGCGAAGCATGAAAGTTATGTCCCCTGCTATAACTCTACTAAACGAAAGTATTACCAAACACGTAGGTTACACTCCTACCATAACCCACTAAGAAAAACAAGATTTTGCTTAAAATACCACATTTATGATTGTTACGCCCCTTGTCCCTTTATGAGGGGACGCCCATGAAACTGTTAGAAATAGTAAATTTAACCTAGTGGCATACCCCAGATGTTATATTAGACATCCCCGTATCAAAAATTTAATTAAAACTCACTTTTAGGGTTGTTACGCCCCTTGACCCTTTATGAGGGGACGCCCATGAAACTGTTAAAAATAGTAAATTTAACAGCTAGACATACCCTAAACTTTATATTAACCATCTCCGTATCAAGAATTTACATAAAAACAACGTTTGAAATTACTATCCCTGTACCCATTTTTGGCGGTTACGCCCATGAAACTGTTAAAAATAGTAAATTTAACCTCTAGACATACCCCAAACTTTATATTAAGCATCTCATATCAAGAATTTACATAAAAACCACTTTTGAAATTACTATCCCTGTACCCATTTTTGATGGTTACGCCCATGAAACTGTTAAAAATAGTCAATTTAACATCTAGACATACCACAAACTTTATATTAAGCATCTCCGTATCAAGAATTTACATAAAAACAACTTTTGAAATTACTACCCCTGTACCCATTTTTGGCGGTTACGCCCATGAAATCGATAAAAAATTGAAATTTAACACCTAGACATACCCCAAACTTCATTTTAGTCATCCCTGTATCAAGAATTTACATAAAAACAACTTTTGAAATTACTACCCGGTACCCATTTTTGGCGGTTACGCCCATGAAACTGTTAAAAATAGTAAATTTAACATCTAGACATACCCCAAACTTTATATTAAGCACCCCCATATCAAGAATTTACATAAAAATCACTTTTGAAATTACTACCCCTGTACCCATTTTTGGCGGTTACGCCCATGAAATCGATAAAAAATTAAAATTTAACATCTAGACATACCCCAAACTTTATATTAAGCATCCCCATATCAAGAATTTACATAAAAATCACTTTTGAAATTACTACCCCTGTACCCATTTTTGGCGGTTACGCCCATGAAATCGATAAAAAATTAAAATTTAACATCTAGACATACCCCAAACTTTATATTAAGCATCCCCATATCAAGAATTTACATAAAAACAACTTTTGAAATTACTACCCCAGTACCCATTTTTGGCGGTTACGCCCATGAAATCGATAAAAAATTGAAATTTAACACCTAGACATACCCCAAACTTCATTTTAGTCGTCCCTGTATCAAGAATTTACATAAAAACAACTTTTGAAATTACTACCCCTGTACCCATTTTTGACGGTTACGCCCATGAAACTGTTAGAAATAGTAAATTTACACTCTAGGGTTACTCCAAACTTTACATTAAACATCCCCGTAGCAAGAATTTACATAAAAACAACTTTTGAAATTACTACCCCAGTACCCATTTTTGGCGGTTACGCCCATGAAACTGTTAAAAATAGTCAATATAACACCTAGACATATCCCAAACTTTATATTAAGCATCCCCATATCAAGAAGTTACATAAAAACAACTTTTAAATTACTACCCCTGTACCCATTTTTGGCGGTTACGCCC
The DNA here is from genome assembly GCA_032433765.1 of Megaustenia siamemsis. Taxonomy (NCBI): domain Eukaryota; kingdom Metazoa; phylum Mollusca; class Gastropoda; order Stylommatophora; family Ariophantidae; genus Megaustenia; species Megaustenia siamemsis. The sequence continues at coordinate 59,988,480 of JAVIAB010000008.1, forward strand.
ATGAAATCGATAAAAAAATTGAAGTTTAACCTATTGGCATACATCAAACATAATATGTGACACGCCCATGTATCAAATTTGCCTAAAAAATCAACCAAAAATTAGTAGTATATATCCAGTGATTGGACCTCTGAATGTTCGTTCAAACGCGCATAAATCCTTATATAAATAGTCTACACGCAGATCAACGCACATTTTTTGGTGCGGTTTTTCCTTATATGAGAGTCTTCATTTTTTCTTATATGAGAGTCTACCCGGTCAATCACTAGATATATACTACTAATTTTTGGTTGATTTTTTAGGCAAATTTGATACATGGGCGTGTCACATATTATGTTTGATGTATGCCAATAGGTTAAACTTCAATTTTTTTATCGATTTCATGGGCGTAACCGCCAAAAATGGGTACAGGGGTAGTAATTTAAAAGTTGTTTTTATGTAACTTCTTGATATGGGGATGCTTAATATAAAGTTTGGGATATGTCTAGGTGTTATATTGACTATTTTTAACAGTTTCATGGGCGTAACCGCCAAAAATGGGTACTGGGGTAGTAATTTCAAAAGTTGTTTTTATGTAAATTCTTGCTACGGGGATGTTTAATGTAAAGTTTGGAGTAACCCTAGAGTGTAAATTTACTATTTCTAACAGTTTCATGGGCGTAACCGTCAAAAATGGGTACAGGGGTAGTAATTTCAAAAGTTGTTTTTATGTAAATTCTTGATACAGGGACGACTAAAATGAAGTTTGGGGTATGTCTAGGTGTTAAATTTCAATTTTTTATCGATTTCATGGGCGTAACCGCCAAAAATGGGTACTGGGGTAGTAATTTCAAAAGTTGTTTTTATGTAAATTCTTGATATGGGGATGCTTAATATAAAGTTTGGGGTATGTCTAGATGTTAAATTTTAATTTTTTATCGATTTCATGGGCGTAACCGCCAAAAATGGGTACAGGGGTAGTAATTTCAAAAGTGATTTTTATGTAAATTCTTGATATGGGGATGCTTAATATAAAGTTTGGGGTATGTCTAGATGTTAAATTTTAATTTTTTATCGATTTCATGGGCGTAACCGCCAAAAATGGGTACAGGGGTAGTAATTTCAAAAGTGATTTTTATGTAAATTCTTGATATGGGGGTGCTTAATATAAAGTTTGGGGTATGTCTAGATGTTAAATTTACTATTTTTAACAGTTTCATGGGCGTAACCGCCAAAAATGGGTACCGGGGTAGTAATTTCAAAAGTTGTTTTTATGTAAATTCTTGATACAGGGATGACTAAAATGAAGTTTGGGGTATGTCTAGGTGTTAAATTTCAATTTTTTATCGATTTCATGGGCGTAACCGCCAAAAATTGGTACAGGGGTAGTAATTTCAAAAGTTGTTTTTATGTAAATTCTTGATACGGAGATGCTTAATATAAAGTTTGTGGTATGTCTAGATGTTAAATTGACTATTTTTAACAGTTTCATGGGCGTAACCATCAAAAATGGGTACAGGGATAGTAATTTCAAAAGTGGTTTTTATGTAAATTCTTGATATGGGATGCTTAATATAAAGTTTGGGGTATGTCTAGAGGTTAAATTTACTATTTTTAACAGTTTCATGGGCGTAACCGCCAAAAATGGGTACAGGGGTAGTAATTTCAAACGTTGTTTTTATGTAAATTCTTGATACGGAGATGGTTAATATAAAGTTTAGGGTATTTCTAGCTGTTAAATTTACTATTTTTAACAGTTTCATGGGCGTCCCCTCATAAAGGGTCAAGGGGCGTAACAACCCTAAAAGTGAGTTTTAATTAAATTTTTGATACGGGGATGTCTAATATAACATCTGGGGTATGCAACTAGGTTAAATTTACTATTTCTAACAGTTTCATGGGCGTCCCCTCATAAAGGGACAAGGGGCGTAACAATCATAAATGTGGTATTTTAAGCAAAATCTTGTTTTTCTTAGTGGGTTATGGTAGGAGTGTAACCTACGTGTTTGGTAATACTTTCGTTTAGTAGAGTTATAGCAGGGGACATAACTTTCATGCTTCGCAGTACTTTTCTTAGCAGAGTTGTGACAGGGGCGTGAACTTTAAGTTCATTCTTTCAATGTGGTGTTTTAGTGTGCTTGGTTTTTACTAGAGTTCTATGAATATTTTCAATAATGATTTAGACACAGTCGCAACTATCATCAAGGGCAACATTTTTAGTAAATTGTAATTATTTATTAGGGTTTTCTCAGCTGTATTAAAGACTTTGGTTGATAAGTGGACACTTTTTAGGGTTTTGAGTTCAACTTTTTGGTTATGAGACGAAGTTTTGGGGCTTGTTGTTATATTAGTTGTCTTTTGAAGTAACATTTTGGACTTTGAGTATACCTTTTTGACCTTTCATGTCTAACTATTTTGAGTTTGGGTTGTCTTTTTGACAAACTTTTGAGTTTGGGTTGTCTTTTTGACAAACTTTTGGACTTTGAATGTAACTATTTGGTCTTTTGTGTCTAAATATTCTGAGTTTGGGTTGTCTTTTTAACAAAATTTTGGACTTTGCATATAACATTTATGACTTTCGTGTCTAACTATTCTGAGTTTGGGTTGTCTTTTTGACAAAGTTTTGGCCTTTGTATATAACATTTACGACTTTTGTGTCGAACTAGTATCACTTTGGGACTAAATTTTTAGGGTTTTGAGTTCAACTGTTTGGTTATGAGACGAAATTTTGGGGTTAAGTGTTACATTAGTTGTCTTTTGGAGTAACTTTTTGGACTTTGCCTATAAATTGTTGGGTTTTGTGTCTAACTATTCTGAGTTTGGGTTGTCTTTTTGACAAACTTTTAGACTTTGTATATAATATTTACGACTTTTGTGTCGAACTAGTATCACTTTGGGACTAAATTTTTATGGTTTTGAGTTCAACTGTTTGGTTATGAGACGAAATTTTGGGGTTAAGTGTTACATTAGTTGTCTTTTGGAGTAACTTTTTGGACTTTGCCTATAAATTGTTGGGTTTTGTGTCTAACTATTTTGAGTTTGGGTTGTCTTTTTAACAAACTTTTGGATTTGAATATAACATTTACGACTTTCGTGTCTAACAATTACGACTTTGGGACTAAATTTGTAGAGTACGTGTTCAACTTTGTGCATATGAGCCGAAATTTTGGGGTTAAGTGTTACATTAGTTGTCTTTTGGAGTAACTTTTTGGATTTTGCATATACATTTTTTAGCTTTGCATCTAACTATTTTGAGTTTGGGTTGTCTTTTTAACAAACTTTTGGCTTTGAATATAACATTTACGACTTTCGTGTCTAACAATTACGACTTTGGGACTAAATTTGTAGAGTTCGTGTTCAACTGTTTGGTTATGTGACGAAATTTTGGGGTTAAGTATTACATTAGTTGTCTTTTAGAGTAACTTTTTTAGACTTTGCATATAAATTGTTGGGCTTTGTGTCTAACTATTTTGAGTTTAGGTTATCTTTTTGACAAACTTTTGGACTTTGCATATAACATTTACGACTGTCGTGTCTAACAATTACAACTTTGGGCCTAAATTTGTAGAGTTTGTGTTCAACTTTGTGAGTATGAACCAAAATTTTAGGGTTTGGAACTAAGTTTTCTTACCTGAAATGATCATCTTTACTGTTGTCTGTCATTCGTTGAAGTGATAAAGATATGGAACTCCAAAGTCTAAGAGCTGAAGTAATCACCTTTAATGATGTATGTCGTTCGTTGAAGTGGGAAACCTTGGTATTAAAGCCTTCAGCGGTCAAAATGAGGTCATAGAACTCTTCTGGAATTGCCTCAGGGGTCAAAACGAGTTCAAGTAACCCACCACCCCGCATTTTTCCCCCACTGCTGACCCGACAGCCACTACCTACGCTTGGGCTAACGCGCTTTTCTGATTGGTTAATCCACCTGTCAGCCATTTCTTCGCCCCGCCTCCTATGTTAATACTCTTCTCTGATTGGTTAATCCCGATATCAAGCGATGATGGCATAGTCACTCGCTGATTGGCTAATTTATTCATTTCTTACCAGGTTATATTTAAACTAGACGGCGTTATAAGTTTGATTGATTCAAGGAAAGTTACTGTTCACACTAGCGGAGTTTTGCACCGTAAGTTGGCTTGTTTTCTCTTAAAGTATGTTAAGGCTTATCGATAACAGGTTATATTCGGTGTAGATGATTGAGACTATATTTTACGCTGTAAGTTTGAATGTTTTCTCTTAAAGTATGGTAAGACTTAACGATAACACGTTATTCAACTGTATTGATGTAAAGTAGTTAAGATAAGTAATGTTGAATGTAATGTTCCTTCATTTTTCTTATTGGTTGATTAAAGTATGATATACCAGACAACCGCCATACACCACACATACCACACTAGGCGCCCGGTATACAGCCCTCATGTCACACTAGACGCCCGGCATACAGCCTTATATCACACTAGATGACCTCCATACACCCTACATACCACACCAGATGACCTCCATACACCCCTCACGACACAGTAGACGACCTCCATACACCCCTCACGATACACTAAACGACCCCTATACAGCCATCATGACACACTAAACGCCCTCTATACACCCAATATGACACACTAGACGACCTCCTTACAACCATCATACCCCACTAGACGACCTCCGTACACCCATCACGACATACTAGCCGACCTCCATGTACCCATCATGGCACACTAGACGACCCCTATACAACCATCATGACACACTAGACGACCCCTATACAACCAACATGACACACTAAACGCCCTCTATACACCCAATATGACACACTAGACGACCTCCGTACACCCATCACGACATACTAGCCGACCTCCATTGACCCATCACGGCACACTAGACGACCCCTATACAACCATCATGACACACTAGACGATCCCTATACAACCATCATGACACACTAAACGCCCTCTATACACCCAATATGACACACTAGACGACCTCCGTACACCCATCACGACATACTAGCCGACCCCTATACAGCCCTTATTACACACTAGGCGACCTCCATACACCCATTGCTGCGATGAACATACTAGCAAAACAGAATGTATAAACTGTAAGGGTATTAAAGCGTACACCAAACGAACGCCTGGGCTTTTTAAACTAGAGTACGAAGGGACAGCTCTTGTTAGCTTATGTAGTAAGACGTACCATTGTAGTGGGGATTACGATAAAATCAGTTGTAAAGGGCTAAGCAAGCAACACAACAAATTAGATAAAGATATGTTTTTAGAGGTTCTCGCCACGCAAACGGCCAAGGGTGGGAAAAATGTAGGTTTCAAAGTCTTAAATAATTCTATATTTTCCTACAGTCAAACAAGAAATGCTCTTTCCTATTTCTATATAAAAAGAAAGGTAGCTGATGATAACGTCTCGACTACGCCTCTAGCTATTTAACTCTTTACACTACCAGCTTAGCCTAACCAGGAATCTCTAACAGTTTCACCCCTTATGATTCATTTATGACACAACGCTAAGCAGACATCCAACTACCTATCTATAAATAAATGTTATCCTTGTACTATATATTTACTTCGTGTACTGAATATTTTTGTAATGTTATATAATATCAATGTATGTTATACACCTATTGAGATAATAAAAGAATAAAATATATCTTTGTCTTCTGTTTTATATTGATTGTTTGTCAATGATGTTGTACAATATACTAACCTATCACTATCGCTCAAGTATATCAAGAACTCCAAAGCCAGGCCACACCAGACATAAGCAGGTCACTTCCGGGGTCACCGAGACTAGAGGTCAACATCTGGACACGAAATGTCACGGTTAACTCCCCCTGCGCCTACGGTACATTAGGCGCGCCGCGCGCCTACTATATATCTTTGTTAATTTACGGGCCAAATGCTAATCAAATACCCCCTTGTATACTACTAGCGTGTTCCAGTATGCTTCCATATGAACGTCACAACTCACTTACAACCTGTTTCTAATTCACATTCAGTAAATGTAATGTCATTTTATACTCATCATTAAGTACCGGGCCTGCTGGCGTAGGTGATCATGTCTATTCACAACTTTCGATCACAACAGTTATTTATCATTTCTGTTGTTGACCTTCTGCCAAGCCATTATCTTAAGCTGTCTGCTATCTTTTCTCTTTGCTTTCCTCTATCTCTTCGTCCCTCAATTTTCCCAGTTGTTACGATATATTCCAGCTGTTCTCTTCTCATTACATGGCCAAAAACTGATGATTGTTTCTTCCTAATATTGGAAATTAGCTCTATTTTTGCTTTCGCCTCTTTCAGAACGTTTTCATTACTCTTCTTAGCTAAATATATATATATATATATATATATATATATATATACATGTGTATATATATATATATATATATATATATATATATATATATATATATTAATACAATCATTTTATACTAAGATATGATATAATTTAATAAATATCCATTGGACAAATGTAAGCCCTTCAAAGGCCTGCTATATTTAGATTTGATAGTTTTACCGAACGAGGGTGATAGATGTCAGGTAGGTTATTTGTAAAAAAAAATATATTACAAACAACGAAATGATGTTGACAGCTAACATAAGAGAGGGCAAGAGAGAAGAGAGTGAAAGAACGATTGAGAGAGAGTGGGTTATTGAGAAAGAGAGAAGAGAGCGAGAGAAAGATTGAGAGGGAAAGTGAGTGTGAGTGAGAGAGAAGAGAGTGAGAGAAAGATTGAGAGAGTGTTGGAGTGAGAGAAAAGAGAGTGAGAGAAATTGACCACATATGTATTAATAATAAGTTTAAGTCATCCTTACAGGATGTAAAGGTATATAGAGGGGCAGATATAGCTTCAGATCATCATCTTCTGATAGCCAAACTTAAAATTAAACTAAAAAGGTATACTATAATATAAAAAGGTATACTACAACGAATAAGGGTAGAAAGTATTTCAATGTAGGGTTTCTTAAAGAACAAGGAATTAAAGATAAATTCGCAGTCACAATATCAAAAAAATGCCAAGTCCTCCAACAACTAGAAAATACAAGAAATATAGAAGATCATTGGAAACAGGTAAAAGATATATGGAAAAAGACATGCGAAGAAACACTAGGGAAAAGAGAACGCCAGAATAAGGCATGGATGACAGCAGAGACCCTGGACAAAATTAAAGAAAGAAAGAACAAGAAAGCAGACATTAATAAAAGCAAAACGAGAAGTAATAAAGCCAGGACACGGGAAGCTTACACAGAGGTGAACAAAGAAGCGAGAAGATGCATTAAAAGGGATAAGAGGGAATATATAGGTGAACGAGCTAAAGAGGCAGAAGAAGCAGCACATATTGGGAATATGATAAAACTGTACAACAGCACAAAGAAATTAAGTGGAAAATACAAACAGATCAATGCCTTTATTAAAGATAAGAAAGGAAATCTGTTTAGTAATATAAGGGAACAAATGTAGAGATAGAAAGAGCACTTTGAAGAACTTTTGAACAGACCCAGTTCAAATAATCCTCCAGATATACTACCAGCAGAAGAAGAGTTACACGTTATCTGTGGAAAACCAAGCAAAGAAGAAATAATGAAACCCATCAAGCTGTTGAAAAATGGTAAAGCCACAGGACCAGATGAAATTCCTTCGGAAGCCATAAAAGCAGATATTAACACCTCTACCAAGATGTTACATAATCTACTAGATAAAATTTGGGAGAGGGAAGAAATAACTAAAAACTGGAAAGAAGGTTATATGATCAAACTGCCAAAGAAAGGAAGTTTACAGGAGAGCACAAATTATAGGGGAATTATGCTACTATCAGTGCCAGGAAAAATATTAAGCAGAATCATTCTGGACAGACAAAAAGAGGCTACAGAGAAACATTTGAGAGATGAACAAGACAGGTTTTAGGAAGAACAGATCATGTGCTGATCAAATAACTACTTTACGTATAATAGTTGAACAAAGTTTAGAACTAAAATCCCCACTTTATATTGGATTCATAGATTACGAAAAGGCATTTGATAGTTTAGACAGAGGAATGCTTTGGAAGTTGCTGAGTCATTACGGAATCCCCATAAAGTTTATTAACCTGATAAAAACAATGTATGAAGGAACAAAATGTAGAGTGGTACATGAAGGGCAGCTTACAGAAGCATTTGAAATAAGAACAGGAGTAGGCAGGAATGCCTTCTGTCTCCATTTCTCTTTCTACTGGCCATAGATTGGATTATGAAAATAACTCAAAACAACAGAAATGGAATCCAGTGGTCACTGACCAAGCAACTTGATGAATTAGACTTTGCTGATGACATAGCTCTCCTTTCACACAGCCATCAACAGATGCAGGATAAAATGAGCATACTTGATAAGAGATCACAACATCTAGAACTGAAGATTAATAGAGATAAGACCAACATTATGAGAATTAATGCAGTTGGCAATAACCAAATAAAATTAGGAGAAATACCCCTACTAGACGTACAATCTTACATATATCTGGGCAGTAATACAGATAAAGAGGGAAGAACAGAAAATGATACCAAAATAAGGATATCTAAAGCAAGAGGAGCTTTTGTTGCACTGGGAAACATATGGAAGTACAGAGGAATTAGGTTAAATACAAAAATAAAAATTTTCAACTCAAATGTTAAGTCTGTCCTAATATATGGCTGTGAAACATGGAGAACAACAAAATTGACAATCACGAAGATACAGACTTTCATTAATGGATGCTTACGCAGGATAAAAGGATGGAAATGGCAGGACAAAATCATTAACACAGAATTATGGAAATGTACCAGTCAAATACCAGTGGATAAAGAGATACAGCGAAGACGATGGCGCTGGATAGGACACACACTACGGAAGCTAACTGAGAGTTTTACACAACAGGCCCTTTTTGGAATCGCCAGGGGAAAAGACAAAGAGGAAGACCAAGGAATTCTTGGAGAAGACAGATAGAAGCAGAGATGAAGATGATGGGGAAGAAATGGAATGATCTTAAAAAGATTAGCAAAAAACAGAACGACTTGGAAAGTGTTTGTTGAAGACCTATGCTCCACTGGGGGCCAAAAAGGTAGAAGAAGAAGAAGAAGAAAGGCGGCCTTGGCGTGATACCAACCACAGACCAAAAAAAAAATGTGCCGTGGTCATGGAAAAATATGGTCACTGACAACATATTCCCCACACAGTAATGTAATGTCATTTTATACTAAGATGTGATATAATTTAATAAATATCCATTGGACAAATGTAAGCCCTTCAGAGGCCTGCTATATTTAGATTTGATAGTTTTACTGAACGAGGGTGGTAGAGGTCAGGTAGGTTATTTGCAAAAAAAAAACATATAATACAGACAATGAGATGATGTTGACAGCTAACATAAGAGAGGGCGAGAGAGAAGAGAGTGACAGAAAGATTGAGAGAGAGTGGGAGATTGAAAGAGATTGAGAAAGAGAGAAGAGAGCGAGAGAAAGATTGAGAGGGAGAGTGAGAGTGAGTGAGAGAGAAGAGAGAACAGAGTGATAGAAAGATTGAGATAGTGTTAGAGTGAGAGAAGAGAGAGCGAGAGAAAGATTGAGAAAGTGTTAGAGTGAGAGAAAAGCGAGTGAGAGAAGAAAGAGTGAGAGATAGAATATGACATTTAAATGCCTCCCTATGTTTAATGCCTTTAGTAATAGTTTTTGAAGTATTGCTTGAGCTAACGCAAACTCTGAGAATAAATTCACCATGTGACGTGCAGTGACGTTTTTGCCTGGGTAAGCTCTGAAGTCTAACGACCGCTATTTAGAAGTATTACGTTAAATATAATTAATAAATCACCACCTGTTTTATAAAATAAACAAAAATACGTTTCGCGAAATGTGAACGAAGTTACCAGATACACATTGAGAGTTGCGTTCTATTTTGTAAAGTAATTGAGCGCACTCAAAAAAAAAAAAATCTTCTGATTCAGAATGGCCACCAAATGACAATTCGGGCATGGCTAAAAGCAGGCCGTATCAATACAACTATTTTAAATATTTCCTTACACTTTCGTACTATCTCCATGTGTTGCTTGACACTGACACGTAAGTTGTCTATCCAACTTGTAAGTCTATTGACACGACCAACCTGATTTAAATTGTAGAGAATTAAAAATATGTGCCCACGACTGTGCCTGTCTACGAATGGCTTAAAGCAAATTGTTCAGATTTTCATAACCAATTTTTTTTACCAAACTGTTTCTTCTTGATAAAACATAACATCAATGTCATTGATATCACTGGCATTGATAAACACAAACACCATCAGCAGCTATCTCAATTCTTCAATAAGGTATCGATCAGTTAACAAATAAACTGCATGTTTTACACACACTCAAAGGACTGCGAATGTGTCAAGTCTAGACCCCCTGATAAGCTATGACATTGCCACCGATAGTGGATGCCTGCCCGCTGAGGTGGACCACCTCAAAGGTTGTGCAGTTTTGTGAACAGGGGCGGTTGTGGGTAAAATGACGCAAGCTGTCAATAGCTTAAGTATCTGAAGACGTCACAAGCTTGAGGAGATTTCGAGAAAATCCTTAAAGCCCTTCGGCTTTCAATATTAGTATGTGACAATGGCTATGAGCTGAGCACTTAATCGTGACGTAAAATTATGTGCGTCCAGCCATGAAAAACAGGGGACATAAATCTGTCCACGATCTTGTCTGCTGTTCGTGCAGGTGCCTGCAATGCAAATTATGTTCTGTAGCTGGCGTTAAATGCACATCTGTCTCAGCGGTCAGAACGGCATTTTTAATCTGATATTTGGTTGGTTGGTTGCGTTCGCCCGATGACTAAAGTATTCTATAGTATCGTGGTAGACTAGAAAATTCCTCTTTATCATCCGCCCTTACAAGGACGTAGTGGACGTGCCTGCGTTGTGTTATGTCTTATATTTGCGCCTTTCGGCCCAACACATCCGACTTCAGCACGACATTTTTGAGTACCGGGTTGTCTTCACTCTTCGATCCCTGCACGCTTGGCCAGACTAGACAGGTAGTCTGTTACTGGAGGCACCACAGAGAGGTGGAGCAGGGTTTGGATGGTTTTGGTTTACCGATCCTGGCGTAAGCCATCAGCTGAATCCGTTATTTAAACATAATGATAACGTTGAGTCAGGAACTGAGACAGGCATTTAATTTAACTTGTGATGAGTGATAGGTAAGCATCATACCCTGAACGCATGTCACTGGTATCACCCAGGCATTTAATTTAACTTGTGATGAGTGATAGGTAAACATCATACCCTGAATGCCTGTCACTGGTATAACCCACATCGTAACACAGACTAAACACACAAACGTACTCTCTCTCGTTTTCTCACACATTATTCCACACACACTAACTTTCCTAAGTCATCACAAACGTTATTTATTACAATCTTTAGCTCTCTCATACACAATCTCACACTCTCTCTCACTTGTCTCGCTCTTAAAGACAGATACACACACTCACAAACTGACTCGTTTTCCCACACTTTCTCACCTACACACTCCCATTCTTTCCCACAAAAACACACTCTTCCACAAATTCTATCTTTCCAATAAATTCAGACACACTTACTATTTTTCACATTCTTAATCTCTCTCTCCAAAATAGGAACTACCTGCCAATGCCACTGTACCCTGGATAAAATGACAACTAACAAGTTCTACAGGATTGTCCCACCCACCCCAAGTACACAGGCCTGAGAAGGACAATGTGGCCCACACCCACTTCCTTGGAAGAGAAACTATACGGGGCAACCGAATCACTTAAACAGACAGCTGCCTTCATAAGAGAGTCCGGAGTCCTAGTCTGAATGAGCGATGAACGCAGAAGAAGAAAAAGAATATCTCTCTCTCTCTCTCACTCATTCCTTTTTTTTTCTTTTTCCCTTTCCCACACATATCCACACCCACAAATAAACATTTATTACTGTAAAGACAAACAGCAGGTCAGACTATACATAAACCACTCTGTCATCATGTACCCGGATTTGCCTGACAAACTCATAGAAGGCAGTTGTTCTCACAATCGGTCACGTTTCAACCTTTATCAATCCTTCCCTGCCAGACGAAAGTATTCAGCAAACATTTCGTTTTGGTGTTTCCTGATCGGGTTGACAAGGTTGTTTAGGACAGCGATTCTCAGGCAAGTTCAGACAGATGTACCTCATTGTCTTAAAAAATGTGTGTTTGTAGGGGGCCTCTGTAGCCTAATTGGGAAAACTACCCGACTGGGCTACCGATGTGCAGACAACCCATGTTCGATTCCCACTGGAAGCAATGTGAGTTGTACTCGTGGTTGAAAAAAAAACCCGCGGTCGACCCAGCCGCTGGCAGAAATGGGTACCAGGGTAGTACTCTGGGAAGGTGAGGAATGCCGCCTCGCATCGTGAGTTTCGATGCTTGAAGCATCATTATCAAGAAGTCTCCGAACACTTCTAGATAGGCGGCCGAGCACATATGGGTGAAAACTCGCGTGCTAAGACGCCGGTTCAAGTCTCGTACTTTACCTTTGCCTTTATTTGTGTTTGTACCATTCCTTTTGTTTTATAATTGGAAAACAAATAATGTTATATAAACACTGTCCGTTGGTTTTCATATAAACATTCATATTGTTCTCTAGCTATGTAAACAATTTTTATTTTGTTCTGTTGTCTTTTCTGCTAGCTGTTTTATGGTGAATAGTGCGTCAGTATGTCCTCTATGTTTTCGGAACCCCATTTTGTGAATCGCTTATATGTAGTTCTATAATTGGCCCCAGCCTTTTCTCCATAATTTTGATGTATAACTTTTCCACGTGGTATAACTTTTCCACGTGGTATAACTTTTCCACATGGTATAACTTTTCCACGTGGTATAACTTTTCCACGAGGTATAACTTTTCCACGTGGTATAACTTTTCCAACGCTGTGCAACGTTTGAAATACTTGGGCACAGTAATAACATCAGATGGAAGATGCAACACAGAAATAAAAAGCAGAATAGCTCAGGCCAAAATAGCATTTCAGAAAATGAAAAATATCTTATGCAACAAATCTATGTCAATAGAAATGAGAAAGAGAGTTCATCGATGCTATATAGAGCCAATTCTGACCTATGGAAGCGAATCATGGACAATAGACAAACAAATGAAAAGACGATTAGAGGCCACAGAGATGGGATTTCTCAGAAGAATGTTGAAAGTTCCATGGACAGCTAAAAAGACCAATGAGAAAGTTCTCAAAGAGGCCAACACAAAAAGGGAGCTCTTAAAAAACATCAGAAAGAAGCAATCAACATTTTTTGGGCACATCATGAGAAGAGGAAAGTTGGAATACTTGGTTACAACTGGCAAAATAAAAGGAAAGAGAGATCGCGGACGACAAAGAGAAAAAATACTGGATAACTTGGTGTCATGGCATGGAAAACAATCAACAACAGAACTCATACGATGCACTGTAGATAGAAGATTGTTGAAGGACATGATCGCCAACGCCAACGGGTACGGCACATGATGATGATAACTTTTCCACGTGACTGAGAAGAGTGATATCTTTATATTGATTGCAATCTCTCCGATGTCATTCTTTTTTCCACATTTGTACGATAATTCCTTGTTGAATTAAACATTTTGACTGAGGAAAAATTAGATAATATAATTAATATACATTATAATGAGTAAAGTAGGTAGGTAGGTAGGTAGGTAAACGATTAATATGTAAGTTTACAGTAAGAACACATGAATTGTAATTATCACCCATATTTCCTAGTTTTAATTGACTTTTTAAAGTACTTTTATTCACAATACTAATATGACAGGGCGAGCGATAATTATATGACAAATGTGGTCAAGTATAACCTAAACAATTTATTCTGAAGGTTGAAAGGATGATGTTTGCCTTGAAAAATCAAAGAAAAAAAAAGAAAGAAAAAAGAAAGAAAGAAAGAAAGAAAGAAAGAAAGAAAGAAAAGAATGAATGAAAGAAAAAAGAAATACAGGAAAAAGAAAGAAAGAAAGAAACACAGGCAGACAAACAGACAGACAGATAGACAGATGGATGGATGGATGGATAGATGGATCTATAGATAGATAGATTAGATTAAGATTAGATTAGATTAGATTTAGATAGATAGATAAGATAGATAGATAGATATAGATAGATAGATAGATAGATAGATAGATAGATAGATAGATAGATAGATAGATAGATAGATAGATAGATAGATAGATAGATAGATAGATAGATAGATAGATAGATAGATAGATAGATAGATAGATAGATAGATAGATAGATAGATAGATAGATAGATAGATAGATAGATAGATAGATAGATAGATAGATAGATAGTTTCAAATTGTGAAATCAAATAAACAATTTTTAGCTGAAACAAATATTGATGCGAATGTATGAAGATATTTTAGTAATTAAATGCTCGTAACAATGATAGACAAATCTGAGAGTGTCGAGAGATGCTTTATTCAATTTTTAAATGCTAAGATACAGAGTTTTCTAGCCACAATGTTGCATGTTTTATCTCCCTGGAATGAGCAAATTAACCAACATATCAATGACAAACAACTGTGTTGTGAATGTGTGTGACGTTCTTGTTTACCGCCAAAAGGAAATTTATACTGATTCGGGGACTGGTTGGTCTCGAGGCAAGACGCCGGCCTCGAGACAGAGAGGTTGTGGGTTCAAATCCCGGCTTCACCAGCTGGCATTTTTATTTATGATTGCTCTCCGCGGCATCCCTGGTCTCACCAGCGAGACCCGGCTTGAAACCTCAATTACTCATCGACCGAAAAAAAATATGAATACCTTCGAAGACGGAGTTACCTGCCTGTGCGGCGAGGGCGACCCCTGTGCACACGGCTGCCAGGGAAAAACGGATTGACACGCAATATTCAGTTCTCTAATTATAGTCTCTTATGACCCTGTCAGAGTTAAATGCTAGCGGACGCAATAAAAAAAAAAACTCACTGATTCCATTTTGGAGAATCACGGTATCACTACATCTACTGCACAGTTGTTTATCACTAATACCTTAGTTCTTCTGTCTTGTCTTATTTGCCTCAGAACGTCGAGTGGAGATATAATTTGTGTTCTTTTGCTCTTCTGTTCACATCTCTTGCTATTATGTTGCCTAGTGTTTCTAATATTCCGTCAATCCATCTTTTTCGTGGTCTGCCCTTGGGTCTGATGGTCTCGCAACGTTTATTATTAACTCGTTGTGTTGTGATCTTTCTGCATTTATCACGTGGCCAAACAAACCATTGTATCTCTTATTTCTTTATATATTCTATGGCGAGAATTATTCCTAGCCTTTCCCACAGTTCTTCATGTCTGATCTAACTGTCAGGCTGTCTCCTCTCATTCGTCTAATGCATGCCCTACTTTCGTTGATTTCTTCATTTGTGATCTAACTTTCAGGCTATTTCCTCTCATTCGTCTAATGCATGTCCTACTTTCGTTGATTTCTTAATTTGTGATCTAACTCTCAGGCTATTTCCTCTCATTCGTCTAATGCATGTCCTACTTTCGTTGATTTCTTCATTTATGATCTAACTCCCAGGCTATTTCCTCTCATTCGTCTAACGCATGTCCTACTTTCGTTGATTTCTTCATTTCTGATCTAACTGTCAGGCTGTTTCCTCTCATTCGTCTAACGCATGTCCTACTTTCGTTGATTTCTTCATTTGTGATCTAACTGTCAGGCTGTTTCCTCTCATTCGTCTAATGCATGTCCTACTTTCGTTGATTTCTTCATTTGTGATCTAACTGTCAGGCTGTTTCCTCTCATTCGTCTAATGCATGTCCTACTTTCGTTGATTTCTTCATTTGTGATCTAACTGTCAGACTGTTTCCTCTCATTCGTCTAATGCATGTCCTACTTTCGTTGATTTCTTCATTTCTGATCTAACTGTCAGGCTGTTTCCCCTCATTCGTCTAATGCTTGTCCTACTTTCGTTGATTTCTTCATTTCTAGCTTTGCATGAAGATAAACGTACTTCTTCCTTTATACATTGAAGGTGATTATAGGAAACTGTGCCTTCAAGCTTAACAACTTTTGTGGGTAAAAATAGAATATTGCATCCCCCTCAAAAAAACTCCCAGATTAGCCAATCTTTCATCTGTTTGTTGCGAGCATTAATTCACACATACATACTTGCTGGAACTTAATTGTTCATATTTTGTATCTGGTGTCACAATAAGTAATATTCTAACCTCAGGACAACTTTATCCATAAATTCTGCACAATTTGCAACATTGGAACTAAAATGCCACTTTAAGATGACAACAAACAGCTGTGACTGGAAGATAGTGAAACTACATGAGGTTGGACTGGAAAGGTTCATATATGCTGCACGTTATGTCTCTCTCTCTTTCCTTGCCACCTTTCTCTACCCATAACAAAACTAATAGAGAAGAAAAATGTGTTGCTGTGAATGCCCCTTGCATTTGAAAAGAACAAATATAATTATAACAAATGATGGGTACTATTACATCGGATGAAAATAATACGTCACAGAAAACTCTTGAGCTGACAGCAGTTAATTACCCATAAGTGATTGATGATAAACATGGTTGGCTTTTTTTTCTGATTTATAATTAAAGTACATTTTGGCTTTTTCCTGGCTCTTTTAAAGAACTGTTTGGCTTAAAATTAATATTTTCATCTGGTAACCCTGGATGCTATCAAGGTCAGAAGATTTGAGCTCACAGGGACTCACACTACCTCCCCTTGATAGTCTCAGACTGCCTGGCCACTTGGGTAGGGATCGAAAAGGGAAAGTAAACCTGGTTGAAACAAATATACGGTTATATGTACACATAAATTGACACCTTCGCCAGCCTTTCTAAACGCGTTTGGCAAAACATTAAACTGACAACTAAAATAAAGGCCGCACATTACAACGGCTGAATCTTCAGTATCCTTTTATATGGCAGCGAATCATGGACAACTTATGCAAAGCAAGAGAGAAGGCTAAATGCATTCCATATGCGATATCAGGACCGTATTCTTGATATCACCTGGAAGGACAAAGTGACAAACATGGAGGCCCTCACTCGCACAGGCCTCCCAAAAATCTACACGCTACTGCTCAAACAACGTAGGTTACGCTGGCTTGGCCACTTACACAGTATGAAAGATGGCTGCATACTAAAAGATATACTTTATGGACAACAAGCAGATGGCAAAAGAACTAGGGGGCTCCCAAAACTCCGATTTATAACGTGTGTAAACATGACATGAAGACTCTGAATATAAACCCTGCAGCCTGGGAAGAAATACCTCCAGACCGTAATCTTTGGAAACACACTCTAAAGCTCCAACTCAAGCAAGAAGCAGAGAGACTCATAGAAAATAGACTACGCAGAAATAGAGAATACACGACGAAATAAAATTAAAAATAGCATTTCATAGGGGCGCTGCAAAAACCATAGTCAACCATGACCGACGGTTGCCAACACTGCTGCTGCTGCTGCTACTGCTACTGCTACTACTACTACTTTATATTATGAAGTCGGATGTGTCGAGCTGAAAGGTTAACAAAATGCAGCTCATAAACTGAACCATAATGGAACAAACAAGGTTAATGGGCTGATGGGCGTCAGCTCACAGTCCGTTGGATCCACAACACCAGGGTCAATAGAAAAAAAAATAAATAAATATAAAAAAAAGACAAAATACAAACCAGAATGCAAAGCTTTTATTTGTACCCTCACATTTTCAGCTTTCACTTTCTAAACACAAAAGCAATTTTTAAAATAATTTTGTCCAATTCATCAACATTAACAAATCTTGAACTTAACAAGTTAAAAAAAAAAAAAGAACAGCAATAATTAAGAATATCTGCGAAATAAATACCCACATTTTCACATACATACGTAAATAAACAAATTGAGTCCAAATCTACTTCCAAAAGTCTGGAAGAGAACAACCAAACTTTTTTTAAAGATAATTTTGATGGACATAAATAATGGGTTATGTGAACAAAGAAATCACAAGGCAACTTATTCAAATACTCACAACCGAGTAGTTTTTGTTATTAAGTAAAAATACGCGCAATATAAATAGCTATACTAGAGTATTAAAGTGTACACTAGTTCATAAAGAACCTGTAAAATAAATTAACAGTGAATGATAATGGATGTCACAGATATTAATTAACAGCGAATGATAATGGATGTCACAGATATTAATTAACAGCGAATGATAATGGATGTCACAGATATTAATTAACAGTGAATGATAATGGATGTCACAGATATTAATTAACAATATATTAACAGTGAATGATAATGGATGTCACAGATATTAATTAACAGTGAATGATAATGGATGTCACAGATATTAATTAACAATAAATTAACAGCGAATGATAATGAATGTCACTGATACTAATGAATACATTAAATATGAATTGCAACGTCAAAGATACTAATTAACAATACATTAACAGTGAATGATAGCGTAACAGATACTACTTAATAATACATTAACAGTGAATGATAGCGTAACAGATACTAATTAACAATACATTAACAGTGAATGATAGCGTAACAGATACTACTTAATAATACATTAACAGTGAATGATAGAGTCACAATTAACAAACTCGAAGATAACAAATAAAAAGTTAAAGATCTTCCTCCTTTACTATGCAAAAAAAAGGGTTTTTTATTTAAAGGGTGTGGGAAGAATGAGAAACTAATATTGTCCATTGAGTAAGAAGATTAGCTATTCCAGGAATTCTAAGGTCACCAAGGACTCTTATTGGTGGAAAGTTTGTGGGGGGAGGGAAGGAAGCAGAGGAAGAGGGTTTTCAAAAGACATCTAATCCACAGCCAAATGTATAGAAGGCCTGAGCGCAATCCCACAAGTGTGATGTAACAGGTCAAGGTTCCCCTTTGCTATCTATATATATATATAGCTGACGTAATCCTACCCACAATCTCTGTTCGCCAAGCTGATAACGTCACACTAGTGGGGTGGTGCTTCTTTATAGTTGGCTATGTCTAATCTTTATGCACTTGTGCCAGAAAATAGAAAAAAAAATTGCCAGGGTAGTTTTATTAGAGGTTACCAGCTTTATTATATGTGCTATAAGTTTTATTATATATGTTACCAGCATTATTATATGTGCTATAAGTTTTATTATATATGTTACCAGCTTTATTATTTGTGCGATAAGTTTTATTAAATATGTTACCAGCTTTATATGTGCTATAAGTTTTATTATATATGCTACCAGCTTTATTATATGTGCTATATGTTTTATTATATATACATGCTACCAGCTTTATTGTATGTGCTATAAGTTTTATTATATATGTTACAAGCTTTATTATATGTGCTATAAGTTTTATTATATATGTTACCAGCTTTATTATTTGTGCTATAAGTTTTATTATATATGCTACCAGCTTTATTATATGTGCTATAAGTTTTATTAAATATGTTACCACCTTTATTATATATGCTATAAGTTTTATTATATATGTTACCAGCTTTATTATTTGTGCTATTAGTTTTATTAAATATGTTACCAGCTTTATTATATGTGTTGTAAGTTTTATTATATATGTAACCAGCTTCAATATATATGCTATGAGTTTTATTTTATACTACTGTTTGCACACACCAGCTTTATATCTCTAGCGAAGTCCCCAGAACTTAATTCTTGCCTGAATATCACTTTTTACTTATTTTTTTTTTTCATATCAGCCGCCGTTTGCTCAGGCATCCCCTGCCATACAGGCAGATGTTTTCCGACATCAAAGGTACTCTCATTTTGTATTGTCGTAAGGTTTTTATATATGGGCCAATTTTTCTTCTGTTAATTTTGCCTGGACAGCAAAAGAGAACTGGATGTTCTCTCTAATGTCCTGACAGATCAGACTGGATGTTTTCCCTAATGTCCAGACAGATCAGACTGGATGTTCTCTCTAATGTCCAGACAGATCATGCTGGATGTTCTCTCTAATGTTCAGTCAGAACAGTCTGGATGTTCTCTCTAATGTCCAGACAGATCAGACTGGATGTTCTCTCAAATGTTCAGTCAGATCATGTATGATATACTAGATGTTCTCTCTAATGTCCAGTCAGATCATAGCGGATCTCCTCTCTAATGTCCAGTCAAATCATGAATGAGACATACGAGGTGTTATCTCTAATGTCCAGTCAGAAAATGTATGTGATATACTAGATGTTCTCTCTAATGTCCAGTCAGATCATGTATGATATACTAGATGTTCTCTCTAATGTCAAGTCAGATCAGAGTGGATGTCCTCTCTAATGTCCAGTCAAATCATGTATGAGATATACTAGATGTTCTCTCTAATGTCCAGTCTGATCAGAGTGGATGTCCTCTCTAATGTCCAGTCAAATCATGTATGAGATATACTATATGCTCTCTCTAATGTCCAGTCAAATCATGTATGAGATATACTAGATGTTCTCTCTAATATCCAGTCAGATCAGAGTGGATGTCCTCTCTAATGTCCAGTCAAATCATGTATCAGATATACTAGATGTTCTCTCTAATGTCCAGTCAAATCATGTATGAGATATACTAGATGTCCTCTCTAATGTCCAGTCAAATCATGTATGAGATATACTAGATGTCCTCTCTAATGTCCAGTCAGATCAGACTGGATGTCCTCTCTAATGTCCAGTCAGATCATGTATGATATACTATATGTTCTCTCTAATGTCCAGTCAGATCAGAGTGGATGTCCTCTCTAAAGTCCAGTCAGGTCATGTATGAGATATACTAGATGTTATCTCTAATGTCCAGTCAGATCATGTATGAGAAATACTAGATGTTCTCTCTAATGTCCAGTCAGATCAGAGTGGATGTCCTCTCTAATGTCCAGTCAGAACATGTATGATATATACTAGATGTTCTCTCTAATGACCAGTCTGGTCAGACTGGATGTTGTCTATAATGTCCAGTCAGATCATGTATGAGATATGCTGGATGTTCTCTCTAATGTCCGGTCAGATCATGTATAAGATGTACTGGATGTTCTCTCTAATGTTCAGTCAGATCATGTATGAGATATACTGGCTGTTCTCTCTAATGTCCAGTCAGATCATATATGAGATATATTAGATGTTCTCTCTAATGTCCAGTCAGATCATGTATGAGATAAGCTGGATGTTCTCTCTAATGTCCAGTCAGATCATGTATGAGATAAGCTGGATGTTCTCTCTAATGTCCAGTCAGATCATGTATGAGATATTCTGGCTGTTTTCTCTCTAATAAATCTGGACGATACAGACATAAGACTAATATGTAATTTGTACTTTTAAGCAAACAGCAATAATAAAATATAACAAGGAGAACTCTACACCCATTGATATAAAAATAGGAGTAAGACAAGGATGCATCCTATCACCAAGCTTGTTCAATCTATACACTGAGCAAATCTTTTAAAAAATCTCAGAGATGCCAGGCCTAAACATTAATGGAAAGATTTGTTGTTGTTGTTGTTGCGTTCGCCAGTTTTTATCTCTGACAAAGTCCCTAGAGACTAGGAACTGAATTTTGCGTGTTAATCCATTTTTCCCTGGCATCCATGTGCACAGGGGTCCCTTGCCGCACAGGCAGATAACCAGACTTCGGAGGTACTCATGTTTTTTCCATCGATGAGTAACTGACGTTTCAAGCTGGGTCTCGCTGCTGAGACCAGGGGTGGTTGCCGCAGAGAGAACTCATAAATAAAAATCCCAACCAGTAATGGAAAGATAATCAATAACCTAAGATATGTTGATAATACTGTATTACTAGCAGAAAATCCTAAAGATCTACAACAATTACTTAATGAAATGAACATGACAAGCAAAATATATTGATTAGATATGAATATAAAAAAGATGAAAACTATGATCATAAGGAAAGAAAATTCTCAAGACCTACAAATAAATAGGGAGCAGTGATAGCTCAGTGGTTAGTGAACTGGACTACAAAGGACAAGAGGTAGGGTTCGATCCCAACCGACGGCTTCTGGTTCACCCAGCATTTAATGGATATTTTTCTGGGAAAAGTAAAGCGGCATGGGCGTAATACCGACCACATTACCCCAAAAATCATGTGCTGAAGGTCTGTAAAATTTATAGTCACTAACACCATATCTCCTGTGTGTTACCGGGGCCTCATTGTGAGGAAAGTAAAGAATAGTGACACTGTGACCTTCCATGCATGTCGTAAGAGGCGACTAAGGAGGTTGATCGATGGCTTGACAAGCTGTCATTGTAAAAAGTATTGTTATGGAAACAGAAGATTTTAGAAGCAGTGATCTCTGCAATATGTGCCATTTTGGCACGCAAGGTTTCTGTTTTTGAGATTGTGGTTCTGCGCTATGTGCTGTCTTCGGCTCAAAAGGACAAAAGATAGATAGAACACCATATTGCCTATACACCACTTGGCGTGACGGGGGTACTTTACTTTTTCTTTTACAAATAAATATCAAAGTTGAAGGAATACATTTGGAGACAGTTCAGAGCTACAACTACCTGGGACATACTATAACCAGTGATGGAAAATGTATAACTGAAATAAATAAAAGAATAGGTATGGCAAAAAGTAATTTCAATGCTATGAAAAATATACTAACATCAAAATAAATAACACCAGGGCTAAAACTAAGAATAGCAAAATCTTACATCTTCTCAATATTCCTATATGGTACACATCAGCCTAATAAAAGTAATATTGGAAGGGAAAATACAAGGTAAAAGAGGCAGAGGCAGACCAAGACTAACATGGACGAGTAACATCAAAAGATGGACAAGTCAGCTTATGACAATCTGCACCATCAAAGCAAGAGACAGAGTGGAATGGCGCTCCATGGTAGCCAATCTTCGATGCGGAGACGGCACTCAATGATGATGATGATCTCTCTAATGTCCAGTCAGATCATGTATTAGATATACTGGATGTTCTCTCTAATGTCCAGTCAGATCATGTAATAGATATACTGGATGTTCTCTCTAATGTCCAATCATTACCACTCACAATCTTCATATACCATATCTCCACACCACAGTGACATCTGTACAAATATAAACTCTATTTACCATAACCTCCCTCTGTAGTAGAAGACTTTTCTCCAATACACAGCCACGAGCAACATCACCATAAACACAGGCCTGTTGACAATGATGGGCTAGTGCGAAGCATGGAGTTTAATGTAAAACATTGGGTTAATGGTAATTTGGAATTAATGAAGGATGAAAGAAGAACAACATGAATCAGACCTGGAAGAGGGAAGCCTACAACGTTACTCACTTCATTCATTGGGTTCCATCTTCACATCAAAGGTTGACTACCATGGAGCACCATTTTACTTTCTTGTCTTGATGGTGCACGTTGCCATAGGTTCACCTGTCCGCCTTTTGATGTTATCAATCCACTTTAGTCTCGGTCTGCCACTGCCTTGTACCTTCAATTCCAAGATGACCTTTAGAAGTGTATTAAGTTTCTTCACATGTCCAAAAAAATTTCAGTTGTCTTTTTAAATTGTGTTAAGTCCTTTTTTTATTTTCAGCTGATTCAGAACTTCCTTCTTTGTCTTCTTTTCTTCCAGCCAATTCTCCATGTAATAAGAAGAGAACAGCTGGAATATATTGTAACAACTGGAAAATTTGAGGGACGAAGAGATAGAGGGAAGCAAAGAGAAAAAATAACAGACAGCTTAAAAGAATGGCTTGGCAGAAGGTCAACAACAGAAATGATAAATAGCTGCCGAGATCGACATTTGTGGAGAGACATGATCACCTACGCCAGTAGGCACGGTACTTGATGATGATGATGATTGTTTGCTTTGATGTCACTATATTTTTCATGTTGTTAAAATTGGTTTGTCATTCCTATTGTTTTGTTTATTTCTGTCTTACGAATATCTACATTTTCCAACATTTGTTGCATGTCCAATATAGCTATTCTGGAACTCTGTTTCTAGGTTCTGTTCATCTACTTAATATCTTCTTGTATATTATGTATCTTATTGGTTATTGGTTATGGAAGGCCTCGGTATCACTGCAAATGAATTAAAATCCATAATTGCTCAACCGCCCATGCCAGTGGAATCATCCGAATTACTAACTCATCTCCCAAACAAAGAAAGGTAACTGTAGTCCCCATCGTAGCAGTCTCAGCACACGCCAAAAGACATAAGGCAGAAAGTGAACACAGCCAATTGTTCCCTGTCATACGATATCATCAATCATTGTAAACAATCGGGATATCGAAACATGATCAAAACGGATGAGACACACAGCTCAAGGTGTGCACAGTGCACTTAACTCAGTAGCTCCTGCAACAAGCCGGACTTGGAATATGAGGAAACTGCAAGAAGGAACACTTTTCAGACATAGCCTTCAATGGTTCCTGCTGCCTATCCACCATATACCATGGAAGTTCACGTCCTCCCGAAAATGATGATCGTCATATTGAGAAGAAAAAAATGTAATCAACAAAATTTTTCATCGCAATCCTCCACACTGTTCTATTAAGCGCGTTGAGTCTAATTATGTATCTTTTCTCTGCTAATAATAATAGTTTTATTTTTGTA
The DNA here is from genome assembly GCA_032433765.1 of Megaustenia siamemsis. Lineage (NCBI taxonomy): Eukaryota > Metazoa > Mollusca > Gastropoda > Stylommatophora > Ariophantidae > Megaustenia > Megaustenia siamemsis. The sequence goes on from JAVIAB010000008.1 coordinate 60,013,041, forward strand.
CTATTTATTTCCAATCCATATTCTTTGCGTGTCTTGTTTATTTTTTTCATTAGTTGTTGTAGGTCTTCTGGAGTTTCTGTCATTAATACAGTATCATCAGCATATCTTAGATTCTTAAATAATTATCCATTGATGTTTAGTCCTGGCATACCCATGATGTCTTTGAAGGTCTGCTCAGTGTATAAGTTAAATAGACATGATGACAGAGTGCAGCCCTGTCTTACTCCTCTTTTTATATCAAAAGGTGCACAATTCTGATTTCTGTATTTTTATCATTACTTTTTGTTCCTAGTCCAGATCAAGAGGTGCACAGTTCTGATTTCTGTATTTTTATCATTGCTTTTTTTCCCAGTATAAACTACATGTCAATCTTACGTCAACATCATCCAGAGGTATAAGACTGACTGAAAACTGGATTGACTTTTTAAAAATTAGTTCCCTCACAAACTTTCATTTATAGGTGAGAATGAACTTCTAAACAAAGATACACCCAAAAGAAAAACAAATGATGAAAAATACAAGCTACTTGTATGCTAAAACCAATGCAACACACTTGTCTCATGTATAGAAATGAAAACTCACAACATCATACTTACAGATTAAGAGACAGGCCATGAATGTCAAATATGTTATTCCCTTGTTCCCATTAATGGTATGTGCAAAACAAAATGGTAAAGAACTAAAAACAATAACAGCAATAACAATAACAACAACCAGCAATTCAAACAAAGTTAAAGCTTAGTTATATCTACATGAATGTAAATAAAATGTTGGAGGGCAATAATTACATGTAAGACAATATAATAAGATAAAGATAATAATAATTCAAAGCATTAAAAACAAATTATAAAAGAAATTGTTAAAAATCAAATGGGGAAAAGAGAAATTATTGGATTTCCATTGATTATTCATGCTAATCTTTCACTGTATCTGCCTGTTTGCTGCCATTTTCTTATGAATTTAATACATAATTTGTACTGCTAGTGAGGAAAGTACAAAAAGGGTTCCCTCCACACCTTTCCAGGCATATTTGAAATATGGTGTTAGTGACCATATTTTTCTATGACCATGGCACAGTCTTGGTTGATGTGGTCAGTATCATGTCAGGCCATCTTTACTTTCCAGAAAAATCTCTGGTACCCATTTTTAGAGTCTGAATCCAGGAGCCTTGTCTGTCTGAAAAAAAATCTGCCACTAGGTTTTCTAATATTTATTTGTTTAATATCTATCAAGTGCTTTATGAAAGGATTAGCCAACATTTCTCAGATAAAACAACAGAAATAAATAAGCACGTAAAAAGGAGTCATAGAAAAAAATAAACAAACTTTCAGAACAGAAATTAGTTAGAATATACATTTTACCCACATCTTGTCCAAATAGGTAAAAAGAGAGATATATCAAAACAAAATGACCAAGATAACTAAAACATGTTTTTCTACAAACGTTAACAAATCCATAAAAATACAAAATTTCTCTAAGTATTTCTGCACAGTTAATTTAAAAATACATTTCTCTAACCACAGACTGTGCACTTAGGTTAAACAAACATCTTTCTAATTAACTGTAATTTTAGTAAAATTTTACATTTTTAAAATTAAAATTTCCATTTCAAACAAAATATGCATTTCTTAAAATAATTGTATATGTTTAGTTAAAATATAAAGTGTTTGAGGTATAATTACCATCATAGCTCAATAATTGTATACGTTTAGTTAAAATATAAAATGTTTAAAGTATAATTACCATCATAGCTCAAACACAAGATCACACTAGATAAATTTGTCCCAATAGCAATAAATCTTTTACACATTTTTCCAGTTTTAGAAAAACTAAACAAAAACTAATATACTGTAATTTAAATGGCTAACTGAGTCATTATGGTTTGCATGGTTGAAGAAAACACTTAAAAAAAACTGTAACAAAGAATTAAAAAAATAAAACAAAAGAGTTGAAATTGTACAGCTTTAACAATGAACTTATGGCCAACCAACTCAATAATTATCACATTAAGCCCAATATTAAATGCAAAAATAAATAGCCGTTCTGACAAGTGGAAAGACTGGGAAAATATGAAGAAAAAAATTCCACGCAACATTTAAAAATGAACAAGTGAACAATATAAATATAGAAAAACTGAACATCGGTGCTGAGTCTGAGGAAAAAATAAATTGTGTGAAAGCAAGCGTGGCAGTATTTATTTACACAAGTTTACATGCACGATTTATAACATCACAATAAAGTGAATGTAGAGTAAGACAATCACTCAACATAAGAATAATATTAAAAGCCAATTGTTAAAATATTAAAGAACAAAACCTGTGATATTGACAAACTTACTGAACCAGTGATGAGTATGAGTGCTTCAAACTGACACCATGACATATCTGTTTAAGTTGTAATATTTCTGTGTAAAGAGTATTTCTGATGCTCAAAGATGGAGGACCATGTCATTTGTGCCAAGTCAAAAAGTGATGGGCACTCAAAGAGATGATGTGTAAATAATTACATTCATTAACCAGAGTACTGTAGTTTTGTTAAGTGCTGGTGGCATTGAATGGGTTCTTACATACTGTTACTGAAGGAATCTACAAGAATACATCAGTGGTTTTTTTATGATATATTATGAAGAAACAATGGTATCTTACAGCACTCATAAAAATTCACAAATAAACACAGCAGAAAACAAAGAGAACAATGGGTAGTCTGAACTAGGATTAATCTCGTACTTCCCGACAACTTGCCACAAGAAATCTGCATTTAAAAGAAATGTTTGTGGACTTTTTTGAGTGCTGTAATTGCCTCTGTGTAATTTGCCTCTTGTCTGGGAATTTTCTATTTGTTATAAATATTTATGTTTATTGCTATTGTCTTCAATCATTTATAACATACCAAGTCTTATGCTGTACTGAGATCTTAAGCTGTATATGGTATATTGTTTTGTGCTGTTGTTGTAATGATGTGCCAGTAGTCTTATATTGTATGTCATGGAAATAATATGTTGTTTTTTTTAAATTTAAGCTCTGCTAAGACAATTATTTTGCATAAAAAATCATTATTTGTGGAAACATCCTTATTTTGTACCAAAATGTTGTACCTAATGCTTTGCTGAGAATCTTAACCTTTACAAAGAACCATATGTGTACTATAAGTTTTAAGTGTTACCATGAGTTTTATGTTGTACTGAGAGTCTTATGTTGCTTTGAGAATATTAGGTTATGTTAATAATAGAAGTGTCACAATTCTCATATTGTACTTGCAATGTTGTGTAGACAATCTTATGTTAAACTTACAAATATCTTATGTTGCAGATATAACCTTATACAGTATTGAAAATATTATTGTTTGCCTTGAACCTTATAATGTTTCAGAATCTTATATTTCTAAAAATCTTTTATTATTTTATAAATCATGTAGTGTCAGAACTTAGACTTGTATTGTAACATATCATTTTATATGATACCAATAAATTTTGTACCCTGCTGAGAATATTTTGAAACATTTTTATGAATATCGGAAAAAAATATCAAATGTTATATCAAGAATCAGATAACTATAAGAGGAATCTTATGACAAGAATATAATTCTATGAACGTCCAAAAAGTCATGCACTGAATTTTATGTTGCGTAAATTTTTTTGTGTTGTTTTATGTTTATTGCAAAACTCTTAACAATGAATCCTATTTTGCATATTGTACCTTTACCACCATGCTTACAATATTAAGATGTGTTTTATATATTACATTGTGTTGTACTAAGATTACAGTAATGTGCCAAGAATAATATTTTGTATACATATATATGTGTTGCATCAAGATTCTTATATTGTACCAAGGAAAATTTTGACTTTACTAGAAATTCTACATTGCACAACAAATGTTATGTCCATTATGAATAAAATTTTGCAAAAAAAATTTATGTTGAATTGAGAACTTTATGTTATATAAAAAAAAAAACGACATCTGGTTAGTAACACAACAGATTATAAACTAATATAAAAATAAATCTGGTTAATTTCATCATGCCCAGAAACGGTTACGTTGAAAAAGAAAAATGGAATATGTAATCAAAGAATTATTTTGACAAATATTGGGAGTGAGTGGTCAAATAGTAGGACTGGATGTATTTTTTCTAATCATGATGATGTTGGTTTGGTTTCCAGTAGAGTCAAGGATTAATTTTATCAAGGGTAAAATAACAACCTTGACCTGTATACCAACACTACCCAATGTGGATCCCGTGGGTGCTCGACTTACTTTCCTGGATCCCATGACATACTTTTCTGTTGCTAAATTTTACCCAGCCAACGATAATGTTAATTAGAATTTCAACATTTAATAGTATGTAAAGATACTATTTTTTCAGGGTTACATTTTCATTTCTTAATTTCAATTACCACAATATTACTATGAATGTTACTTTAACTATCGATTATTATTATTGCAACCATAATCTGGCGCCCACATCTCCACAGTAATCTGTCAGAATTACCCCAATATATAAACATGCTGGATAGCATTGCTGTACACTATGTGAAGACTGTACATATGGCTGTTATTTTACTTGCTAACAATAAACTATCTTTATGACACATATTACCATTGCTGGTGTATTTCGGGGGGGGGGGGGGGGGGGGGGGGGGGGGGGGGGGGGCGCGGCTCATGATAGAACCAGAGGGATAAAGGCCGCTTGGTCAAAGCAGTTGCCAGGACGTTTGAGACTCAGAATTTTTATTTCAGCTAACAATAAAATTGTGAAAATGTCATAATAGACAGAATGGTAGATAATTAGACGATCAGGTGTTGCACTAAAAACAAAAAAATAACTAATTGGTTTCATTTGTAATTCGCAGTTTATTGTTTTCAAGTTGTAAACAGGGGTGTTTTTTTAAATGGGGTCCCTGAAAATATCTGGGTTCTGTAAAAACTAAATAAGTGATTTGCAAAATGTAATTAGTGAGCTACGTGAGAAGTTAACAGAGGTTTTATGAGAGGCAAACATGGGTTTTGTGAGAGGTGAAAAGGAGTTCTGTATAAGGTGAAAAGGGGCTCTGTGAGAGGTGAAAAGGGGTTCTGTGATAAGTGAAAAGGGGTTCTGTGAGAGGTGAAAAGGGGCTCTGAGAGGTGAAAAGGAGTTCTGTGAAAGGTGAAAAGGTGTTCTGTGAGAGGCAAACAGGGGTTCTATGAGAGGTGAAAAGGGCCTCTGTGAGAGGTGAAAAGGGGTTCTGTGAGAGGAGAAAAGGGCCTCTGTGAGAGGTGAAAAGGGGTTCTGTGAGAGGAGAAAAGGGGTTCTGTGAGAGGAGAAAAGGGGTTCTATGAGAGGTGAAAAGGGCCTCTGTGAGAGGTGAAAAGGGGTTCTGTGAGAGGAGAAAAGGGCCTCTGTGAGAGGTGAAAAGGGCCTCTGTGAGAGGTGAAAAGGGGTTCTGTGAGAGGAGAAAAGGGGTTCTGTGAGAGGAGAAAAGGGGTTCTGTGAGAGGAGAAAAGGGGTTCTGTGAGAGGCAAATGGGGGTTATGTGTAGCAAATGGGGGTTATATGAGAGGTGAAAAGGGATCTGTGAGAGGTAAAAAGGGCCTCTGTGAGAGGTGAAAAGGGGTTCTGAGAGAGGCAAACAGGAGTTCTGTGAGAGGGGAAATGGGGTTTTGTGAGAGGCAAACAGGGGTTCTGAGAGAAGGGAAGGGGGGTTCTGTGAGAGGTGAGAAGGGGAGGGGGTTCTGTGAGAGGTGAGAAGGGAGGTTCTGTAAGAGGTGAGAAGGGAGGTTCTGTGAGAAGTGAGAAGGGAGGTTCTGTAAGAGGTGAGAAGGGAGGTTCTGTGAGAAGTGAGGTTCTGTGAGAGGTGAGATGGGGTGGGGGGTGGGTTCTGTTAGAGGTGAGAAGGGGTGTTTTGTGAGAGGTGAGAAGGGAGGTTCTGTGAGAGGTGAAAAGGGTTGTTCTGTAAGAGGTGAGAAGGGAGGTCTGTGAAAGGTGAGAAGGGAGGTTCTGTGGGAAGGGAGGTTCTGTGAGAGGTGAGAAGGGGGGTTCTGTGGGAAGGGAGGTTTTGTGAGAGGTGAAAAGGGAGGTTCTGTGAGAGGTGAGAAGGGAGGTTCTGTGAGAGGTGAGAAGGGGGGTTCTGTGGGAAGGGAGGTTCTGTGAGAGGTGAGAAGGGAGGTTCTGTGAGAGGTGAGAAGGGGGGTTCTATGAGAGGTGAGAAGGGGGGTTCTGTGAGAGGTGAGAAGGGGGGTTCTGTGAGAGGTGAGAAGGGGGGTTCTATGAGAGGTGAGAAGGGGGGTTCTGTGAGAGGTGAGAAGGGGGGTTCTATGAGAGGTGAGAAGGGGGGTTCTGTGAGAGGTGAGAAGGGGGGTTCTATGAGAGGTGAGAAGGGGGGTTCTGTGAGAGGTGAGAAGGGGGGTTCTATGAGAGGTGAGAAGGGGGGTTCTGTGAGAGGTGAGAAGGGGGGTTCTATGAGAGGTGAGAAGGGAGGTTCTGTGAGAGGTGAGAAGGGGGGTTCTATGAGAGGTGAGAAGGGGGGTTCTGTGGGAAGGGAGGTTCTGTGAGAGGTGAGAAGGGAGGTTCTGTGAGAGGTGAGAAGGGAGGTTCTGTGAGAGGTGAGAAGGGAGGTTCTGTGAGAGGTGAGAAGGGAGGTTCTGTGAGAGGTGAGAAGGGAGGTTCTGTGAGAGGTGAGAAGGGAGGTTCTGTGAGAGGTGAAAAGGGTTGTTCTGTAAGAGGTGAGAAGGGAGGTTCTGTGAGAGGTGAAAAGGGTTGTTCTGTAAGAGGTGAGAAGGGAGGTTCTGTGAGAGGTGAGAAGGGGGGTTCTATGAGAGGTGAGAAGGGGGGTTCTGTGAGAGGTGAGAAGGGAGGTTCTGTGAGAGGTGAGAAGGGAGGTTCTGTGAGAGGTGAGAAGGGAGGTTCTGTGAGAGGTGAGAAGGGAGGTTCTGTGAGAGGTGAGAAGGGGGGTTCTATGAGAGGTGAGAAGGGGGGTTCTATGAGAGGTGAGAAGGGAGGTTCTGTGAGAGGTGAGAAGGGGGGTTCTATGAGAGGTGAGAAGGGGGGTTCTATGAGAGGTGAGAAGGGAGGTTCTGTGAGAGGTGAGAAGGGGGGTTCTATGAGAGGTGAGAAGGGGGGTTCTATGAGAGGTGAGAAGGGGGGTTCTGTGAGAGGTGAGAAGGGAGGTTCTATGAGAGGTGAGAAGGGAGGTTCTATGAGAGGTGAGAAGGGGGGTTCTATGAGAGGTGAGAAGGGAGGTTCTATGAGAGGTGAGAAGGGAGGTTCTGTGAGAGGTGAGAAGGGGGGTTCTATGAGAGGTGAGAAGGGGGGTTCTATGAGAGGTGAGAAGGGGGGTTCTATGAGAGGTGAGAAGGGAGGTTCTATGAGAGGTGAGAAGGGAGGTTCTGTGAGAGGTGAGAAGGGGGGTTCTATGAGAGGTGAGAAGGGGGGTTCTATGAGAGGTGAGAAGGGAGGTTCTGTGAGAGGTGAGAAGGGGGGTTCTATGAGAGGTGAGAAGGGAGGTTCTGTGAGAGGTGAGAAGGGGGGTTCTATGAGAGGTGAGAAGGGGGGTTCTATGAGAGGTGAGAAGGGAGGTTCTGTGAGAGGTGAGAAGGGGGGTTCTATGAGAGGTGAGAAGGGGGGTTCTATGAGAGGTGAGAAGGGGGGTTCTATGAGAGGTGAGAAGGGGGGTTCTATGAGAGGTGAGAAGGGGGGTTCTATGAGAGGTGAGAAGGGGGGTTCTATGAGAGGTGAGAAGGGGGGTTCTATGAGAGGTGAGAAGGGGGGTTCTGTGGGAAGGGAGGTTCTGTGAGAGGTGAGTTCTGTGAGAGGTGAGAAGGGAGGTTCTGTGGGAAGGGAGGTTCTGTGAGAGGTGAGTTCTGTGAGAGGTGAGTTCTGTGAGAGGTGAGTTCTGTGAGAGGTGAGTTCTGTGAGAGGTGAGAAGGGGTGTTCTGTGAGAGGTGAGTTCTGTGAGAGGTGAGTTCTGTGAGAGGTGAGAAGGGGTGTTCTGTGAGAGGCAAACAAGGGGACCCCTCTGATAACATATGGATAGGTGGCCGAGCACATATGGGTGAAAACTCGCGTGCTAAGACTCGGGTTCAAGGCAATCACTTTACCTTTAGGGGGGTTCTGTGAGAGATGAACAGGGGTTTTGTTAGAGGTGGCAAGGGGTTCTGTGAGAGGCAAAAAGAGGTAAGTGAGAGGTGAAATAGATTCCTACAGTTAAATACATTATTCTTTGGGACAGTATGTCATATTCATTGGGCCAGTTATGTCTCATTCATTGGGTCAGTTATGTCTGAAATAATGGGGCAATTATGTCTTAACCATTGGGCCAGTTATGTCTTATTCATTGGGTCAGTTATGTCGTATTCATTGGGTCAGTTATGTCTTATTCATTGGGTCAGTTATGTCTCATTCATTGGGTCAGTTATGTCTTATTCATTGGGCCAGTTATGTCTTATTCATTGGGCCAGTTATGTCTCATTCATTGGGTCAGTTATGTCTGAAATAATGGGGCAATTATGTATAATTCATTGGGACAGTTACAGGTAGTATAACCAGCAACATGTTAGTAAAAAAAAAAGTAAAGTACCCCCCGTCACGCCAAGTGGCGTATAGGGAAATATGGTGTTAGTGACCCTATATTTTACAGACCTTCAGCACATGATTTTTGGGGTAATGTGGTCGGTATTACGCCCGTGCTGCTTTTACTTTCCCAGAAAAAATCCGGTACCCATTTAAGGCTGGGTGAACCCGGAGCCGTCGGTTGGGATCGAACCCTACCCCTTGTCCGTAGTAGTCCAGTTCACTAACCACTGAGCTATCGCGGCTCCTACTAATTTTTAGGGAATTAGTAAAACCCAGGTGTCCTCGCCAGGATTACGAACCCCGGCTGTTGCCGTGGTAAGCCAACCGCCTATCGATTGCGCTAACCGGACACCCTAGCAACATGTTAGGCCATCCAATATTTCCATAGAAAAAATTTCTTGTCCCAGCTGTCAGAGCTTGAATGAACTTTCAAGCCATTTCAACTGGCAACAAATCGCTGCAGCTGGTACTCTACCTTCAACCATATGGTTAAGCATATGAACCACTCTGCTCGCACAGTTTGATTAATCTCCCAGTGAATTAATACATTTATAAATTACTGATCATAATAAATTACTAATGTATAGGGACCTGTGGATACAATAATTAATATTCAGAGATTGCCTGAGATCGTAAAATAATTTCAGTGATAAAACCATAGCTAAAAGGCTGGTGTGAACTATCTTAATTGTCATTAATAAAAAGCAAGTTGCATTTCTGTGTAATTTTCTAGGCATCATACATCAGTGGCTTACCATTGCCTTCTGATGGTAAGTACTGTCCTGAGAATGGTAATTCCATGAGTCGGGATTTCTTTATAAAAAAAAAACACACTTTGAGAGATTTGTTCCTGCGTCTCATGGCTGTGAAACAGGGTCCACTACCTCTAACCCATGGGTGCTTACTACTTTTAATAAATTAAAAAAAAAAAAAAGCATAATAGAAGAGCTTTTGTTTTTCAGAGCCAATATTACAGTATTGGTGTATTGAGCTGATTATATGAAAGCAATTTACAACATTTTCTAATTTTCATCATGGCATTTTTCAACTGATGTGGCCATAATACTTTCAAAAACTCACAGTACATTAACTTCTTTGTTTTTTTCTTCTTTACTTCCTTTCAACTTTGAGAGGAAAGATAATCTGTGAACCTTTGCTCTATGTTTGGCCTCTTTTGCTGTTATGTTTTTGAGTGTTCAGTGTGTAAACCATATGAGATCATGACTAACAAGTGATTTGCTAGATGGCTACACTGAGATAAACTAACCATTAGGTCCCTTCCTGGATGATAGCCTCTAGATTCACCCAGCCTTTAATGGGTACAGGATTTTATTTTGAAAAAAAAAAAAATAACATTGATATAATAATGCCAATACCTAAAAATATGTCAATGGTGAAAAATACAATATGGGCAATAACATCCATGAACTCTCTATACATCATGAACTTTGACTGGGTTCTTTTTATTTGGAGACAGACCCAACAAGTTGACAGAGGCTTATACACCACTCATAGAGACCAAAAAGAGTCAAAGACGTCACAAATAGTTCACAGAAGGATGTTTAAAATTGTCACATACATTCATTGTTTTCTTTCTAGAAGATTTGTCAAAGATCCAGTTTTGGCAGAATCATCCACAAGAGAAGCTACCAGCAAAACATCCACTCATATTTTACCAAAATATGCTACCAAAAATCTGTCTAGACACCAAAAGCTATATAAATATTTCTTACTGCAAATGTTTTATGAATGCAACCGTTCTATGTAAAAATGGTCTTGATTTCTATTCCATAACTCTGGCTCCTCTAATATTCTACTGTTTGACCCCACTGACAATTGTATAAAGTTGAGCCCAACTCATCTTGCAAGGGAAACCTTCAGACAATGTGCACATGCATTAAAAAAGATCTGTGTGGAGCCCTCACACCCAAAACCATGGTTCAACTGTAAAAAACAAAACAAAAATAATCATAGATGTTCTAGGGTCTTCATAAAACAAGCAATCCATGACAGAAATGAGAGTCCTTTCACTTATCATGATCCAGGAAATGTACTCAGAGATACATGGACAAAGGTTTTCACAGAGGGATCTGCTACTAAAGTATCAAGGAAGAGAGGTGGTGGCATCAATATAACCAACCAAAGTGAAAAGACAGAAACATACTCTCTTCCAGCCAGAGAAAGTTGCACAAACTTCAGAGCAGATGCAATGGTGCTACACCTAGTCATACAAACTCACAACACATAAGAGGTCCTAAGTTAAAAAAAAACTGTCATCTTCACTGATGCAAGGTCAGACATATAAGAGATGTCAAGTCCAGGAAATAAAGAACCACACATGTTCGCTGTTAGAAAAAAACAGAACTAATCCTGCATAGGATACCAGAACACTGAGGTATCCCTGGAAACGAGAAAGCAGACAGGTGCCTTCAACAGTCCAACCAACCCCAGAGCTTCGAAGAAATAAAAACAATCCTGAAACAAGTTATGAAAACAGAATGGAGGGAATTAAATTGAAAATATTATTCAGAACATGACAGTTTGAACAAACTCAGCAGACCAAGATATTCAGCTCAGAAATATCACCATGGCCTTTGTGCATGGCTACACAAAATAAGACTCAGTGACTTTGCCACAAGTGGCTGCAGAGCATCCATTCTCGCACCCTAAGAACGTAAATATGGCTCACAGAAACAACCCTGCATGGCAATTTATGGGGAACCTGTGATGACCTCAAATGCACAATCTTGTTTATAACCCAAGTTGGTCTAAATGTCAAAAGCATAGCAATAGCTGATCACTGAAGAAGAAGTATAAAGCTCCACATCTGATACATCTCAGTCAATCAGGATTGAACTCGACTTCTTGTCCTTTGTAGCCCAGTTCACTAACCACTGAGCTATCACGGCTAAACAAATATATAATGATTATAAATGTTTATTTGTTATCACTAATTTCTTCTTTTCCTCAACTCTCCTAACATGACCATGGGCTGTTTAGTGGGATCCATTAGTTGAAAAAAAAAACCACTTAACTTTAACCAGAACACACCATTTGAACTCACAATTTAATAATCAAAACTGAGTAACTTAAGTTATTAAAACATTTCTTTGACACAGAATTAAAATTAAACGGTAAAGAACAATTTATCGAACATACTCCTCCCTCCCACCAAAAAACAAACTGTGATGTGAGCTGCAGAAATCAGCACAAGCAATAAAAGCAGATTAAAGAAAACTGAAGGCTGTTATTAAGGCTCAGTAAAACAATTCTTATAAATTCGCACACGATGTCATAAAAACATTCAGTTTTAACCTTATTGAAATGCCACACAAAAAAGTGTCAGTCATGTTCACTAAAAGAACACAAATCCTGACTTTCATACTTATTAAATCTGCACTTAAATTAATCACTGATTCTCCAATTATCAATAGTTAATTCCAGCAATTTATTAAAATAATATGCCAAGAAAAAGCCTGTAACACATTCAACAAATATGGAATGATATTTTGCAAAATTTGAGAAGCAAACAATATATACATTGGATTTGGCAAACCTATATTAATACCCAGCCTGTTTGTAAATAACTATACATATAAGTAGCTGAGAGCTTATCATTCAATATCATGAGACCCGAATCTCTAGGCAAATATTCCATCATTTCATAAGCTGAGAAACAGAACAATGTGCTACATGTCCCATGTATATGAACAAGTGATGTCAATATATATTGCATTTTTGAAAACAAATTAAATGAGTCCACAGATGTGCTTTTCTGACAGGATTCTACTTAAACCTTTCACTCAGATGCAATATACATTCAATGTGATCAACTCTGACTGAAATATTTACATTGTGAATACACTGTTTACATTTTCAAGTATTTTTTACATACACCATTGCACTATAGAAGATTTTGCTTGCAATATTAAAAGCTTTTATTTTATTCTTACTTACTAACAAATAGTTAAAAAACAGCAAATTAGTTGTTAGTAGATGTCAACAATACTTCACAAACTGTACACATCACCAAAACAATGCAGATGTAGGTCAAAACACAGACACTAATAAATATGAGCTTCTTCATTCTCATGAGATGCCATGTAGCTCAGATGATCAGGTCTTTCCATTGCTGCCTGTCCTGAGTGATGATAATGAATTCTGTGTTTGACATCTTTCCATGGATCATTTTTTATTCATGCCAAGGCTCCAACTATTTCTCATAAAATGTCTTGCTTGTTTTCACAATGTTTTTATTTTTCCTTTCTACAAAAGCAAATTTAATATCACTTGCGTTTCTCTCATGAAAGCTTTCTAGCTCCCTAACTCACTTGTGCATATGTATTTAATTAAAATATGTTATGAAAGTACAATTATAAAATTGGTTAAAATACAAATTTATCTAAGTAAAACTGTTAAATTAGTAAAATAAACTATCTTAATATGTCATAAAAATAGAAGTACCACATTAATAAAACCAGGCAATGCAGATGCGGTTAAATTGTTACAAGATAAAATCTTTCAATCAACAATACACAGTATAGAAGTATTGCATAAGAAAATCACATTGAACTGTAAAATGGTCCTTTTCCAAGACAATGCTCAGATAACTTTGATAAGGGATGTGATTTGCCATGCAGCCGCCTGATTTTTCTCCCTTCCTCTGACACTTGCCGTAAAGAAGGGTCATCATTATCATCATGTGCTGTGGGAAAACTGCTGTATGTGGTCATAACATCTGATGTTTGAAGCATGTCTGAAGTTGGGCTTTCACTCTCACAACAGGAAGCAGATTGATTGGTGTATTCTGCAGATTTTGGTCTCACTGATCGCCAGGCTTTCTTTTCAGAACTCTCAATTATGCTGCGGTTAAATGGAACTGGACCCAGTTTTCTTGCTGGAGTACTTAATTGGTCTATGGTTGATGTTTCTCCCATATTAAAACTGCCCTTATCACTGGACATTTCATGAAGCTCCACTGCTATATCAAAAGAAAAAGGAATATTTCTGCTACTAAAAGTAGAAGGCTGAGCATTGTCTAGCAATAACAGGGGAGGCGATACTGTACTCAAAGTGGGTGGTGATGATGAACACGCCGATGAAGCAGTCACTGAGCCTGCAAATGCCATTGAAGATGAACATGAATATGGTTGAATATTATCTATTGGCATAAAATATGATTGAGCAACTGTTGCATTAGTGTGCTTTGTGGTGTCGCCCAAAGAAGGCAACAGAGTTCTTTGTTCCTCCATTTGGAATTTTGGTGAAACAGGTGAAGAAATGGAAAAGTCCCGCAGATCTTTGAGCTTCAAGATGAGGTCATGGCTAGAACTGGAGGACACTATATCAGACTCTGGACTTTTGTTCTCAAATCGCTCCACCAGATGCTTCACCACAAATGGCTCTGGGGATTCATGGTCAACAATGTGGCTGGATATGCGTGGACTGGAGGGTGGATCAACCTTTGCAGACCCAGCTAGTGCTGCCACTTGCTCTTTAACTCTATGGCCAGGTGAAGAAAGAGAAGCATTCTCTAGTGTTTGATTTGAAACTTGCTGGTCAGTGAGAACACGAGTATCTAGTTTCAAATCTAAATTCATTTTAGAGGAACTAATATTTCCAGAATCCAAACTTTCTAATTTTTTCTTCTCAAATCCAATCAAGTATGTGACCTCTTGCTTTGTTTCTGACATAGCATATTTCATTGTATTACTGATATCAGTACGTGGTAATATTGATTCAGCAGTTGATGATGAGAGAATATCTGATGGCTTTGTTGTTTTGGTTTGAGTAGCAGTATTCAAAGATACGTGTATATTACTGAAGTTTACACTGTCATCTACTGATGATGAAATTATTTTACTAAACTCGTCTTTCACTGGGGAGGTGGCCTTCTTTGTGTCACCCTCAGTGTGAGCTACATTACGATTAGCTGTAGAAACTACAGTTTGTTTTTCAATTTTTCTAACAAAATTCTTCACCTTATTTGGGGAAGGTTCACTTCCTTCTTCATCTTTAAGATCGGGAGGTGTGGAACTTATTGATAGCGTAGAGCCAGTCTCGTGCATGAGGAAATCAGAATGAACATTTAATTTAGCAGCCTGCCATATCATTGATTCAGACAAAGCAGATAGCGAATCGCATAGGTTGTTTTCAGTGCCATCTGAAACTCTGTCAGTCGTAATACCATGTGGACCTTGTGAGTGTGATGATTGTAGAGCTGCAGATGATGTTAAGTGTGTTTTTATGGTGATAGGACTTGAGGATCTCAAGCTGGTTCTGAGATTGGTCTTATCCATTTCATATTTGCTTTCAAGTTCTGCATTAAAGAAACACCAGAAAAATTCAATTTTGAAAATTATGTTTCTCTTATCTCTATCATAAAATTATTTAGATATTACAAATACAAATAGCAAAAAAAAAATGGTATGTTACAGGGATGAGACTAAACCACAGCTTTGGAAGATAAGAGAGGAGGATGTGGCAGTCAGGGTTCTTCCTCACTGCTGCTACTCTTCCAATGTCAGAAATGGAAGCTGAAGCTGACTAATCAAGTTGATCTGGAACAATGAGCCAGTCCCACCTCTACTTCAAAAGTGCAAGGACAACAGTCAGTCCAATGAAATCTCTACAGAGAAATCTCTCTCCAGTAAAAAAATCTGGCAAGGTTCCTTGGTTCCTCTCACTTGCCTAACCATCCATGTGGAAGATAACATACTCAATGAAAGCCAGGTGGCTTTAGGGTGACCAAGAAAGAGTGGATATAATACACAAGTGGCTTTAGTGTAGCCAAGAAAAAGTGGATATAATACACAAGTGGCTTTTGGGCAGCCAAGAAAGAGTGGATATAATACACAAATAGCTTTAGAGTAGGTCAAGGAAGAGTGGATATAATACACAAGTGGCTCGTGGGCAGCCAAGAAAGAGTGGATATAATACACAAGGGACTTTTGGGTGGCCAAAAAGAGTGGATATAATACACACGTGGCTTTAGACTAGGTCAAGGAAGAGTGGATATAATACCCAAGTGGCTTTAGAGTAGGTCAAGGAAGAGTGGATATAATACACACGTGGCTTTAGACTAGGTCAAGGAAGAGTGGATATAATACCCAAGTGGCTTTAGAGTAGGTCAAGGAAGAGTGGATATAATACCCAAGTGGCTTTAGAGTAGGTCAAGGGAGAGTGGATATAATACCCAAGTGGCTTTAGAGTAGGTCAAGGGAGAGTGGATATAATACCCAAGTGGCTTTAGAGTAGGCCAAGGGAGAGTGGATATAATACCCAAGTAGATTAGGGTTAGCAAAGAAAATGTGGATATAACAATAAAGTCGGGCAGGAGAATTGCCCGGAGCAGCAATGAAGCTTTCACTAGATCTGACAAAAGCTTTTCACAGTGACAACAAGAAAATTTGGCAGTCAAGACAAGTTTACAAAGATCATTCAATAACTTCACAAGGACATGTCTGTATGTTTCATCACAGAGATCTATTTGGAGGTATCTTGTGTCACAAATGGTTCCAAGCAGGGCTATGTGCTGGCCCCAATGTCACTCTGCAAGATGTTTACTGCCATGGCTTTATTACAGAAAAATTGCATGATCTGAGACAGAGCAGGCCAAGGTGAAAACAGCAACTATCTAAACACCTGTTATTTTCTGATGACTGTACTCTCACTGCATGGATATATTTTCTAAGATTTGTGACAGGTTTGGTTTAACCATTTAAAACACAGATACAAAGAAACAAACAAACAAAAAATATATATAACAAAATCATATTTCAGCCCAGATATAAAAAACAAAACCATCTCCTATTAGTCAGCTTCATTTATCTTGGCAGCACCAGGAGCAGTTGCTTGCTTGTCTGGGTTCGCCCAATAATCTTGTCAGTCATTGGGGCACCATAGATAACATTTTCACAATTTGCTTCCAATCATCGCAATTTAGAGCAGCTGTCTGTGACACAACAAAAGACATTCGTGTCCATTCTTTGATGTTATCCACCCATATTTTCTTTTGTCTTCCCTGTTTTCTTTCACCTGATACTGTGCCTAGCAGAATGGTTTTGGCAGGGCCCGTGGACCATGTGACGTGTCCATACCAGGTCAGTTTCTGCTCTTTTACTAGTGAAAATAGTTCTTTGTCAATGACATATCAGAAAAATAAATAACTTCCACATGTGTTGTTTTTGCGAATTGCTCACAGCAAAGTGGCTGGATAAAGCTTCAGGCATTCCTTATTAGAACCAAAATCCCAGGCATCTACACACTGACTGCTTCAAAAGGCTTCAGTGTGGTGGGCTGGACAGGCCTGATAAAGTACATCCAGCTGCTGTACACAAGCTCAGCAAAGGCAACCAATAAAATGGTGGTATGAAGAAACATTTCCAAACACTTTCCAGATGTTTGTAAAGAGCTTCAACTCTCAGGGAAACATTGCCCAGGACCACCTATTGTGGCACTGTAATATAATTTTAGGTGCCAGCTTGGCACATGAGGTACAAGATAAAAACAGTAAGAACAAACAGACTGTCAGTATGGAGAGAACGATCGACATCAATGTATCTACCTCTCATTATAGATGTTTCATCCAAGGCAGGAATATTATATGTCAGAATTGGACTCTACAATTACCGAGAAATAAGGAACTCTACAAACCTTAAGCTGTTGCAACTACAGACTTTAAAATGGATTGGTGTCACTGCAGACAGGGCATTCCCATATATCCTATGTCCCCTGGGCCCCCTCCAGTAACCAATAAAGTGTTCATCCTGATAATTCACATTGTTCTAGCAAATGTGTTGTATTCCGAAAAAAGGTGCACAGCTCATGATGCACATTTCCGGGTCATTGTAACAGTCATCGTGGGCAGCATGACCTTCATATGCCTGTGCAAAATCTGTGTAGACTTCATGGTTAGTGAGTGTGTCCCAAGAATCGCTGTCCCAACAAATGAAGTCAGCCCTCCACTTCAGTGAAACACCTGATCTGACCACAGTCCAGTAGGTGGTAAATTTGCAATCAAACAAAGATCAAAGCTGAGGCTTAGTGCTGCTTCACTTCAATCAACGGTCTGTCACCTCCAGCACGAACCTCCACAAACTAATGCCAAAGCTATGTTGACTTTGTGGTCAGGTGAAATGCAACCGTACCACCACTGTTTATGCAATACCATAGCTTGTGATGAACACCTATTAGAGATCTGATGTAACTATATAACACCTGGCCACAACTAGTATGCTACCAGATTAAAATTAGACTCACCCATTTTGTGCTTGCGGACAAGTCCTGCTTCTATTTGGAGTTCTTCTAACTCGGTTTTGTGAAGGACAGAACCTCTCTCATCCATAGTCTGAATGTCTAGAATGTTTGGAAAGGAGAGTTTGGGGAAACTTAGTGCAAGTGAAGGCATTATTTGAACCTGAGATAATAAATGAGAGTAGGAGGGGCATTTTCTGTCTTTTAACACTTGCTTTCAGAAGTTCATTGAATATTTTTAAAGAAAGTAGATGCACACCTGCCTATATCTAACAACAGAAGCCTGCACAATAGAAAGTTTTCAAAATCCACACACACAAAAATAATAATTTCCTAAACTTCATGAATGTGGATTCCTGATTAGAAGGGTCAGAGTTTAATTACCAGAAGTAGCAGTTTTTTTTTTTTTTTTTTTTTTGGGGGGGGGGGGGGGGGGGGGGGGGGGGAGAGAGAGAGAGAGAGAATTGATAAAGCTCTGGGGTTCACCAAACTCCAAAAATGGGTACCAGAGATTTTTCAGGGAAGTAAAAAGTGGTCTGGCATTATGCCAACCACAACACTAAAAAAATGTGCTATCTTCTTCTTTCTTTCCTCATTTGCCCTTCAGCATCTCGAGTGAAGATATAATTTGCAAACTTTTTGCTCTTCTGTTGTCTTTTCCTGCTGTTGTGTGTCCTACTATCTCTAATATTCATCAATCCATCTTTTTTGTGGTTGGTCCTTGGGTCTGGTGTTCTTGTAATCTTAATGAAGGCTTATTGTGTTGTGTTTTGATCTTTCCGTCTTATGTGGCCAAACCATTTCATCTCATTTCTATTCATATCCAATAGTAGAAATTACTCTATAATTTTCTCAGTTCTTCATTTCTGATCTTATTCCTCAGGCTATTCCTGCCATGCATCTAATAACTCTAATTTTCTCAGTTCTTCATTTCTGATCTTATTACTCAGGCTATTTCCTGCCATGCATCTAATACATTTCATTTTGGCTGTGGTTATTTTTCTTATTGTTCCAAAAAAATGTGCATTGGTCATAAAAAAATATGGTCACTAACACCATAATCCTCAAAATCAAAGCAGGGGGATAACCTTGACTTTGTTAACTCTGGATCAATGTAGCTGACAATTTGAAAGCATTCAATTTAAACAATACTACATCTAATTAACCACACTTTCATGATGTACGTTTTCTCCATATTTTGATTTTATTTTAACAAGCTTTAATTGAGAACAAAAATTACAAAAAAGTTAGAACTTGATGACTTTAGGTACCTCACAAATGGCAAGGTAGATAATTCTGATCAGACCAACAAAATAACTAAAAAATTGAAGATTAAATTAGTGAAATCACCAGTTATAAAGCAGCAAATGTGACAAAAAACTTAATAAATGTATTTATATTTTACTCCCACACTGCTGGGACAGAAATATTTTGGCTCTCTATGTTCCTTAAACATCTTATAGGGCATGGGAAATAAAGTTGTGGTGTCTATTTTTGTCAATAAACAGCTGCTCATTTTTGGGTGATGTCATTTATATCATGCCAGGCTATCCTACTCTCCCAGAATAATCTGGTACTCATTTAAGGTTGGATGAATTTAGGAGCTATTGATCAGGAACGAACCCAACCTCTTGTCCTTAGTAGTCTAGTTCACTAACCACTGAACTGCCACAGCTGGTTCTCTATCTTATCCAGATATTGGTACCAGCTGTTGTTAACAACATATACATGCCTTTATATAAGCTGAATACCAGTACCAGTTATGGTTACTAACAACATCTACTCTACATGATTGGGTTAGTGTACTACAGCATTATTAGCCACTGGGATAGAGAGGGTGACATGCAAGCAAGTGCCAGATTTTCCTATTCAGCTTGTACAAGATGCAACATTGTTTGATAGATTGTTTAGTATTTGATTAAACATTGTTTCCTTTTAAAGTTAATGGCATCCCAGAGACCTAATTGTAGGGCCAAGGCAAAGAAATGCATAAAAATGTGAAGCTGCAGTAAAGCTAATTGTAAGGATAAATGAAACAAAAAATATAAAAAAAAAGGTATGGTTGTGTATACTTATATAATTTATGACAGTTGTTAAAATTTATTAAAATATTAATATTAAAATAATAACTTATACAATTGTAATACGGGAGGTCAAAAAGTAATGCACACCAATTTTTTTCTCGGCTAATAATAAATATAGGAATATGAAATTTTGCACACTTGGAATATGACATGTTCCAATTATGTGTACCAAATTGCACAGCATTCTGATAAATATTACGCAATCTATGAACCGTTAAAATGGAGCTTGTCAACAATGTCCGTTACAAACAGCGAATTGTCATAGAATTTCTGGTTGCGGAAAAAGAAACTGTGGCAAACATTCATAAACGACTGTGTGCAGTGTACAAATGTTCTGCAGTCGATAGGAACACAGTTAGTCGCTGGGTTCAGAGAATTAAAGCTGCAGAAAGTGTACGAGTGGAGCTGCATGATTTACCGCGTTCTGGACGTGTTGCCTCGGCTACCAGCACAGACATGTTAAACCGGGCTGATGCCATTATTCGTAAGGATAGGCGTATCACTAGTCAGCAATTAGCATTGCAGCTTACAGTCAGCAAGGGAAGTGCAATCGCAATTTTTAAAACTCTCGGATATTCAAAGATTTGCACTCGATGGGTTCCTCGGTGCCTAACAAATGATCACAGAGTTCAAAGGAAAACATTCTGTTCTGAATTGTTGGAGCGTTTCGGTGTTGAAGGAGAAATGTTTTTGTCAAAAATTGTTACCGGTGACGAAACGTGGGCACATTATTATGAGCCTGAAACAAAAATGCAGTCAATGGAATGGCATCATCCGCAGTCACCAAAAAGAAAAAAATTTAAAACATCTCCATCAACCGGAAAGGTGATGATCACTGTCTTCTGGGACATTGATGGTGTGATTCTTGTTGATGTAATGACAAGAGGTGAGACAATCAACTCGACAGCTTACATCAATACACTGACAAAACTCAAAAATAGGTTCCACAGAGTTCGGCCAAATAAGCCATCTGCAGATTTGTTGCTTCAACATGACAATGCACGCCCTCACACAAGTCTGGTAACACGGGAAGCAATTAACAAATTTGGTTGGACTGTACTGCCCCATCCTCCTTACAGTCCTGATCTGGCTCCCTCAGATTTCCATCTGTTTGGACCACTCAAAAAATTCCTGCGTGGGACACACTTTGACAATGATGAGGGTGTGATCCGTGCAGTTAAAAAATGGCTACGCGAGCAGGACAAAACTTGGTACAAACGAGGCATTCATGACCTAGTTTCGCGTTGGCGTAAGGCAATACGCTTGGACGGAGATTATGTTGAAAAATAGGTAGTATAAAGTGGATGTTCAGCTACAATCTGTGAAAATTTCACACATTTTGCCTGAATAGTTTCCGAGAAAAAAATTGGTGTGCATTGCTCCTGCTGAGGAAACATATTGACCCGAAACATCGTTCTAATTTGTGTCGTCCACTTATTACGTAAAGAGGGAGCCGTGATAGCTCAGTGGTTAGTGAACTGGACTACAAAGGTCAAGTGGTAGGGTTCGATCCCAACTGACAGCTTCCAGGTTCACCCAGCCTTAAATGGGTACTGGATTTTTTTCTTGGAAAGTAAAGCAGCACGGGCGTAATACCGACCACATTACCCAAAAATCATGTGCTGAAGGTCTGTAAAATATAGGGTCACTAACACCATATTCCCTATACGTATTACTTATTACGTAAAGCGTTAACCATACAATTTTTCTCCTTTTCTTTCTTTCTTTTTTTCCATTAGACTCTTCAGTAGTAAATACCAATAGTAAAGAAAGTAGAATTAAACGAGAATGTGTTTTTGAAGAAATATTGATTCTGAGAGGGGTTATGAGTTTGAATGTGGCACTTTTGATTGTTAGTGGAACTGATATGTAAACCAATGATGACAAAACAAAGGAAGAAGTGCCACCATCATTTCCAGCAGCTAAAATTGTTCTATTTGCAAAGTGGAGATATGTCTTGTGAGACTCAATTTAGAGGCACTAATGGCTTTATTGGAATAGTGGACATCAATAAGAAGTATAAAAGGCTCCACATGCATAGTGGATACAGGGTTACTGAGACTCAATAAAAAGTATAAAATTCTCCACAAGAATAGTGGACACAGGGCTACTGAGACTCAATAAGAAGTATAAAATTCTCCACAAGAATAGTGGACACAGGGCTACTGAGACTCAATAAGACTCAATAAGAAGTATAAAATTCTCCACAAGAATAGTGGATACATGGCTACTGAGACTCAATAAGAAGTATAAAATTCTCCACAAGAATAGTGGATACAGGGCTACTGAGACTCAATAAGAAGTATAAAATTCTCCACAAGAATAGTGGATACAGGGCTACTGAGACTCAATAAGAAGTATAAAATTCTCCACAAGAATAGTGGATACAGGGCTACTGAGACTCAATAAGAAGTATAAAATTCTCCACATGCATAGTGGATACAGGCGCAATGTGACTCCATTTAGGGGTTCAAAGGACAGTGGATTAGCCATATTCAGACTCAACTTAGGATTACTTGCTGCATACATTTTAATCTGGTTTGAAAAAAAAAAGACAATCATGACAGCATTTATCCCATTTCTGGGGTCACAGTCGGTGAGGGCTAGTAAATAAAAGATGCTTCTCTAGTATGAAAAAAAAAAAAAAAAAGTAAAATACCCCCGTCACACCACGTGGTGTATAGGGAATGTGGTGTTAGTGAACATAAATTTTACAGACCTTCGGCACATGATTTTTGGGAAATGTGATCGGTATTACGCCTGTGCCGTTTTACTTTCCCAGAAAAAAAAATCCGGTACCCATTAAAGCATTAAAGGCTGGGTGGACCGGAAGTCATCGGTTGGGATCGAACCCTACCTCTTGTCCTTTGTAGTCCAGTTCACTAACCACTACGCTATCGCGGCTCCCTTCTCTGTATGAGGCTAGCGAATAAAAGATGCTTCTCCAGTATTGGGTTAGGGAATAAAAGATGCTTCTCCAGTATGGGGCTAGGGAATAAAAGAAGCTTCTCCAGTATTGGGCTAGGGAATAAAAGATGCTTCTCCAGTATTAGGCTAGGGAATAAAAGAAGCTTCTCCAATATTGGGCTAGGGAATAAAAGAAGCTTCTCCAGTATTGGGCTAGGGAATAAAAGATGCTTCTTCAGTATTGGGCTAGGGAATAAAAGATGCTTCTTCAGTATGGGGCTAGGGAATAAAAGATGCTTCTCCTGTATGGGGCTGGGGAATAAAAGATGCTTCTGTATGGGGCTGAGGAATAAAAGATACTTCTCCAGTATGGGGCTAGAGAATAAAAGACACTTCTCCAGTATGGGGCTAGAGAATAAACGCTGCTTCTCCTGTATGGGGCTAGAGAATAAAAGAAGCTTCTCCAGTATTGGGCTAGGGAATAAAAGAAGCTTCTCCAGTATTGGGCTAGGGAATAAAAGAAGCTTCTCCTGTATGGGGCTGGGGAATAACAGATGCTTCTTCAGTATTGGGCTAGGGAATAAAAGATGCTTCTCCAGTATGGGGCTAGAGAATAAAAGAAGCTTCTCCAGTATTGGGCTAGGGAATAAAAGAGGCTTCTCCAGTATTGGGCTAGGGAATAAAAGAAGCTTCTCCAGTATTGGGCTAGGGAATAAAAGAAGCTTCTCCAGTAAGGGGTTAGGGAATAAAAGATGCTTCTCCAATATGAGGTTAGGGAATAAAAGATACTTCTCCAGTATGGGACTAGGGAATAAAAGATACTTTTCCAGTATGGGGCTATGTAATAAAAGATGCTTCTCCAGTAAGGGGTTAGGGAATAAAAGATGCTTCTCCAATATGAGGTTAGGGAATAAAAGCTGCTTCTCCTGTATGGGGCTGGGGAATAAAAGATACTTCTCCAGTATGGGACCAGAGAATAAAAGATACTTTTCCAGTATGGGGCTATGTAATAAAAGATACTTCTCCAGTATGGGACCAGGGAATAAAAGATACTTTTCCAGTATGGGGCTATGTAATAAAAGATACTTTTCCAGTATGGGACTATGTAATAAAAGATGCTTCTCCAGTAAGGGGTTAGGGAATAAAAAATACTTCTCTAGTACTGTTACCACAAAATGTTTGGGTTAGATTTTTCTATTTCATTCTATCTGGTTATGTAAAAATATTTAATATTTTTCTTGAATTATTTAGATATTTCCTAAGAAGATAAATATATAGGATATGTATCTGGTGCACACTTATCAGCCTAATTATGTAGCAGTATAAGGTTGGAGAGTCATCTTCCAGTTAGAGCCATTATTAATCTACCAATCTGAGCAGAAAGCATGGCACATCATAAACAGTGACTGTGATCTGACTTTATACATTATATTATTTTAAGCTATTTACATAAAGGCAAGTGGGACACTATTTAAACAGGTAAATGAATTTAAATATCTGGGAACAATGTTAACCTCAGACAGTGGAAGTACAACAGAGATGCAAATGCTCAGGAAAAAGCAGCTTTCCAAAAAATGAGGAAGATACTATGCAGTCCATTTTTGACAATAGAAACAAGAAAAAGAGTTCTTAAATGTTATCTAGAGCCAGTCTTAACATATGGATGTGAATCACGGACAATAAGACAACAGACAAGAAAATCACTGGAGGCTGTAGAAATGTGGTTTTACAGAAGAATGTTGAGAATACCATGGACAGCTAAGTAGAGTAATGAAAACATTCTGAAATAGGCTAAAGCAAAAAGAGAGTTAATTTCCAAAATTAGGAAGAAACAATCATCATTTTTGGCCATGCAATGAGAAGGGAACAGGTAGAATATCTTGTGACAACTGAGAAAATTGAGGGATGAAGAGATAGAGAGAAGCAAAGAGAAAAGATACAAGACAGCTTAAAAGAATGGCTTGGCAGATGGTCAATAACAGCAATAATAAATAACTGTCGAGATCGAAAGTTGTGGAGAGACATGATCACCTATGCCTGCAGGCATGGTACTTGATGATGATGACAAAGCTATTTACTTTTATTTACCAAGTGAGAATTTATTGGTTATTTCTTATAGTAGAATTAATTTTGATAAATAATTATGCTGAAATACTGCATCTGGGTGTGTGTGGTGATAATCTTAAAAGAAAAAAAACCTTCACAAACTTCAGTCAGCCCATCAGGATAAGGTGTGTAAACATTAGCCCCCATCTTACTGGCACACCCACAGTGAGGGGAGAAAAGAATAGAGCCCCTGTTACCTGCCAGGCATGCCATAAGAGACGACTAAGAAGGCTTGGAATTGTTACTGGTGCAGTTGAGTAGGATGTGTGGGGTGCGACCTTGTCGATGGAATTTACTGATGCATTTTGGGAAATTGTGACAGGTGATGGTGGATATGGGGGATTTCTAACTGCAATGAAAGTAATTCCATGGATAGAATAGAACAGCCATTTCTTCAAAAAAATTAATCTTTAAGGATAAATGTGATGTTATTTATGAATATGATCTAGTCTGTGGTTTCTATGTTGGCAATTTCTAGAATGATTATTTGTTGTTTGTGTTCACCAACTTTTAACTTCTGACAAAGCTCCTGAAGGTTTGTCTGTTTTATTCAGATTGAATTTTGCATTAACATCTGTTTGGTTCCCATTACAAACTGGCATTACCAGCACTAAAGTGTGAATGTCTTTAGTGTGAGCAGGTGCCCATCACCCTACAGGCATTATGTACCCTGACTTCACATACTTATATTTTTATTGTTGAGAGTCTGACATTTTGAGTAGATTTTTCCTGAACAATCTTGCCTTGGTAGCAGCCTTTTGGCCTACTCTTTTAAACTCTTATCTGCCAAGAGTTCTTGTAGTGTGTTCAGAGTGCTAAAGTTGCCAGGTGTTTGTCAGTTAAAAAGGAAGTTTGTTTTTGATAGAAAAAAAAATAGGTTTCCTGCTGGTTTATGTCAGGAAAAAAAGGAAGATTATCACGACATATAAACAATTTGTGGTACTTTATGTTAAGGCCCTGCAGCTACACATGATATGTTATCTACTATTGGTCGTTTCAAATCTGAATGTTCACGATTAACATGAAATATCTCCTCTTTCCCTGCACTTACAAACTTGATTTTTTGCATCTGGCCTTGTTTTTCCAAGGTCCCACCGATTTCACAAAATTTAATGATGTAGGAAGTATGCTTCATCATGAAGCAGCACTCTCCTTTGATCTCAGTGAATTTACGGATCTTTTTGCTCCTGGAGAAAATAATTTACCGTACATTAATGGAAATCAGCTTCTCGACATAGGCGTCTCTACACAACTTGAAAGTTGGAGGCGTTTATCAACTGTTTACTTTCTATTGTTTACTTTCTTTAAAATACTATGAGAATGTCAATGTTATAGCCTTTACAGACGGTCTAAAACAAATCAGCGTATAAACAGTTCCATTAATGAAAACTATTTAAACAATATACAACAAAGAATACATTTAAAAAAATTAATTATCCGTTGCGAGCGATAACGAGCATGACATATCAAGCAAAGTTATTGTTTATGGGTACGCATGTGACTAAAGAGTCCGATGTAAGCACGGGATCCTCTTCACTGTAAAGAGCTACATTGTTCGTTTTATGTCTTTCCATGTGACTTTCATTATTTTACGTAAACAAGACATATGAAAGTGATTTAGTTTCTTTGCATGCCTGCAGTACACATATCAAGAATCTTTACATTTTCAAAACGTTATCAACTTTAGCTAAAGATTGATCATGCGGACATATAAAAACGTCCATTATTATTTCATTTATTCTGAATCAGAGGAGTCTAACATACTGATTACTAATCTGGGCTGAACGAACGATAGTCCATCTTTTTTCCAATAGTCATTTTCTTCTTTTAAGACATGATCTTCACATTTGCACCAAAAATCTTTGTCAATCTGTGATAGAGCAGCATATGTCAGTCCTTTTATATCGCATAGTTTAAAACTTGTATTCTCAGCTGCCACCTGCCCTTTAATTTTTGCCCAAACGAGTTCAATGGGGTTTAATTGTGGATGATAAGGGGGCAGTCTCAAGCACGTATGACCATGCTGTTGAATGATTTTGTCTATTTGGAATACTTTGGTCTTTTGCGATTTCTTAACAAGTGACAGTAATTCAGGTTTCAAAAATCCCTCGTTAAATGGAATTCCTTCCTTTCTTAGCCAAATCTTTATAACATCTTTTGTACTGGTAGATGTAGGAATTTTGTCTTCTTCTGCCACAGCGTTGTGGTACGACGCGTTGTCCATTACCAGACAGGATGGTCTGTCTAGAATTGGAAGATGAGCATTTTCAATCCACTCTCTAAATATATGGCCATTCATCTCGGTGTGATAGTCCCTGTTGTCAGTATAATTAGAGGTGAATATAAGTTCTGCATTTTTCACCAACCCTTCTTTTCGGCTGCCTGCATGTGCCATTATAATACGCTGTCCTTTTCCAGTGGGTACACATCTTTTAATACTTCCATCTGATAACTGCCATTCCTTTGCACTTGTGTGGTGAGAATTTATCCAAGATTCATCTAGAAATACAATATCATAACCTTGGTTACGCATTTCCCGTACTTCACGTAAATATTTACTCCTCATAGAAACTAAGTGCGGCTTCTCGCAGATGACATTTCTACCACTATCGTACTTTCTAAACGTAAAACCGATGCTTCTAACAGTTCTCCATAATGTTGTTTTCGACACAACAATGTCATTTTCTGCTCTCAGTCGAATTTTCAGTTTTCTTAAAGTCACAGTTTCTTTGGAATCGAACATTTTACAAATTGCTCTTCTAATCACTTCCTTGTCAAAACTATCTACTACTTTCTTTCTTCCTAGCGTCCTAGTCTTGATTGAACTGGACACTCAGTTAGCTTTAAGCACTTGTTTGAAAAAGCGTTTGCTTATACCCAATGCGTGAATAGTTCTCTTTTCTGGCTTTGAGATGCTTCGATACAGTTTTCCACGCTTAGCTTCTATGCAAAAATATTTATACACCTTTATTGCCACTGATTGCAATGTAAGGAACTTTACTTTTATACCCATTGACTAACAGATCACAAATTTAACGAAATTACCCAATAATTAGGATACGCCGTTGCACATAAATCACAACAAAACGACAGGAAATGGGATGCACCAGATATAAAATTATAACTATGACGCGTTTTATGTGTTTTTTAGTGCTTAAAACAGGGAAATTGGCGCGCATTACGTTCAAGATGACAAGTCCGTGGGTGCTCACTCATATGAAGCGGTAATTCCTCCAAATATATGGTTTGACCAAAATGCCTTAAATTTGTATACTTCAAATAAAGAATATTTAAAACTATACGTTTGTTGGTGAGGAAATGAATGTACTTCTTGGGACCAAAAAATCACAAGACCATATGCAAAATTTCAGCATTATCAATCAATTGGTTGCAGAGATATGGAATTTTAAACACCTTCAAAATATTTTGAAACGACCAATAGTACTGCTACCTACTGCTGCTAATGAACATAGAACAAGTGAGAATACATACAGGAAAGGATGGTTTGAGGCATATTTACAACCTGTGTGTATGGAGTCATCAGTATGCACATCCCTCACTGCTTGCTGCCTGAACATTTATGGGTTTATCTGGAGCGCAGTGACATTGATTCTTTATCAAACATTGATTCTTTATCAATCATTTATGTGTATTAATTATGCAGATATTTTTTTAAAAATAGCGACTTACTGTCATCAAGTTCCTCATCGCTGTGTTCTCTCTGACCAGATGATAGTGGTGTTGGTGATCTTAAATTAAATGAGCGTTCATATCCAACAAAATTACACTCATCCAAGGACTTTCCAGGTGACATAATTGGTCCACACGTCATCCGACGGTTATCAGTGTATCGTGATCTTGGAGAGCCTCTATCCTGTTTCAGGCTGGATGTACGAAGAACTGGACGGGTGGTACCAAAGAGTTCTTGATCACCCTCACCACAGAAGAGTCTGAATGGATATATTAAGACCTATAGGTTATCAACTAAACTAGTAAGAAAAATCACGGATTGGAAAATAAACCAATATGCCCATATACAAAAGCTAATAAGGAAAATCATGGATCAGAAAATAAATTAAAATATAAGGCAACAGCTAATTTGTTAAGGAAAATTATGGATCAGAACACAGACCAATAAAAAAGCTAAAGTGGTAGGAAAAAATAATGTACTGGAGCATAACCAATAACGTTTTAAGAAAAATAATGAAATAGAACATCCGCCAATAAGCTAGTAAGAAAAATAATGAATTAGAACATCGGCCAATAAATTAGTAAAGAAAATAATGAATTAGAACATCGGCCAATAAATTAGTAAAGAAAATAATGAATTAGAACATCGGCCAATAAACTAGTAAGAAAAATAATGAATTAGAACATCGGCCAATAAACTAGTAAGGAAAATAATGAATTAGAACATTAGCCAATAAACTAGTAAGGAAAATAATGAATTAGAACATCGGCCAATAAACTAGTAAGAAAAATAATGAATTAGAACATCGGCCAATAAACTAGTAAGAAAAATAATGAATTAGAACATCAGCCAATAAAGTGGAAACATTATTTAAAATCACAGATCAGAACAGGCACCAATAATTGAAGAACTTGGTTTAACAAGATTGTACAACATTTCATGGTTCATTTGTACATTTCTTTACTTCATTTATCCAACAAAACAAAAGACTTTTATATTTTCTTAAAATTGGATTGGAGATAGATGTACAATTGAAATAAGAGGGCTTGTCTCATATTCTAAAGCACGCAGCTCAAACCATACAAGAGACTTGTTTTTTTTTTCAGTGACACCTGATTTCATGTGCCTAGTCTACTGGACTAAGCCACTATTGTAAAAATGATTTTGTTAATGAAACGTAGACCTGATACAGGCCCTCATGTGGGAAAAAACAGGTAAGAGGAAAAGAGGAAGACCCAGAGTGACACTGACAAGAACATTGATGAGAGAGACAAGAGCAGCAGGAATCGGCTCCCTCAATGAGATAGAGCTGCTTGCACAGAACAGAGACAAATGGCGAGATTTGATAAAATATCTTTAAAAGAATTAAAAACTGCTAGAACAAAAATTCAGATAAGAGGAGTATCTTGGTCTATGCCCTATGGGCCGGCTACGGCTTGAAAGGTCAATAGATAGATAGTCTACTGGAGACAGTTAAACACAGATCCCATGTTCAAGTTCAGAACATAAAAAGAACCCTAGGAGTTGTCTTCTTCTACCCTTCCACATTTGCAATTTCATTGTCTTGAGGAGATATAATTTGCAGTCTTTTGTTCTTCTGTTGGCTTCTTCTGCTGTTATGTTCTTAATATTAGTGTTTTACTGATATTACATTAATTCACTTTAAAGAATTTGTCCTGCTGTCATGTCTGCTTGGGTGCAGTGGCACAGAATGATGGTACCTATCATGAATTTGAAGTACATGTGGTGTCTCACTCTGTTGTGTTCAGTGCAGAAGCAGAGTATGATAGCTTGGTCTCACCTTGAGAGTTAACAATGCCCATCCTCCTCATTGTATTTTGAATGGTCTTGTTTCGATTTTGATGATATTACTTTTTAATGAAAGATTTAACTTCCTCATAGCTGACCAGATAGTCTTCTTGTGCTAGTTTTGCTCCTTGGTCATTCTTCATAGAATGACTCATATCTGGCCCAAACTATTAATTCCTATGTCTACTGTCCTCTTTGTTATCCTTTGCTGTTTTCTCCTCCCCTCTGAAGTCCAATGTGTGGCAGCTCTTTGTGATTGTTTTTGTATCTCTTCTAATCCTATTCAGCTTTCTCATCTGTTTGTTTTCATTATGACAATCTCATCCTGATTTTGTCTCTTGAGCATATTGTTGTAGCTGATTTTGTTTGGCCAAATATTCTAAGAATTTTTGTTTGAAATGATGGTATTGGCATTTTGTTATCTGATGTTCTCCTAAAGAACCAAACTGAAGCACTAAAAATATATAACTCTCTTATATATTCTTCATGACTTCCTTAAAAATGGTGCCTGAACTGGTTTCAATCATTAGAGAGTGCAATTACTAATATTGTTTTTTTAGTTCTTTAGATAGTCTTTGTTGTGTGTTATTTATTCAATTGAAATGAAATAGGAAAGTGACAATGCTCCCTTTTCAATGATATTGTTTAAAAATGTCACCTATGTAGCCAAAAATAGCTTGCCGGAGACCTTGCTGACATCCCTACTAACAATGCTCAATGACTGCACTGTTTCTGTAAAGACTAGCCTAAGTACTTTAAACCATTTCAGTTGCTTTGTTTTTTTTCAATGTGTTTTTTTGCTGTTGAGAAAACTGGAGAAAGGAACTGACTGTTCACTCTCTTTTTGAAGGAAGTTGTTTGGAATATTTGAAAATTTGCTGTGACATGAGGTGAAGAGGACATGGGTAATTCTTGGCTGCAATGTGAAACTACTGACTCCATGGATAGAATAGAACGGAACAACTCTCTTATGTGCTTAGTTTATTTTTGTATTTTACTGGGCAGACCTCCAATGTTTAAACTGGCAAAAGTTATTCTGACTTTATTTACCCCTTTGTTGATAAATGCTGGTTGCTCCATATGGTGTTACTATGCTTCTCGAGTTCTAAGTTTCTATATTCAAAATGACAAGCTTATGGTTTTCTATTTTGAATGGGAATTATGGGCACTGTATTGATATTATAATGTATGGTCAGGAGTACAAATAGGCACTAGCAAGTACAATGATGAATGCCCTATATACAAGAACAAGATCAAGAACATGATTCAGTGAAATTATTTAAAAAACTTCCCACAATATGCTTGACTATTTATCTATTGTCCTTTTAAGTCGAAGATGGAACACAGGGTAGAATTTCTAGATTCTCCATGTCCAACGATCTTTTATACCACAGATCTTGCACAGGATCCATTTTGTATCTCATTACATGTCTCTGTTCTGGGTGAGCCGCTCAATCTCAGTAAGTGAGCTGATGTCTGCTGTAGCTGCCTCTCACTTCAAGTTTGTTAATGTTTCTCTAGGTTGGCCTCTTTTTCATTTACCCTCTCTTCCAAGTGCTTTGAGACTCTTGACTAAAATGGGGATTTTGTCAATCAGTAAACAGTACAAACTTATCTCTTGTGTACTGAAAAGGTAGGTCATGGGAAATATTGGGACAAAGGTCTACAAGTTAATAACAATATCAACCCATATTGAAAATATAATTTTTCTGGTTTAAACAAACAATTTAATTGAGATATTTAACTCCAGCCACAATGCAATTCAGTAAGTTAGTTGTGTACATTTTATTTAAAATATCAGCTCTCATCTCTTTGTGTTTAAGAAATGCTGCTTCCTCTTTCACTAGAATAAAGTAACACTCACCACTACCCTACCTTCCATATGGAAGGAATCAACGATTCACAAAAGTTTTCAAATATCAATATATAATTTTAACAAAAAGTGCAAGAGTTAAAAAGAAAAGACTGTGAGATTGAAAACCAACCAGTTCACATAATTCTATGTCTTCTCTGAATATGTAAAGTACCCACCTCTGTCTTTCCTCAATCTCCAGTCGTGTACGTAATACGGTGCCTGCTGACAGAGGGATCTCTTCTCTCTCGTACAAGGTCATTGGCGTAGACTCACCCTCATCTGAGTTAGACAACTCTACACAACTGTGAGACTGGCACAAAGCAATAGCAGGATGTCGTCCAGATGTTTGCTCCAGCATTGTCCATTCATCATTTGAGTCTGCTGAAAAAAAAAAACAAACAAGTAAACAAAATGTAGTAAAGATACGGTCTTCATATTGTCTCTCTTCTCTTTTAATTCATTTCAGCAGAAGGCATTAATTGCAATTCTCCCAATACTTTAGACTATCATAAAAACAGGGGATTTTATGTTCCCCAAATTAATGTTGCATGTTCCACCAAAGAATTTGGTGTTCTTTCTTTAGAACAATTATGTAGCTATTCTCTTTATCTTATAGTGTGTGCTCCTACTGTATGAAAACTTCTTCAGTGTTCAAGTCTTGCGATCATGCGAAATTGGCTCTTTGTCCTCTTTCATGATGGAGGGGTAACAGCAACATTATGACACACGATGGTAGCATGCAAACAAATTAAAACATATCTGATCAATTATATAATATGCTACAATATTTTAACCATCTTAGCTCTTTCCGTACGTTTCCCCGCACTGTGCCGATTTCAGTAGCGCACATTTCACTGTGCGCCATGCTTAATCTGATTAGTGTGAACGCCATCAAACCATATTCTTTTTACATGTCTTGTATCATCTTGATATTGGTGAAATCTAATAGCTTGTTCAATTATCTAAAAATTCATGTATAATATGTTATATAAATATAATTATGTAGATTGATTCTTAAAACCATAAAAAAATGTTGTCTCTGAAATCTCTTCCATTGCGGCGATAAAAAGCTTCCATACAGAAAGAGTTAAGCAACACGAGAAAGTTGACACAAAGGAGTTACTTTCACATTCCTCTATCACTGTTACCTTTAGCATTGAGGGAAAATGGAGTGTTTGTATCAGTGCCTCTCTTACATGGTGCTCATTGTGATGTCTGCTATTCCATTTATCAATCGTCTTTTAAGTCCACCCCTCTTTCCATTGTTTCTGTGTGTGAAAACTGAGGGATGCTGTCTGGTGATGATCATGCTACATGTCTCAACCATCCCATTCATTGTTTCCTATCTTGCACTGGTGTTAGTCCAACTCTTTTCCTTATATTCTCATTTTTTAACTTGTTTCCTCATCGCATTCAGTATTTTTCGTAGGGGTCTTATCTCTGAATTGACAATTTTTCTCTTTTCTTTAACTGTTAATGTCAACATTTTTCTCTTTTCTTTAACTGTTAATGTCAACATTTTTCTCTTTTCATTAACTGTTAATGTCAACATTTTTCTCTTTTCATTAACTGTTAATGTCAACATTTTTCTCTTTTCTTTAACTGTTAATGTCAACATTTTTCTCTTTTCATTAACTGTTAATGTCAACATTTTTCTCTTTTCTTTAACTGTTAATGTCAACATTTTTCTCTTTTCATTAACTGTTAATGTCAACATTTTTCTCTTTTCTTTAACTGTTAATGTCAACATTTTTCTCTTTTCTTTAACTGTTAATGTCAACATTTAAGGGATTATTCGAAAATTCCCAGACTATGACCAGAAAAAATTACGGGCTTACCATATTTAAATTTGCACAAATCAAAACTTAGACCATTCAAATAAAAAAATCAAACGTACTATCAACCCTTACGTATGCATGTGAGACATGGAAAAAGCATTTGAAAATAAATGTCTAAGGAAAATACTTGGTATAGCGCAGAACAAAATCAAAACAAATGAGGAAATTAGAGAAATCATCAATCAACCACTAATATCATCAGTAATCAAGAAAAGATGATGGACATATGTTGGACATGTGATGAGAAGAAATAATAACCGAATAGCAAAGCAAGCCCTCATGTGGGAAACAACAGGTAGAAGAAAAAGAAGTCGACCCAGAGAGACATGGAGAAGAACATTGATCAGAGAGGCAAGGCAGCAGGAATTGGCTCCCTCAATGAGATTGAGATGCTTGCACAGAACAAAGACAGATTTGATTTAATAGATGTTTTTTGCAAGGATTGAGACTACTAGAAAGAACATTTAGAAAAAGATAAAGGAGTATATGGGTCTGTGCCCTATGGGCCTGCCACGGCTCGAAAGGTCAATAGATAGATAATTAAATTTGGCTCCATTCCCTTCAAAATATACTTTTGGAATGTACATAGCAAAACCAGCACCTCTTCCATGTCTCAGAGGCACCATCATCATCATTGAGTGTCATCTTCTCATGAAAGGTTGGCTACCATGAAGTGCCATTTCACTCTGTCTCTTGTTTTGATAGTGCAGGTTGTTAGACTTAGTCTGCCATCTTGTATTTTTCCTTCCAAGATTACTTTTAGTAGGCTGCTGTGTATTTTAACAAACCCCAAAAATGCCATTTGTCTTGTTTCTCTCTCTCTCTCTCTTTCTCTGTGATCAAGACTCAATCAGAGTAGAATTCCTGACTCTCTCATGAAGTCAGCTGTCTGTTTAAGCGAATCGATTGCCCCATATAGTTGTTCTTCCAGGGAAGTGGGCGTGGATCACATTGCCCTTCTCAAGACTGTGTACTGGGGGCAATCCTGTAGAACATGCTTTGTAGCCATATTGTCCAGTGTGCAGTGGCATAGGCTGGTTGTACCTATTTTGAATTTGGTGAACATGTGATTTCTCATTCTATTGTGGTCAGTGCGTAGGCGAAGTATGATGACTTGATCCCTCCTTGATAGTTGGTGGTATCCATCACTCTCGTTATGCTTTGGGTGTTCTCGTTTCCATTTTTCATGGAACTGACCCTTGAGGATGGATTTGGCTTCATCATGACTGAGCAGATGGTTCTCTTGTGGTAATCTCCCTCCCTCTTTAGCTAATTTGTTTATATTTGTCTTCTTATATATTATATTTGTCTTCTTTGTTTATATTTGTCTATCTAATTGTCTTGCTTAAATTGTGTTTAGTAGTTCTCTTTTCATTTTTAGTAGTTTTAAAACTACATCATTTGCTTTCTTTTCTTTCTATTCAATTCTTCCTATTCTTCTATAAACCCATATTTCAAAGGCTTTAATTTTCTGTTCTGTTTTCTTGCTTAATATCCATGTTTCTGCACCATATAGGAATGTTCAGAAGATATAACATTTTGCTATTCTTAGTTTTGGGGCTGTGATAGCTCAGTGGTTAGTGAACTGGACTACAAAGGGCAAGAGGAAGGGTTCGATCCCAACCGACGGCTTCTGGGTTCACCCAGCCTTAAATGGGTACCAGATTTTTTTCTGGGAAAGTAAAGCGGCATGGACGTAATACCGACCACATTGCCCCAAAAATCATGTGCTGAAGGTCTGTAAAATTTATGGTCACTAACACCATATTTTAGGGCCGAAAAAACTATCACTACTATCTACTGCTAATTTACACATTCTGTATCAGATCTACGTTTCATTAACAACATCGTTTTTACGATAGCGGCTTGTTAAACCTCTGATCAACGGTTCTATACCAAGCCGGAGAAAAATAATTCCTCCATTTTGGAAACAACCGGAAACGGATCTCTTTGTGGAAAATTCTGAAGCAATATGGCTTACCATCAAAAATCATAAATATTATCAAAGACATGTATGATGGTTACACATGTGCAGTTCGAACAGAGGAAGGACTGAGCGAATGTTTCCCAATAGAAACTGGGGTTAAACAAGGATGTATTTTATCGCCCTTGTTATTTGGAATTGTTATGGACTTCATAATGAAGAAATGCTGCACTGGTAATAAAGGCATCGAATGGATACAAGGAGACCATTTGGAGGACCTCGACTTTGCTGATGACATAGTTCTCATCAGCAGTCAGATAAAAACGAAGCAGGAAAACACAAATGAACTATCATCAATAGCCAGCAAAATTGGGCTTGAGGTCAATCATGAAAAGACTAAAGTCATGAAAAGTTTAATTCCAACAAGTGACAAAATATACATGGAAAACAAACCAGTAGAAGAGATCGATCACTTTATCTATCTTGGAAGTCACATTGATCGAGAAGGGGATACGAGCAAAGAAATTAGAATCAGACTGGCTAAAGCAGCAATGTCTTTCAGAAGCCTTGAAAAGTTGTGGAAATCAAAACTCATTAGCACAAACACAAAACTTAGGCTATTCAAATCAAATGTACTATCAACCCTTACGTATGCGTGTGAAAGCTGGAAAACAACAAGAGATATAGAAACAAAGTTGAACGCATTCGAAAATAAATGTCTAAGGAAAATACTTGGTATAGAATGGAACGAATTCAAAACAAACGAGGAAATTAGAGAAATCGCCAATCAACCACTAATATCTTCAGTAATAAAGAAAAGACGATGGTCATACGTTGGACATGTGATGAGAAGAGATAATAATCGAATAGCAAAGCAAGCCCTCATATGGGAAACAACAGGTAAAAGAAAAAGAGGAAGACCCAGGGAGACACTGAGAAGAACATTGATGAGAGAGGCAAGAGCAGCAGGAATCGGCTCCCTCAATGAGATAGAACTGCTTGCACAGAACAGAGACAGATGGCGAGATTTGATAAAATATCTTTAAAAGAAAACTGCTAGAACAAAAATTCATATAGGAGAAGGTGTATCTTGGTCTACGCCCTATGGGCCGGTTACGGCTCGAAAGGTCAATAGAACACCATATTCCCTATACGCCACTTGGCATGACAGGGTTCTTTACTTTTACTTTTTATTCTTAGTTTTAGCCATCTTTATGTTAGTATATTTTTCATGGCATTAAAATTGCTTTTTGTCATTCCTATTTTTGTTTTGTTTATTTCAGTTTTACATTTTCCATCACTGGTTATAGGTAGTTGTAACTTTGATCTATCTTCTATTCCTCATCATCATCATCATTGAGTGCCTTCTCCGCATCAAAGGTTGGCTACCATGGAACACCATTCCACTCTGTCTCTTGCTTTGATGGTGCAGATTGTCATAGGCTGACTTGTCCATCTTTTGATGTTACTCGTCCATGTTAGTCTTAGTCTGCCTCTGCCTCTTTTACCTTGTATTTTCCCCTCTAATATCACTTTTATTAGACTATTGTGTCTTTTAACATGACCAACAAATTTCATTTGTCTTGCTCTAATTGTGTTTAGTAGTTCTTTTTTCACCCTTAGTCGTCCTTAAACTTCCTCAACCACTATTCCTACCACTTTGATATCCACTTGTAGGTTTTGAATATTATCTTTGTTTATGATCTTTAGTCTTTTTGATATTCATATTTTGCTTGTCATGTTTATTTAATTAAGTGATTGTTGTAGATCTTCATGATTTTCTGCTAGTAATCTATCTATTTATCTATTGGCCTTCCGAGCCGTAGCCGGCCTAGGGCGTAGACCAAGATACTCCTTCATCTGAATTTTTGTTCTAGCAGTTTTCAATTCTTTTAGAGATATTTTATCAAATCTCGCCATTTGTCTCTGTTCTGTGCAAGCAGCTTTATCTCATTGAGGGAGCCGACTCCTGCTGCTCTTGCCTCTCTCATCAATGTTTTTCTCAGTGTCTCTCTGGGTCTTCCTCTTTTTCTCTTACCTGTTGTTTCCCACATGAGGGCTTGCTTTGCTATTTGGTTATTATCTCTTCTCATCACATGTCCAACATATGACCATCGTCTTTTCTTTATTACTGAAGATATTAGTGGTTGATTGGCGAATTCTCTAATTTCCTCGCTACGTTTCATTAACAAAATCGTTTTTACGATAGCGGCTTGTTAAACCTCTGATCAACGGTTCTATACCAAGCCGGAGAAAAATAATTCCTCCATCTTGGATACAACCGGAAATACTGACAGTATATTTTTGGTTATTGATTATCTTTCCATTAATGTTTAGGCCTTGTATCCCTATGATGATCCATGTTTTTAATGATTTGCTCTGTGTATAGAGTGAACAAGTTTGGTGATAGGGTGCATCCTTCCCTGTCTTACTCCTTTCTTTATATCAATAGGTGTAGAGTTCTTTTTGTTATATTTTATTATTGCTGTTTACTCCCAGTATAAATTATATATTAGTCATGTGTCTGTGTCATCTAGATAGAGCTTTTTTTCTAAGACAGTCCAAAGCTGCCTGAGATTCCAATATGATGTCATCTACAGTGTTGAAAAGAAACGTTTCAGCTTGAATTTCATTTCAGAGAACAATGTGAAGCCACAGAGGGCTTCAGATGAATATGGAGGGTGCAGAATCACTGACAGATTGTTTTCTATAAATAAAAATTGCATCATTCTGAGTGAAGTGTGAGCTGAAGCGCTCTTGTGATACAACAACCAACTGCATTTTATGCTTAAGTTCCAGTCATCATTACTACACATCTTCTCTAAAGCACCTTAAAATATAATCCAGCAATAGAATTCAGAATTCACCTCCGTGTCAGAAAGAACAAATCTAGGTGAAAGATGTCAACATAACAAGAAAATGATGAGCATGCATTTTTGTGCACTCCTAAGCTGAGATGTCTTTTTTTCTCACTTTGGTAACTGTGAGCTCTTTCACTGTGATGACTTGTTTTGACTCTGGATCATAGCTGTAAATTCAACTTTCTTCGCCTATGATGATCTTAGAGATTAAGGTTTCACCATTGTTAGCCATTTCATGCAACTCAAGGCACACATCAACACACCTCTGTTTTGATTGAATGTCAAGAGCTTGGAGACAAACTTTGCAGCAATGTGATGCATGTTCAGACTTCCTGTTAGGATCTCCTGACAGACTCCATAACTGATTTCAAACGTGAATTTCAATTGCTGAATTGGTCACCTATGATTCTCATGGATCAGATCACAAATTTTTACCACATTTTTGGACATTTTGCTGGTGAATTGATGCCCTGATCACTTGCCATTTTGAACATAGATTTAACAGACTTGAAATGCAGGTACCTGTCACAGAGCTATAGAATGTTCCACCAAAGGATTGGATGAGCACTTCAAAGGTCTTGCTAGCAGAATAACCAATATGATGCAAATACGCTGCTTGAATTTCTCTAATTTATCAACAATTGTACTGATTGCAGAACATTTCATACATGAGGTTGGAAAATGGAGTGTAGAAGCTGACCATATGTAGACAGCATGATGTCATGTATCCTACACAAAGTCAGGACGTGTGGCAAAGCTAACCTTAAAATATTCTTGCTGATATGTCAAGGTAATATGTTATTCTAATTACAGTTTGAAAACTTTGTGATAGCCCCACTTACAGAGCTTGCTTTGTATTAGGTTCTATATGTTTGTTCTGTAACACTGGAGTCAAAGATAATCACTTAGTGGGTAAAAGCATAAAGATGTATCAAGATGCAAAGCTGCTGTAAAGCTGATGATTTAATCACTTGGTTTTCTTTACAGCAACTCTTGTCAATGTCTGTTTGTATTTTCCCATTGGATGATATGACATTTTCTAAATATTTGAAGTTTATTGTTTGCTTCAAATTATTGTAGAAGATTTGTGCTTTATTACTTTATTTTATCTTGCTACAAGTGTCATTACTGTTGTCTTGTCTATGCTTATTTTCATATTGTATATTTTGCATACTTTGTTGAGACCATTTAACCTTTTAATTCATTTAATGATAGAGTAATAGTTTAAATGAAATAAACATATAATTAAAGCACATTTATAAAAGTTACACCAGAGAATAAAAAAAGTAGCTAAAGGATTTAAGGTAGACCATTAAAAAAAAATCTGAAACAAGAAAGTAGAAAGAATGAAGAAAAATATGGAATTAAAAAACAAATATATAATTCACCAGTGTGTCCAATGACCTCCTTGAGATCTTCTTTCATTTCTTTGTCTTCCTCCTCTTCATCTTGTGAAATCTGTCCTGTCTTGTTAATGTCTTCTTGCATTTTCTTGACCTATAAAATATATAAAATTATTACATAATCATTCAACTTGACCAAAAAAAAAAAAAAAAAAATTGAATCAATGAACAAACAAATAAAATATCACACAAAGTCAGCGAGATATGGTATTTTAGAGGCATATGTTGTTTTAGAGGTGTATTAAGAATCCTAAAATGGTCAATACAACTACTAACAAGGTATTGTTAAAATAAAAGGTCAATGCACATCAAAAAGATGCTTGAATTAAAAAAAAAACAACATAATTTATATATTTAACACAAAGAAATCTATATTTTCACACACATCTCAGACAAGCAAACAATCGACAAATTTGCTCAACTACACAAGGAGATTCCACTTAAGCCCATATCTGTATAGTTTCGCAACATTAATATATTATAATATGACTGTACTAATGAGGAAAATACATTGGTGGTTAATTGTATCCTTCCATCAGGCTATACAAGGTTGTCTCCATTAGCTTTTGACTAGGTGTCTAAATCACAAGATAGTAGGGATGTTTTCTGTTAGGGTATACCACTTTAGCCTTTTGCTCTCCCAAGCACTCCTGCAAGCCAGCAGTACATCTACAAGGTAGTACTGTCTATTGCATATAGTAACAGATAAAAGTAACTTGACAATGTCATGGCTAATAATAAAGCTTCTGGTGTAGATAAAGTATCAGCAATGATGCTGAAAGCATTTAATTCTCAAAACTTACTCCACTTAAAAACGTTATTTAAGAAATTCTGGGATGAAGAAAAAGTTTCTACAAACTGAAAGAAAGGGATAACTATCAAACTACTTAAAAAGGCACTCCTAGAGTTTGCAATAACTGGAG
Organism: Megaustenia siamemsis; assembly: GCA_032433765.1. Classification (NCBI taxonomy): domain Eukaryota; kingdom Metazoa; phylum Mollusca; class Gastropoda; order Stylommatophora; family Ariophantidae; genus Megaustenia; species Megaustenia siamemsis. The sequence goes on from JAVIAB010000008.1 coordinate 60,054,244, forward strand.
AGAAATAAACACTTTTATCAGTTGCCTCCAAGGTTTTCTGTAGAATCATGTTGAACAGAATAAAAGATGCTGTAGATAATAGTATGCATGAAAAACAAGCAAGATTCATAAAGGGGATAAGCTGTCTTGATCAAATATTCACTCTAAGGATAATACTGAAACAACATACAGAAAAACAACAACCATTAATCTGCAATTTCATTGATTTTATAAAAGCATTTGACAGCATACATAGATTGTCCTTGTGGAATATCTTGAAACATTACGGAATACCACCAAAAATGATCAAATTCATAACCCAGAGAGCAATATATATCTAAATAGTCAGGCATTGGAAAGAGTAGACCACTAATATTTTGGTACCAATATAAATTAAGAAAGTAAAACAAAGAAAGAGATCAGAACCAGGATAGCAAAAGTAGCAGCAAATTTTAAAAACCTGGAAAAATTATGGAAATAAAAATACTAAGCATGAAAAGTAAACTTAAAATATTAATCTAAAACGTATTATCAACTCTTACCTCCTCATGTGTAAGCTGGAAAAGAACAAAATAGATTGAGAGAAACTAAAAGGTTTTGGGGACAAATGCCTGAGAATACTCTGCGCACAATGGAATGAATTCAAGACTAATATAGAGATAAGGGAAATGGCCATGCAACCAATGATCTCATCTACAATTAGGAAGAGAACATAGACATATGTTGGACATGTGCTGAGAAGATAACACGGGAATTCCAAAACAGGCTCTCTATGGGAAACAACAGGATATAGAAAAAGAGAACGACTTAGAGAGACACTAAAAATAATACTTATAAAAGATGCAAAGTTGGCAGGCATAGACTCAATAGATAAGATCAAATATCATGTCAAGTAATAGAGTTGCATGACAAAAAACACTATGAGCCCTATGTGACATCTGGTGGCACTGGAAGAATCAAGATCAAGACCACTGTCTCTTATGCTAAGCACATCCTATAAAACAAAAAAGGGGCTGTGAAAAGAGCTGAGCAGAACAAATTGTTGGTGATTAAAATCAAATATGGGCTTGCTTCTAAGTAAGAGAGATAATTGTTGGTGTAGCCATTAAACTAAAACATGGACTTGCTTCTATGTAAGGGAGGTAATTGTTGGTGTAGCCATTAAACTAAAACATGGACTTGCTTCTAGGTAAGGGAGGTAATTGTTGGTGTAGCCATTAAACTAAAACATGGGCTTGCTTCTAAGTAAGGGAGGTAATTGTTGGTGTAGCCATTAAACTAAAACATGGGCTTGCTTCTAAGTAAGGGAGATAATTGTTGGTGTAGCCATTAAACTAAAACATGGGACTGCTTCTAAGTAAGGGAGGTAATTGTTGGTGTAGCCATTAAACTAAAACATGGACTTGCTTCCAAGTAAGGGAGGTAATTGTTGGTGTAGCCATTAAACTAAAACATGGACTTGCTTCCAAGTAAGGGAGGTAATTGTTGGTGTAGCCATTAAACTAAAACAAGGATTTGCTTCTAAGTAAGGGAGGTAATTGTTGGTGTAGCCAATAACTAAAACATGGACTTGCTTCCAAGTAAGGGAGGTAACTGTTGGTGTAGCCATTAAACTAAAACATGGACTTGCTTCCAAGTAAGGGAGGTAATTGTTGGTGAAGCCATTAAACTAAAACATGGACTTGCTCCTAAGTCTGGAAGGAATTTTGTGTTAGCCAACCTTAGCTACAAACAAATATATGACTTGGTGAATTATGACAGAACTGATAGCTGCAGCAGAAATTATGAAGGGTATCATAACTTGCTGATATCTTCAGTATAACAAAGTCAAAAGAAATATTAATGGAATAATGTGTTCTGAAATGCTGCATTAAAAAGAAACTTGTGAACAAAAAAATTACAGCCACCAAACATCAGTTATCATCCTTCCAGACAAGTTTACAGGCCAGTGAAATAGATTTCCAACTAGCAGTAATAATCACATGACCATACTGTAAAAGTACTTGGGGGCCTCGGTTGTCTAGTGGGGAAACCACCCAACTGGGATACCAACGTTTGGACAATCCGTGTTTGATTTCTGCTGGAAGTAGTGTGAGTTGTACTCGTGGTTGGAAAAAAAATACCCCCGTGGTCAACCCAGCTGCTTGCAGAAATTTGTACCAGGGTATAGTACTCTGGGAAGGTGAGGAATGCCGCCTCACATCATGAGTTTCGATGCTTCAACCAACATTATCCAGAAGTCTCCGAACACTTCTGGATAGGCAGACGAACACATATGGGTGATTCCAGTCTCATACTTTACCTTTACCATACTGTTCTAGATTACTGCAGGCCCACATCAGTCATTCACATCCTAATGAACGTTTTAATTACAAAAACAAAAAGTAATCCTCATCTTCCATTGATAATTGAGACTACTAAACTGTTAACTCTTAAGTTAAAGAATATATTTAGCTAAAAGTTACAATGCTTTCTTCTGATCTGTTTGTGTGTTTGGAGTGACATATAAAATACATGTTCTCAAATATATTACCCTTCCTGGTTTCCAGGGAATTTTTTCCCTAAAGAAGTACTGGCGAACACCTGGTTCAATCCTACTCTGAGGACTTCTGTTGGAGTTGATGCTACCTCCAGCAACTTCAACTTTTGCATCTATTTCTTGTTTTTCTGGTAGAGTATTTCTAGACTTAGGTGACTTTTCAACTGATTCTTTCTGTTGCACAATGGCAAGAGCACATTGTGGGATATCTTCTACACCTGTTTGTTTAACATCAACAATTTCTGTTTCTGTCAAGTGATCACTTTGGAATGAAGTAATGTCTGAAGATTTTCTTCGGCCTGATGGTAACTTGGTAATGATGGTTGATGAGAAATGAGTATTTGTATTGGGAGCTGTTACTGGTGAAACTAGGCTTGCATCCAGGGGAATTTGACCTCCTCCTAAGTAAAAATGAACATCAGAAGTATAACTTCCTGTGACAGACTTTTCAGGACTGAGATTGCTAGAATACAAATTAGAAGATGAAAAAATTGGTTGAAATTCAGGCACTTCTGTCCTAAAGGGAACAACTTTTGATTCTCCATCAAGGTTTATCTTGGGCCTAACCGTGTCCCACTGTGAAAAGACTGTCCCAATGATTTTAGGTGTATCAAGGCCAGAAGCAGATGACTGGCTTTCACTGCAGGAATTATCCAAGGGTAATGGGTCAATAAAAGACTGATTGTCTCTGCCAGTATCACCCTTTTCCATCTCCACACTGTCCATTTTAATCCAGGAACTGTCTGGTTTTATTCTTGGACCCAGAGCACCTAAAGATTGCCGAAACTGTAATGAACTGCTGCCTTCTGAAGAAGAAAATGCTGCGCAGCATTCAAGTTCTGAACTCAATTCTCGTTCTTGGGTAACTTCTCTGATAGGTAATGAGGCTTCAGTAGATGGTCTTATGATGGGTATTGGGACTGAAGGTGTTTGAAGGGCAATTATTACATCTGGCATTTGACATGAAACATCAGACAGAAGTTCTTTTGTGGAATCTGCACTGCGAGACTCTGCTGCTTCAAGATCTATACCTACTGGCAGGATGTCTGAATCATACAATTGATCTGAGGAATGAGAGACAGAAAAACAAAATTAATAAATACAATTTTTTTTTTTCAAACACAATCTACACTTTGTAAAAATTGCGATGATGTCATAAAAATGGAGCTGCTTTTTTTCTTTTTTTAAATCAATTTTGCCAATTTTCAAGTAATTTATTTTCCTCATGATGGGGAAAATGTCTTCGGTTGTCAGTGAGACATCAAAACCTTTGTAACATGGGATAGGCAGCGAATGACACTAAAAGGAAGCAGAACATACGACAGGAATGATGTCTAAAGGCAGACGTGTCATCAGACAAAGTAACACCTCTGGTAACCACAGCGCCATGCAGTCAAATTTCAAGACATAAATTTAATCTAAGCCAGGAGATGATTCTCACATCCAATTTCCACGTCTCTTCTTGGGTAAACACTAAGCTGTGTAGCAAAAGTTCAAAGAAAATCTTATTTTCCAACCTTCAAATGTAACAATCAGTGTTCATACTTTTTACAAATGTTTCATTAAAATATGGCTCAAGGATAGGTGTCATAATCTAGGGTTAAACTCATACTAAGCATCTTACACAAACATCAATAATGAATGGAATACATTTAAAGTACCAATGCTGTATTGAAGATGATATTGTTGTTTCATTTGCATACACCAGCATTATATCTCTAGCAAAGTCTAGAGGGACTGAATTTTGTGTGAATATCACTTTTTCTTACTTTTCACACTGGCAACTGTGTGCACAGGTGTCCCTTGCCATACAGGCAGATATTCTCTGGCTTCAGATGTACTCTCATATTTTATCATTGAGAGATTTGATGTTTTTAGGTAGATTTTTTACTATAAATTTTGCCCGGGCAGTGGCCATCTTTAACCTACTCTTTTCAATTTTCAACTGCTGCGGGTTGTTTTCTTTTATGTGCAAAGAATATGCATAGGACTTCTTGTTTATTGATGTTGCCCAAGAGGGCTACACATTGAATCTCACTATTTAGAGGCAAGGGGAAGATAGAGCCATAAAGAAATCACAGATTCAAAGTGAAAAAATCTCACCGACTGATGGGATTCAAAACCAGGAATTTCTAGACCTGAGGATGACATCTTACCTCTAGGCCACCAAGCCCTCGAAGATGATATTAATGAAGGGGGTGAAAATGAGGGGAAAATTACATAACAAAGCTGTAAAAAAAAGTATAATAGAGTAGAACAAGGAAGTCACAGAGACAATACAAACAACACCAAAAAAAAGTGAAAAGGCCTAGATGAAATTTTTAAAAGTAGAAAAAATATACAGCATATCAGTGTAAAAAAATTAATAAATAAAAAGCATAAAATCAAGAAAACAGAAGAAGTTCGTTTAGTTAAATTAAGATGACAAACAACAATCCAAACATGTAAAACAAATATCCGTGAGACACAAACAGAACACAATATCTAATGTAAGTCAAAGAAAAATCAAATGGAAAGAATGCTCTGAGGAATATCCTTTGATCCAATGGCATAAAATATGAATTTTTAAAACTGGAATGTGTGTATTTCCTGCCCATTGTGGCTTGGAGCCAAAAAAATAACCAACATATTGGATCATGAAATAGAATATAGTCTATCTATCTTTCGACCTTTCAAGCCATAACCGGCCCGTAGGGCATAGACCCAGATACTTTTTCTCTTATCTAAATTTTTATTCTAGCAGTTTTCAATCCTTGAAAAGATTTTTTATCAAATCTCACCATTTGTCTCTGTTCTGTGCAAGCAACTGTATCTCATTGAGGGAGCCGATTCCTGCTGCTCTTGCCTCTCTGATCAATATTCTTCACAGTCGAATGTGTCATCAAAACGTGGGTCGGTCTCTTTTCCTCTTACCTGTTGCGTCCCACATGAGGGCTTGCTTTGTTATTCGGTTATTATCTCTCCTCATCACATGTCCAACATATGACCGTTGTCTTTTCTTGATTACTGAGATATTAGTGGTTGATTGGTGATTTCTCTAATTTCCTCATTTAATACATATAGTAATATATATAATATAAAATATAGTACAGACATTTAAAAAAAAATGGTAAACTTAATGAAAAACACATAAATAAATTAAAACCATTGTTGTTTGTGTTTGCCAGCTTTATATCTGTAGTGAAATTCCAAGTGACTGAATTTTGCGAGAATATCACTTTTTCCTATTTTTAGATCTGGCAGCTGTGTGTTCGGGTGTCTCTTGCCATACAGGCAGATATTCTTCAACTTCAGAGGTACTCTCATATTTTTATCATTGAGAGTTTTAATGTTTTGGGTAGACTGTTTCTTATGAATTTTTCCTAGTCAGTATTTTTGGTCTACTCTTTTCAATTTGCAACTGACAATGGTTCTTTAACATGTCCAGAATGCACACAGGACCTCCTGCCTTTTTGCCATTATCCCAGAGGGCTAGACATCAGATCTCATTACCTAGAGACCAGGGTAGGGTAAAATGATTCCTTTTTTTTTCTTTTTAAAATTTTCCACAGTCTGTGGTGGGAATCAAAGGAGATAAGTACAGATAAATATCATCATCATCATAATAATATCTATCTATCTATCTATTGACCTTTCGAGCCGTAACCGGCCCATAGGGCGTAGACCAAGATACACCTTCTCCTATATGAATTTTTTGTTCTAGCAGTTTTCTTTTAAAGATATTTTATCAAATCTCGCCATCTGTCTCTGTTCTGTGCAAGCAGTTCTATCTCATTGAGGGAGCCGATTCCTGCTGCTCTTGCCTCTCTCATCAATGTTCTTCTCAGTGTCTCCCTGGGTCTTCCTCTTTTTCTTTTACCTGTTGTTTCCCATATGAGGGCTTGCTTTGCTATTCGATTATTATCTCTTCTCATCACATGTCCAACATATGACCATCGTCTTTTCTTTATTACTGAAGATATTAGTGGTTGATTGGCGATTTCTCTAATTTCCTCGTTTGTTTTGAATTCATAATAATATACATAATATTAAATAATATACATCAGATAAATATAAAAAATATTAAATACTATGTGGGGCCACAAGTATAGCCGGAGAAAACAAATAAAGTAAACATAAAATGGTATTGAAAAGCTAAACTAACAGAAGAACAAGACAAACTAGAATCAAACCCAGGACGTCCAGAGGCTAACATATTACCTCTTTAACTTACCTACCCCTCCCCCTCCTCCTCAATGAAAACTATAATAGCTGGTAGTAAGCAAAAACAAAAAGGAAATAAGATATTCAACACCACCTGGATAAATGGGTCAGTTACTCATAGCTGGCTCCCAACATCATAAGCAACAGCTATTGATCAAGATCCTACTCCGCCTTTCTGTGGTAGCTCTGGTAACAGACTAACCAATCTGGCCAAGCGGGTAGAGTGCAAAGAAGAATATCAGCCTGGTATCCAAAAATGTCATGCAGAAGTTGAATGAGTTGGGCTGAAATATCATAGCTATTTGTAGCCACATCACAATGCATCTAAGTCCAAATGACATCACTTGTAAGTAAAGACAATGAAGAGAAGTGGTCATTAGACAAACATAGAAGAAAACAAAATTCTTGTCAATCTGAATAAACAAAGCATAGAAGATAGAATATCATCTATAATCAAGACAAAGAAGGTGGTCATATATGTTGGTCATGTAATGAGAAGAGACAACAAGAGATCTTCAATGCAGACCCTCAAATGGGAACCAGAGAGTTAAAAGGGAAAAAGGCTGACCTAGAAAAACACTAAAAGGATTACAGAGGAAAGAAGCAACAACAGTAGGCATCGGCTCCCACCCATGCCAAGACTGAATAACTCACCCAGAACTGGGACATGTGGCAAGATACAATGCAGGTTCTGTGCAAAGTTCTGATGCTTGATAACAAAGATCATTGAATACAGAGTATAAAGCTCATTCAGACCAGTTACCTGTGTTATCAGTTAACCTGTATATTTCTGTATGAAAAAGACAACATTAAAATGAATACCTTTATGTAAAGAGCCCATAAACTCTTCCTGACAAAGCACACTCTCAGAAGCAGACTGCCAATCAGTGTGTGACATCATGTGGAAGAGACTGTCTCCTAAAAAATAGTCTGGCTCCAAATCATCTTGGGAACCTTCATCCAGGAGGTTTTGTTCCGACTTGCTGCGGAATATGTCCCGTTTATTGCTGAAGCCAAAAAAATAATTAAATGAAAAAAATAGAGAAATTTCAAATAAATGTGTGCTTTAAATGAAAACAGCAAAGAAAATAACACTCATCAATGACAATATAGTCAAGAATATGATTAACAAATAAAAAAAAGCCATTTTTCTATTATTTTTACATACAATTTATCTGTATGGCTTACTAGGGAGATATTTCTGTACTCTTTTATGCTGTATTTCCTTTTCCATATTGGAATTATGATGGATTGTTTCCAGTCTTCTGGAACTTCCCAACTTTATGCTACCAGTGCCTTAGACTCAGGAACTATTAGAAAAATAACCACCACAGAAACGAAGTGTAAAAGAAATATGACAAGAAATGGTCTGAGAAATGATCAGAAAAGAGAAGTTATGAAAAGGACTAGAAATGGAAACAGAAATTGAATACATAAAGCAACAACATATCAAGTGGTTCAGGCATGTGGTAAGACATAAAGAGCTAAATCTAATACAATGAGTTACCAACAAACGATACGAGAACACCAGACCAAGAGGCCGACCAAGAAAAAAAGTGGATAAATGGAATACTAGAAAGACTTGGAAGTATAACAGCAGAAGCCAATAGAAGAGCAAGAAACTGTGAGCCATATCTCTCTTTGACACTGGAAGGCAAATAAGAAAGGAAAGAAAAAAAAAGAAAGAAAATTTCAAAGTAATTATCAATGGCATTAGTTCCTTTGGAAAAATAATTTGTGACATACTTTATTAAATTATGTTTGTGAGGCAATCTGTGATACTAATTTATATTTAGATAATAGCTGGGGAGAGTGAGAAGGAATTTGTGACATACTTTATTAAATTATGTTTGTGAGGCAATCTGTGATACTAATTTATATTTAGATAATAGCTGGGGAGAGTGAGAAGGAATTTGTGACATACTTTAATAAATTATGTTTGTGAGGCAATCTGTGATACTAATTTATATTTAGATAATAGCTGGGGAGAGTGAGAAGGAATTTGTGACATAAATTATTAAGTAAAAAATGTTTGAGAGAAATCTGTGTACAAATTATGAAGGATTTCTGTGATACTATTTTTATGACTGAATTATGGTTGTGAAGAAATGTACAGAGCAAGAAGGAATGTATAATTAGCTCTTTCTATACAGAAGCTTTTTATCGATGCAACAGAAGAGATTTCAGAGACAAAATTGTTCATGGTTTTAAGAATAAATCTACATGTTTATATTTATCTAACATATTACATATGAATTTTTAGATAATTGAACAAGGTATTAGATTTCACCAATACCAAGATGATACAAGACATGTAAAAAGACTATGGTTCGATGATAGCTCACACTAATTAAATTGAGAGCGGCACATAGTGTGGCGAAACGTACGGAAAAAGTTAAGAAGAAATGTTTATTAGAGAAAAACTATACACAAGTTTAAATATATCCTTAAATCTGAAGTTTTAATCATCTTTATTGCAAATTGGGATCCCCTCATGTACCAGAGTTTAGTTTAGTAGGGTTTAGAATAGAAGGGGAATGACCTTGTAGATTGTAAGGCATAGTAAATGTTACCAATGGTCAGTCAAAAGTCATCTCATGAGAGTCATGGTCCAGGTTTTTGGTCATGTGATTACCACTGAAGGTCAGTCTGATTTGTTCAATATTTGACGGTTGTCTGCCAGCCATTGAAGAGAGAATGTTGCATTAGATAAGATATGAGAATTTTCTGGTGAGAATGGGTATCATCTTGTGTAATAGTATTCCACTGAGACCCATTGTTGGTTAAGTCAGACTTAATACTATTATCAGACATTATCTGAGAATAAACATAGACCTAAACGTTTCCCGCACCCACACCATATTTTAGGCATGGCTTTAACAAATAAAATGTTTGATATTGATACGAGATGCTAATAATTCAGGAAACGAAAGACAAGTAAACAGATATGATAATCTCTAGGAGGTGAGATTAGGTAAAGGTTAAGCTACTCACAAAATTGTTTACTTGCCTTTGAAGTGAAATGTTTGCACGCGATTAAAGAAAGATGGCAGAACCAATATTGGTTCCTACAGCATTTAAAGAAGGATAGTTAGCTTTTGGCGATTAGATGGGATGAGCAATTAGATTCAGAGCGACAGGACTTTATGTGGAATTCAAAACTTAGAGAAACATTCAGTGATGTTCTAGTGAAGGATTATTCAGAAAGATTTACTTCAAGGAAGATGTCTAGCTAGATGTAGATATTTCAGGTCTAAAAAGAGATCAGTGTTTATTAAGAAAATTAAAGCAAGGAATATAGAGATTTCATAGGAATGGTTGTTGATATAAGTTATGCACAGAAATCATATTATCATGTGTGTTATTTTATGGTAAGTGCAAGAAGTTATGTTGATATATTTACAGAATCTTGGAGACCGAAATATAACAATGGTAGTAGCCAAGACACAAATGCAGAATTTCTGCTAATGATATAGTTTGATAGATGTATAGATGGCCACTTCATGTGTAATGACTGAGATATAACCAAGATATGTATCCAGATGACTTATGAAGTGTAACTCAAGAACTGTGTGAATAAACTTTTGTATGAGATCTAGATGGCGTCTTGTGTCATCATAAAAAGTGTTGAACACAAGTATTGCAAAGAATATTTGGAGGTGCAGTTTCTGTGTTGTGAATTAATTCTGTTGTGCTGAGCACATGCTCGGTGGAGAATTGTTGCATGTGCAGAGGATTGTTTGGACTTACATATTCTCTATCATTTGTGTATAATTAATCACGTTGTACTGTCACAGTTACACTTAAAGGCTGACAAAATCTAGGTTCAGATAGTAGCCATGATTACAGAGAAGATTTCAGTTAAGACATATTAAGAATATTAGGATTGATTGGTCCATCTTGGACAGTGTTTGTTGTCTATGTTACAACAAACCCCAGAGGTTTGTTAGACTTAAGAAGTAGAAGATGTGTTTGAGCCAGTCTCCTGACATTTGATTCCATATGAGTCACTGTGTTTGATGTCTATGTTACAACAAGTCTATCCATTGTCTCAGTCCAAGAGATCATGCAAGCAGTCACGAAGAGGACAGATTCAACAAACGGCCATTCTGCATAAATATAAGAAGACCTGTGCACAAATAAATAACAACTCTATTTTACTTATACCTGGCTGTGAGAATCCCTTCATATGTCCTTAGCTGTTCCATGAAGCCTGAGTTAGGGTGGACACAACTGCGACGCTCCTTCACATACTGGTAAGCCTCATCAACTGACATTCTTTGATCCTTCATTATAAATGCCATCACCTGAGAGGCAGAAAGCTTCACTATACTCTATGGCTGTTCTGGTATAAATTACACAAATCTACAACAGTTGAAGAAGTATATGTTTATTCTCTTGATAATAAGACAAAAATAATCACATATAATTTTATGTTACAGTTACAGAGATCTAAGACAGGACATAATAACAAATGTTTAAACTTATAAAGTCTTATCACGATACATAGACAAAGATATATAATGCTTATCTGAATTATGTTGATTGGGATCACAAACTAACCAGCTCGTCAGGGAGCAAAAATGGTAGAGGTGAACCAAAGGTTGCATGGCCTTTTGATAGAAATACTAGTTTGGCACATGTTTGCCACTACATAATTGTCTTTCAATTGGTCACTCATAATAGCCTATCGTAACTATTGAGCTATAGTCATCAAAGACAGAATCATTATAGAGCAGAGTTTTGTTTACTCTGCAATAGTTTCTAGAATAATGAATGGAAATTAAAACAGTTACTCTAGTGGGTTTAAATAGCTCCAACGATACTTTTTTTTACAATTTTGTTAACAAAACAAAATCCAAAACTCAGGGGTCATCGGAAGCAATAATTAGAAAGGGTAAAGGTCAAGTATGAGACTTGAACCAGCGTCTTAGCACACAAGTTTTCACCCATATGTGCTTGGCCACCTATACAGAAGTGTTCTGAGCCTTCTGGAGAGTGTCACTTCAAGCATCGAAACTCACGATACGAGGCGGCACTCCTCACCATCCCTGAGTACTACAACCCTGGTACCCATTTCTGCCAGCGACTGGGTCGACTGTGGGTTTTTTTTTTCCCCCAAACAGTCTGCATTTGCTTCAAGGAATGTACAATTCATACTGCTTCCAGCGGGAATTGAACACGGGTTGTCCGAACATTGGTAGCCTAGTCGGGTGGTTTTTTCAAAGAGGCTACCGAGGCCCCCAAAGGTTAGGAAGGTATTGCCCGTGGCAAACAATGAAATATCAACAATCTGTTTTTTGGGGTCACAAATTTTATGAAGGTGTCATAACATAGGGTTAAAAAAGGGAGTTAAGTGGGCATAGATGTATTGTGTTGTTGTTCACAGCATGTGGTCATATTTGAGGTTTTTAGCCCAACATACTTGATTGGCAATTTTTGGGTATCAGGCTACCTTTACCCAAATGACTTCAAATGGCTTGGCTAGATTGATTAGTTAGTGCCTAGGGGCACCACAAAGAGGTGGAGTAGGATGTTGATTATTCTGGTTCACTAATCCTGATGCAAGCGGCCAACTATAAGTCACTGATCGCCTTGAGCTCTGATAACTGGTGCCTTCATCTCCACTCCCATTGTAACATCACATTTACTTACTGTTGAAGCTGAGCGACTGACTCCCATCTTGCAGTGAACTAGCACCTTGGAATCATGGCTCCTTCAAAATATTAAAATTAAAAAAATATTGTTTAGCACAACAGCATATAATCACTACATATACATTTTTAAAACATTTACTCATCTATGAAAAATTTGTTTGGAAATTACACATTGAGAAAATGCTGACTTTACAAGATAAAGTTTATGGGTTCAGTTTTTTTATATACTACTGATGTAACTCAGGAATGTGAAATATGGACATGAGCTGGGGCAGCTGGCAGGAAAATGTCATAATTTGAATTGAAATGCTACAGAGGAATCCTCAATTATTTTGGAGAGGAACAGAACATAACAAAAAGTAACTACTTTTGAAAGATGGCAACAAAGTCACCAGTGATTTCAGAAAGCTCATTGCATTGTACTGGTTTTCAGTGACTTTCTCTGTTTGTTTTTGATTCAGAGAACATGTGACCATAAGTGCTTAATTTTCGATTGAAGTCATTCGGAATTGCTGCTTGAGCAGCTGATCTTGACATGCAAGGAGGCTGCCAGGAGCTATGTCAATATCAGCTACTGAAACTGCACCAGTGCAAAACAAAGAAGATTGGCTGTTGATACTCAGATCATGCAGATTGACTCACAAAGCTATGAAAGACAATCTCTGAGGCAGAAGTGGACACAGTTTCTGGATGACTCTAAAGTGAGTGTGTTGATGACCTGGCTGTATTGTCCAGGTCACACTGGGAATAACTTTGCTGGCAACTTTGGCACTGAGTGTGACCTGATTTTGAACAGAAAGACATTGCCAAGTTTGTTCTTCATTCCTTGAGAAAATATGAGGATGGGTGGAACAAGGATGTATACATTGAGAGACTGATGAGTCCAGAGGTGGAAAAAGGGTCTGGTCAATACCGAGTGTTTAGTGGGAAAAGCTGATGTATCTACAATCAATACCTTACAGGAACAATTAGTCTGCATGCGCTTCAAGGAATGCTGAGACAGGTGGTTGGTTCTGTGGATATGTGGATGTCCGACTGCAGTTAAATGATTTCATAAATAGAATAACTACTGAACTTAATTATTAGAAGAAAAATGACACTAAAGCCATAATAAATGTCACAATGGCATTGAAAGAACAATAATGGAAGGCATAATTAATGGAAGGTGGAGAAGGGGATCACCTAATAGACAAAGGGACCAAGACATCAAGGATTTCTTAGACTACACTCATGGTGGTACGGAAAAACAATTAGACCTGAGTAATATTCACACTGGCAGTTAAATGTCTTCAGCAGTGCAGGCAACCTAATAATGATGAAGATGAACACTTATGATGACCCTGCTGCAAAATGTGGTAACTAGTTTGAAACATGGTAATTGGTTCACAGAATTAGAATAGGTGACAAAAAACATGGGAAACTATTGTCCCTCACACCTCGAGATGCAGCCCTTTGCACTGTAAGGTTAAAGCACTTCACATCTATGTGGGCATAAATATGTGGTTGGCAGTTTATACAATGCATACAGATCACAGGGAACTACAAAAACAAGAAATAAAATATGTATTAATACTTGCTGGGCATGGAGCAGGAGCTGCAGCATGATACACAAAGAAATATAATGAAAATAGAATATTAATGAATGTAGAACATTAATGATCTTGAAATTATCACCATGAAAGCATATGATAATTTTTTTAGCACAGTTGAGAGGACCCTGTCAAAATTTAGATACAATAAATTTAGTTTATGTATGAGGATCTTGTCAAAAGTTGCCATTGCTTTCTGCATGTACACCCAGAATCACCAGGCTGTATTTACTGTCTGCCTTCAGAAGGACCAGTTTTTGCTTTCTTCTTCATCTCCCTTTCAACTCCCTGTGGACAATATGTCTTCAACACACATATTCCAAGTCGCCCTGTTTCTTACCACTCTTTTAAGATCATTTTGTGTCTTCTCCTTCCTGGATCAATTATTTAGTGTAAGCTTTTCCCAGTTTACTGTTTTCATTTCAAGAAATTTCACATTATATTAACAGATATTTTTGTGGCATAGAAGGAAAATTCCTCTGTCTATTTATCAGAAGCACTTTTGATATATCTAGGGTTACTCATCACCAGGAACAGAGAAGGTCTTGCAGATATTAAAAAGAGGTTGTCAATAAAGACTAATCCTTACAAAATGATAAAGAAATTTAACTAAAAAATCTTCACACAGCGATAAGGAGATTAACTTAAAAATTATCCCACAATGATAAAGAAATTTAACTAAAAAATCTTCACACAACGATAAGGAGATTAACTTAAAAATTATCCACAATGATAAAGAAATTTAACTAAAAAATCTTCACATAACGATAAGGAGATTAACTTAAAAAATGAAGAACATGAAACGAACAAAGAGATGAACATAGAAATAATCTTACAATGATAAAGAAATTAACCCAAAAAAAAAAAATTTTTTATGAGATAAAGAGATTAATTTAGAATCATCATAAAGAAATGAACTTCAAAACAAAACTGTATGTGATATAAGGCAGTACCTGGCTTTAGAGATAAATTTGAAGGTATTGTCCCAGTGTTTGAGGAGATCTGACTCATCTACGTCATAGACACGTACATTGGAGTACACAAACCGGCCTTCAAAGAAGTTGTCGATTTCTCTGGTCACATTGAGAATGTATCCAATTCTGCAACAGATACAAAAAGATCTTTGCTACATTGAGAATATCTTTTACTAGTAAGAGAAAATCTTTGGTTCAGTTTAAAAGATCTTTGCTACATTGAGAATATCTTTTACTAGTAAGAGAAAATCTTTGGTCAGTTTATAAGACCTTTACTACATTGAGAATATCTTTTGTTAGTAAGAGAATGTCATGAAAAATATACTAACATCAAAACAAATCACACCACCAGGGTTAAAACTAAGAATAGCAAAATGTTATATCTTCTCAACATTCCTGCATGGTGCAGAAACATGAACAGTAAACAAGTAAACAGAACATAAAATTGAGACCTTTGAAATGTGGATTTATAGAATAGGAAGAATTGAATAGAAAGAAAAGAAAACAAATGATGAAGTCTTAAAACAACTAAAAATGAAAAGAGAACTACTAAACACATTTCAAACAAGGCAAATGAGATTTTTGGGGTATATTAAAAGACACAGCAGCCTACTAAAAGTAATCTTAGAGGGGAAAATACAAGGTTGTTGTTGTTGTTGTTATGGATCCAGCGACCTTTAAGCTGATGCCCTTCGACCCAATGCCATGTAGTAGTATCTGCAGGTATTTTTAAGTTCTGCTGTGGTTCCGTACAGAGTGTTCCATTTGGAGGGTCTTTGAGGAAGTAGTGTTGTTCTGATGTCAGTGAGTTTTGGACATTGAAACAGGTAGTGTTCTACAGTTTCTTGTGGGTGATTACAGAGTGGACATACTGGGGTATAGTTTTGTTGTATTCTATTAATGTGGTTATTCAGCATAACATGTCCTGTTCTCTGTCTGAAGATGGTGGTTTGGTCTATTCTTATTAGGTTGTTGATGTTGTCTTGTGGATTTGGTCTTGCCACATATTTGAAAAGCTCTCTCCCTGTTTTCCCTAAGGCCCATCCATTCAACCACTCATCTCTACTGTTGGAGTTTATGACTTGTTTGGCTGTGTCTAGTGTGATGGATGTATGTATCTGTGTTTGTCTGGATCCTCTCTTAGCTAATGTATCTGCCTTATCATTTCCTGGTATATTTGAGTGTCCTGGGATCCACTGCATTACCAATCTTATGTTATGTGTTTCAATGAGTTTGTCTGTTTCTATGATAAGCTGTGTGAGTTCTGGTTTGTTTGTGTTGGTTCCCAGTGCTTGCAGAGCCGATTTGGAATCCATAAATATGACTGTGTTTGTTTTCTTCGATGGTGTGGTATCGAAAATCCTATTTAAATGATAAATTGCTGTTTCTATAGCTGTTATTTCTGCATCATGATTATTACAGAGTTCACCACAAGGTCCATATTTTTCTTCTGCTGTTCCATCTGGATAATGTATTAATATTCCATATCCAGCTTTTGAAGTAGCGTTGGTGGCTGCACCATCTGTGTAAATATGTATCCAATCTTCTGGATATGTATCTATTGTTTTCCTTACTGCTAGTGTTATTGATACTGGGTCTGCCCTTTTATCTGTTCTGTCACATATCTCTACATTTATTTAAGGATTTTTAAAATTCGTACTTGGTGGCATTTCTTTGATGACTCTTGATGTTTGTAGTCATTTTTCAGGTAGATGGAATTTCTCTTGTATATTTCTAACATGTTGTAATACTGACATCTGCTTAATTCTTTGTTTTGGAGTCCATGTATCTACTAATTTTCTGTTAGGGTGGTCCTTCTCCATTCTTTTTTGTCTTTCATAGAGCACCATAGCGGCCTTGTTTCTCCTCAACTCTAAAGGTTTCGCAATGGCACTATATAGACATTTCTCCATGTCTTGGGAATTTTGTTTTCTTTCCATGACTTGTTTGATCAGTCTGAGTAATGTCTTTTTACCTGACTTGCCGAGATGCTTTATCATCTCATCGTGTATCTTGTCAGGCCCTGGGGATTTTCTACATTTTAATTTTTTAATGCCTTTCCTAGTTCCCTCATGTTAAAATCTTTTATACAAATATTGCAACATTTGTTGTTGGGGCTCTTTCAATTAATTTTAAATTATGTAGATGTATTTTATCGCTATCTGTAAGTTTGTTCGCTCTGTTGACTGAGGCAAAGTAACTTTAACATTTGTAAACTATATTTTTTTAGAGCTGATGATTTCATTATTAAATTTGATTGGTTTAGGATCTGGTTCTCTTTTATCACCAGACAAATGTTGCATAAGTCTCCAGGCTTTATTTCCTCCATGTCGCAGATCAAGTTTATTGCATGTTTCTTGTCATTTCTCTTTCTTTGCTTTTTTTAAGTAACTAGTTTGACCTTAGCACTAGCATTGTTATGACTTATTTTATTATTCAAAGTTGGGTTCTGCTCAAGTATTGTTCTGGCTTTCTTTCTTTCTGATACTGCTGTCTCCAGTTCTGTGTTCCAAAATGGTCGATATTGTGTTCTACATCCTTTAGGTATAGTTTGTTCTGCAGTGTTGTGTATTATTTGTGTGAACATCTCGTTTAATTTTTCCATGCTGTTGTCTGTCAGATTGTTCAGGAATTGGTCGGATTTTTCTTGATATAGCTTCCAGTCAGTTTTCTTGAAATTCCATCTCGTTCTCTGTTTTGTTTTGATTTTTGTTGTTTTTGTGTCTACTATGGTGACTATGGGTCTGTGATCACTGCCTACGTCATCAATAACTTCAATGTGGCAGTAGCTTATGAGATCAGCAGAGCAAATAGTCAGATCGGGTCTACGAAGGGAGAGATGGGCTCTATGTAGGAGAGTTGGTGTTGATTCTGCGTCCTGCATGACAGTAAGATTAGTTGATTGGCAAAGATCTTCTATGTATTTTCCTGTGGGATTTGAGTTATAATATCCCCATTGTGTTGAATGTCCATTAAAATCTCCAGCCAAGATAGTTCTATGGTAGTTGACTTGATCAAGTTCTGTTATGTTACAATTTGTGCCTGGTGGGTAAACATTATAAATATTATATTTGCTGGATGCAAACCAAATTGTGGCTTTCTGAACATCTGTCAGTTCGGCATTAGTTAGTGACACTACATCTCCCTGTATATTGTTTTTGATGTAGGTGATTATACCCATGCAGTTGTTGGTACACTTACATGGATAGCTGGTGTAACCTGCTATATGTGTGTCTATGGTCTTGTGTAGTGTTTCCTGCAGTAGGGCAATATGGATCTTGTATTTGTATATGGTTTTGGCTAGCTCTGTTTTCTTGTTTTTGAGGCCTGAAATATTAAGTTGTAGTATGTTTGGAAAATACAAGGTAAAAGAGACAGAGGCAGACCTAGATTAACATGGACGAGTAACATCAAAAGTTGGCAAGTCAGCCTGTGACAACCTGCACCATCAAAGCAAGAGACAGAGCGGAATGGCGTTCTATGGTAGCCAGCCTTCAATGTGGAGACTGGCACTCAATGATATATATATATATATATATATATATATATATATATATCTAATCCTATGGTTTTGAAAAAAAAACATAAGTACTAGCTAGCACCATACACCAAAAGCTATGTAAAATATCCTTTTCATCTCTATTACATACAGAGTACTTTTAAGTGAGAATGAAATAAGATGCAGAGATGATAAACCTACCCATTTTCAATCAGCTCTTCTAAGTTCGAAGCATTCCATTCAGATCCTAAATAAAGGAAATCTAAAATTTTGGAGGGCTTATCCATCTGTCCCACAATTCTCATGACTTCCTCATCAAAGTAACTTTTGTATGCAGTCAGGGACATACCCATTTTCTGTTCAGCAGCATTTCTCAACTGTTGAAGATATAATGAATTTATACGAAGCACAGATAAATATTAAAATAAAGAAACGAAAAAAAAAAATTAACAGATAAAAAAAAAATATATAAAAAAAAATTAATAAAAAAATTAACACTGACTAAAATGTTCTTGTTTTTATATCTTGACAATTCTGACAAGTAAATTACTCATTTGTTTCCAAAATAAATTACACATTTTTCTAAAATAATAAAAACTATTGGGACAAATATATTAAAATATTCATTAGTAAATAAAACAAACCATCAATTCACCACATGATATAAGTAAGTAGATAAATTTGCTTCAAATCTCAAACTAGAATACTTTTTTTATTTTAATTATTTTTATATTACTTATCTTCATACTAGAACAATTTATACTTGATACGTGTTATCTTTTATCACAAACAGTTAAAATGTAATTTGGTTAAAATTATTTACATTAAAGTATATCACCATGTTACAATTCCATGTTGTACACAAATCAAGTTCATCTCAATAATCAAGGTCCTTCAGATCCCTTTGGGAGCATTAACCACAGACAAAGTCTTACCACCCATCCTTATTCTTGGACATACTCTCTACCTCATACTCCCTATTCTCAAAGCCTTTCCCTTGTCCAAGAATGATTTAGTTGGTTTCCTTGTCTGTGTTTTTGTAACTTGTGGACTTTTTTTAAAAACATGTGACGATTGTTGGTCTATTCCCCCCCTCCCCCACAATGATGATGTAAACCATATTCTACAGTAAGCAAGTCCAAAACTCAGATACAACCCATATTCTACAGTAAGCAAGTCTAAAACTCAGATGTAAACCATATTCTACAGTAAGCAAGTCCAAAACTCAGATACAACCCATATTCTACAGTAAGCAAGTCCAAAACTCAGATACAACCCATATTCTACAGTAAGCAAGTCTAAAACTCAGATGTAAACCATATTCTACATTAAGCAAGTCCAAAACTCAGATACAACCCATATTCTACAGTAAGCAAGTCCAAAACTCAGATGTAAACCATATTCTACAGTAAGCAAGTCCAAAACTCAGATACAACCCATATTCTACAGTAAGCAAGTCCAAAACTCAGATACAACCCATATTTTACATTAAGCAAGTCCAAAACTCAGATGTAAACCATATTCTACATTAAGCAAGTCCAAAACTCAGATACAACCCATATTCTACAGTAAGCAAGTCCAAAACTCAGATGCTTTCCTGTAGGGCAATATCATTCCCTCTCTACTGCTCTAAATTTCTTAATGGCTTCTGGTAACTGAAATGAACAAGGACTTGTTGCTAATTACCATAACAGATGTGACCTCATCCAGGTCAAAGGTCATCATAACTTCCTTCAAAATCTGGCTGATGATCAGTTTAATTCTCTCATCCTCACTGCTGAAAAATGGTATCAGAAAAGAAATGAAACAAAAGCACTCACATGCTCTTTCACAGGACAAAAGTGAAAAAAACAAAAATGCCCTGTCTATTATAATCTACCTATTCTTTACATTAATCTCTTATGGGAGTGGTTATAATTTGTGTTCCTGTGTGTTACCGAGGCCTCATTATGAGGGAAGCAAAGAATAGTGACACTGTGACCTTCCAGGCATGTCGCAAGAGGCGACCAAGGAGGTTGATCGATGGCTTGACAAGCTGTCATTGTAAAAAGTATTGTTATGGAAACAGTGCCATATATTTTAGAGCAGTGATCTCTGCAATATGTGCCACTTTGGCACGCAAGGTTTCTGTTTTTGAGATTGTGGTTCTGCCCTATGTGCCGTCTTCGGCTCAAAAGGACAATATATAGATAGATTAGATAGATAGATAGATAGATAGATAGATAGATAGATAGATAGATAGATAGATAGATAGATAGATAGATAGATAGATAGATAGATATAATTTGTGACACTACGTAATCATTTTGAATTTTGATTTTTTTACTAATGTCTGCTTTGATGATATTTTAATAGATTAATGCACACGAGAGAAGGATTAATGGAATATATGAAATGGAATATAGGAAACATAATAAGCAAGTAAGCTGAAACACCAGCAGCAGAATTAGATGTAAATTTAGATGACTTCACCTTGAGTGAAATAGAAACCACCTTAAAGCTTATGACCAATAACAAGGCTGCTGGAGAGGATAAGTTAACAGCTGAGATCCTCAAGGCAATTGATAGCCATAATTTAATACATCTCCAAAAAATGTTCAACATCATTTGGAAAACAGAGAAGACGCCTCATAAATGGAAAAAAGGAATCATTGTTAAGATCCCAAAAAAGGGCAATCTTAGAGATTGTAACAACTGGAGAGGCGTGACACTTTTGTCAGTTGCCTCAAAGTTATTCTGTAAAATCATCCTAAATAGAATAAAGGATTCAATAGATACAGTAATGCGTGAAGAACAGGCTGGGTTTAGAAAAGGGAGAAGCTGTCTTGACCACATTTTCACTCTACGACTTATATTGGAGGAACACATTGAAAAGCAAAAACCTTTTGTACTTAACTTCATCGACTTCAAAAAAGCATTTGATAGTATTCATAGAGATTCTTTGTGGAAAATTCTGAAGCAATATGGCTTACCATCAAAAATCATAAATATTATCAAAGACATGTATGATGGTTACACATGTGCAGTTCGAACAGAGGAAGGACTGAGCGAATGTTTCCCAATAGAAACTGGGGTTAAACAAGGATGTATTTTATCGCCCTTGTTATTTGGAATTGTTATGGACTTCATAATGAAGAAATGCTGCACTGGTAATAAAGGCATCGAATGGATACAAGGAGACCATTTGGAGGACCTCGACTTTGCTGATGACATAGTTCTCATCAGCAGTCAGATAAAAACGATGCAGGAAAACACAAATGAACTATCATCAATAGCCAGCAAAATTGGGCTTGAGGTCAATCATGAAAAGACTAAAGTCATGAAAAGTTTAATTCCAACAAGTGACAAAATATACATGGAAAACAAACCAGTAGAAGAGATCGATCACTTTATCTATCTTGGAAGTCACATTGATCGAGAAGGGGATACGAGCAAAGAAATTAGAATCAGACTGGCTAAAGCAGCAATGTCTTTCAGAAGCCTTGAAAAGTTGTGGAAATCAAAACTCATTAGCACAAACACAAAACTTAGGCTATTCAAATCAAATGTACTATCAACCCTTACGTATGCGTGTGAAAGCTGGAAAACAACAAGAGATATAGAAACAAAGTTGCACGCATTCGAAAATAAATGTCTAAGGAAAATACTTGGTATAGAATGGAACGAATTCAAAACAAACGAGGAAATTAGAGAAATCGCCAATCAACCACTAATATCTTCAGTAATAAAGAAAAGACGATGGTCATACGTTGGACATGTGATGAGAAGAGATAATAATCGAATAGCAAAGCAAGCCCTCATATGGGAAACAACAGGTAAAAGAAAAAGATGAAGACCCAGGGAGACACTGAGAAGAACATTGATGAGAGAGGCAAGAGCAGCAGGAGTCGGCTCCCTCAATGAGATAGAACTGCTTGCACAGAACAGAGACAGATGGCGAGATTTGATAAAATATCTTTAAAAGAAAACTGCTAGAACAAAAATTCATATAGGTGAAGGTGTATCTTGGTCTACGCCCTATGGGCCGGTTACGGCTCGAAAGGTCAATAGATAGATAGATAGAATAAGCAAGTGAAGCCAACAGAAGAATAAAAGACCACAAACTATATCTATCTCGCCTCAGTGCTGAAAGGCAAATAAAGAAGGAAAGAAGAAGATTATTGCATATGAGTAGATTTGTTTCAAAGTTTGACTAATTTGACATGCTCTAGTGTGAAATATTTATTTATTTAAATTATAAAACAAATTTAACTTTCTAAAACTTTTCTAATCAACATTAATGTAACAAAGAAGGAGCATTTACAGATCTTTATTCTCTTTCTTTTCTTGCGCTGTTTGAGACATGTGGAGTCACTGAGAGGAGGTTAGTGTAATTGTCTAGCCTTCAGTAGTTGTGTAGCTTGAGTTGTGATGTCGAAATTAATTCATGTCTTTTTTATTCCATTCATCCATCTCTTTCTGGGTTTTCCTTTTTTTGATAGCCTGAAGTTTTCATATAATATGCTTGAGCTGCAGGTTGGTTAAGTTTAATCTCTTCAGATGTCCAAATTTATTTGATTCTTTGTTGTACATTGTTAGCAGACCCACCATTTTTCTCAAGATTTAATTTCTTATTTTATCTACTTTTGTTTACAGTTAGTTTTATATATTTCATTTTGAATGTTATTATTTTACACATGTGTCTTTCAAGAATTGCCCATGTTTGGCATTGGTAGATTATATGTCTGACATGAACAAAGCTAAAATATCAATGATAAACAGCTGTGATCTTATGATCTTAATAATGCATTAAAAAATAATGTGAATACCTTGTGAAGGTGACGGTTAACTATCTTCACAATCATCTGTCTATTTAGCATTTAAATACCTAACATCCCTTTAGCCATTAACCTCCTAATCAAATTTCTGTCACTGTGCTATATCCTTCTTCTTAGTCCTCATCCTAAAGAACCTTCCTTCCTACGTATGTATCCATACACATATACAGGGTGTTTATAAAGTCTCACTACACTTGGTATCTAGGTCAATTTGAAAAAAAATGTCTATGACGTCATCACAATATGTGCTCCCACTGTCAATGAAATTTGTTGAATAAGTTTATTGCTACTGGAAATGTGGAAGATGCTCCACGATCTGGTAGGCCTGCTGTGAATGATGAAATATGTTTAGATATCCAAGACAGAATCCTTAAAAGTCCAGACAAGTCATTAAGAAAACTGTCGCAACAAGTGAACTTACCATTGAGCACATATTGTGATGACGTCATAAACATTTTTTTCAAATTGACCTAGATACCAAGTGTAGTGAGACTTTATAAACACCCTATATATGAGTGCACAACCAGCAAGCTTCTGGAATAATCCACACAAGCCAACACTTCGGCATCTACTGAAAGTGATAGTGACTTGTTGTTGCCTGGAGTGCTTTTATGTCAGCTCTAACAATGAGCAACAAGAAACACACTAGAACACATACACCACATGCATGCAAACATAAACACAAATATAAAAAACATATTTTTATGTAATATTAAATATATATGGAGCGATAAAATGAGTAAGAGATGCAAGAAGCAAAATTGATGGGAATAAATATCAGGTTGTAATTTACACTCTATAAATATATCACACACTTTATGATTCATTTTTTAAAATTGGATAACACTTACTCACTAGCCTTTATTGAAAGACTTGAGGGAGCAAACACCTCAACTCCTTCTACATTCCTGAAAGATTACAAAAAATAAAAATGTGTCATTTATGCCAAGTTATACATTATTGACACAATAAAATAGATTTGGCAAAGTACAAATGCTATAACTGGGATTCATGCCACAAGAAATGTTACAACAGTTGAACTATTGGTATGCTTTATCATCATCATCATGATGTGCCATACTGGTTGGCGTAGGCGATCATGTCCTTCCACAATCTTCTATCTGCAGTGCATCGTATCAGTTCTGTTGTTGACTGTTTTCCATACCATGACACAAAGCTTTCCAGTATTTTCTCTCTTTGTCATCCGTGATCTCTCTTTCCTTTTATTTTGCCAGTTGCAACCAAGTATTCCAACTTTCCTCTTCTCATGATGTGCCCCCAAAAAGTTGATTGTTTCTTTCTGATGTTTTTTAGGAGTTACCTTTTTGTGTTGGTCTCTTTGAGAATTTCTTCATTGGTCTTTTTAGCTGTCCATGGAACTTTCAACATTCTTCTGAGAAATCCCATCTCAGTGGCTTCTAATCATCTTTTCATTTGTTTGTCTACTGTCCATGATTCACTTCCATAGGTCAGAATTGGTTCTATATAACACCAATGAACTCTCTTTCTCACTTCTATTGACATAGATTTGTTGCATAAAATATTCTTCATTTTCTGAAATGCTATTTTGGCTTGAGCTATTCTGCTATTTATTTCTGTGGTGCATCTTCCATCTGATGTTATAATTGTGCCCAAGTATTTGATGCATTGCACTTATTTCAGATTTGTCCTGTTTATTTTTATACTGCGTGATGGTGACGATTGTTTCTTTGATATGACCATTACTCCTGTTTTCTTACTATTCCTGTTTGCTTTATGCTTTATCACTTGAAGAAAAACCAAACAAGCAATTAAGGCTTTATTTTTTAGGATTCTTAACCCAAGATTACAATTACTATTGTGGGATTATGTTATATTACGGAACCATAGTAAAAATTACTGCCACTTAAATGTTACATTTGAGGTTCTAAAAATAGTATTTTCATTGAACTTTTGCTACATAACTGTGTGTTTACCCAAGAAGAGATGTGGAGATCGAATATGGTAATAAATTCCATAATTTACTGTCAATTTGTTGCCTGAAATCCAAACACATCCTCCCCCACAAAAAGTAGAAGTTATGCTTGTCTATATGCATGGTGGCTGTATGCCATCAGTTCAACCTGTATGTTTGGCTCCCTCAAAGTATCGTTCACTGACTATCCTGTGTCACAAAGGTTTCTTTGATATCTTACTAAAGGTTGAGGAGATTTCCCCTGTCATGAGGAAAAAAAAAAAGACAGGGGGAAAAAAAAAAAAAGAATTTCTTGAAATTTGGTGAATTTTATCAAATAGCACAGCAGCATTCTTATGATACTGTTGTAACTTTTATGTAAGATATGTTTTGTCTGAAAAAAAATCAAACATCACAGGAAACAATTCAAACACTCAGGAGTCATCAGAAGTAATAATTAGGAAGTTTGGAGGGGGGGGGGGGGGAGGAGGGGAGGAGGATGCTTGCCAGCAGCACACAGTCAAATTTCCAGAATTTGTATTTTGATATGGTAATTTTTACGGCGGAATCTTAATCGAGGGTTAAATAAGGAAGTCATTCATTTTCAGCCACTACTGACAATTAAAAAAACTACTCCAACTTGGTATTTTACAAATTCCAAACAGGCTCCTGACTGCAACAGAGATGGAAGCTGCCAGCAACTCACAGCTGATGGCTTGCACCAGAAATGGTGAACCAGAACAATTCAGACTCTACTCCACCACTTTGTGGTGCCTCTAGTAACAAACTAACCAATTCAAAAAAGCAGGGATTGAAAAGAGAAGGCAGCCCAATACTAAAAAATGCCATGCTGAATTTGAATGTGTTGGGTCAAAAAGCACAAATATACCAGAAAACAATGCACCTATGCCCATTTTAACATCCTTTTATGGACAGATGATGAAGAAATCTATCCATTCCTTTAGCATTCACCAGGTAAATGCCAGAAAGAAATTAAAAAATTCAAGAATGTTTTTTATCACCTTGGTCAATTTTCACTGAGACAAAAGCAAGCACACTTTAGAAATGCCTACTTTGTATAAAAGCACATTAATGTGCAACATATTCAGGCTGTAGATTTTGTACCAGTAGTGACTTTACTAAAAACTTAAATAGATTTATTTCTGCACTGGATAATGAGATTATTGGGCTTTTATCTGAAGTTTCCTAGTTGTTGGAAGTGACATGGGTTCTTGTGTAGAAGATGACAAAGATAAGCGATTGATCTCAGGAGCACAATAGAGATGCATGAAATATGTATGACATGTCACAGACAATGAAATCTCTTGAAGGATATCCACAGAGAGCTTCAGCTGAAAAAAGGGCAATCAAACGATTACTTATCTCATATCAAAGCCAGAATAGAGCAGTTAGACTGAGAATTGTCAAATGAACAATTAATATAAGAATGATCAGTGGGAAACAAATAAGAAAAAATATTAAAACAAGAAGTACCAGGATCTAATTAAATCTTATGGCATTTTCCCCTACGTTTATGGGATTAAGAAGTTCCTCATCAAACAGGCCAACACAAATATTCTCAGTGCTGAAGAGTGAACACTGACTGAACTTTATAGAGTTTATTTTTTTTCACCATCCCTACATTGTCCATTTAAGTAAAGGAACTCCTACTGCAACCACAATGCTGTACCAACAATTATTTTAAGTTCTGCAAAATATTGGCAAGTCAAATAAGCTTATTAAAGATCATACCATTGAGACATACGGACTGAGTCCCTGTTGTCAATACGGGACCTGTAATAGCCAACCCAAGTGTGAGTAAGGCCATCAGGAATGTACTTCATGTCCTCAGCAATCCGAAGAACTTTATAAAGGCTTTGTATAGCAGACCTGAAAATAAGAAATTTAATTAAATAAAGACTTTGTACAATGGACATGAGGACAAGATTTAAAATCTAATTTCTTGAAAAAATTGATTTAGAATCTAATTTCTTGAATTGATTTTTTTTTAAACTTATTGACAAAAGATCTGTTTTCCAAGCCAAATTAGTTCTCAAACAAAAACAGTAAAATATGCTTGCTGTCCAGAAAACAGAATTAGTCCTGCAGTAGTTGCTAACTCTCCCGTGTGTTACCGGGGCCTCATTTTGTGGGAACCAAAGAATAGTGACACTGTGACCTTCCAGGCATGTCGTAAGAGGTGACTAAGGAGGTTGATCGATGGCTTGACAAGTTGTCATTGTAAAAAGCATTGTTATGGAAACAGAAGCAGTGATCTCTGCTATATGTGCCATTTTGGCACGCAAGGTTTCTGTTTTTGAGATTGTAATTCTGCCCTATGTGCCGTCTTCGGCTCGAAAGGACAATAGATAGATAGATAGTTGCTAACTACAGTGGCATCCTAGGAAATGAAAAAGCAAAAAGTGGAAAGTTCTGTGATTTCAGCATTCCTGTCTCCTCTCATTTCAGATCAACAGGCCCTCCGAAGACTTCTGGGTCACTGGCATCATCTCTTTTTCCTCTGATATCCATAGTCGGTCTGATTTTGAGAACCAACTCATAACCCGTTTTGGTACTCTCCATCCGAGAGGTTTAAATGCTTTTCACTCTTTTCTTTAATCACTGGTCTCCTCTCCAATTCTTTCCTGTGTCCTATATCTATTCCTCCCTGCATTATCTTTATTACTTCTTCTGTTCTTCTCTCTTGCTACATGTCTTCTCTCTTTTTCCCCCTTTTTTCCTTCTTTCCCCGTACCCTATGAGACCCCCATTCTAATTTGTCATTGTTTGGCTCCTTTTGGTCAAATTAAATCCTACCTGCCATATTGTCTATTAATCATGTAACCAACATCTACGTAAATCCTGACCACCATTTCTTCCTGCCATTTTTTAGATCAGTGTCTGGCTTTTGTGTTGATACTTCTTTGTTTATTTTAGAATAGTATTTGCCTATCGTGTTGATCTTTGTATATTTTTTGTTTTGTATCTGATGAAGGCTTTTGCCAAAACATTATTGCTTGTCTTGTCTCTCTAATAGTTTAACTGCTAGATACAATTTCATGTTTATTTTATGTGAAACCTTCTACCTAACTTGTAGTTGTATCAAATCATCTGATGTAGTAATATCAGCTCATCTGATGTAATGGAGATAAGTATTAGGTCAAACTTAGCACATGATTATTTGGTTAGTTGGTATATTGTGTTCACATGACACATGTTGCACTATGATGGTATCGACATAATACACATTGTGACATTAGATGAGAGCCAAGCTGTATAAAAATAGTGGTATATTTGGAACCATGATTACAAAAACTGACCAATGGAGAATATCCATTATGTCAAAGAGCCAAGCTTGACTGGACTCACTATTTAAGAAAGCTGTGGTAAGCTAGGGGAGATTTTAGAAGTGAGAAATAGGAGAAGATCTAGACGAGTATACAGAGATCGTAGGAAATAGACTTCTTGATTACAAGACGTTATTTTAGATCATAAGTTTGATATGCTGAATCTTAATTAGAAAATCTGTTGCCACAGTCTGTAGAACATTACTTCACAAAAGAATAGTACTAAGTTCAAGTGAAGGTCTGCTTAAGAATTTGAGTGAAGATTAGAGGACGTTGTTTCTGAGATAATATACTAGGTTCTGTGCATGGATTAAGGAGATATTTCTGAAGATCAATACCACAAAAGTTAGATTATTGTGTAAGTGATTTTGTGATAACCATAGAGGTTGTGCTGATTTCCTCACAGAATCTGGAAAATGCCAAACCATTGGCAGTTGCTTTAGACACAATAAAAATTGACCACATATGGTACAGAACATCTATAGATTCATAAATCTATAGAAGTGAAATTTTTGGATGTCAGCATTATAATTAATCAGATATGTTTGGGAAGTTTAATGAGAGAGTTGTGTTAATAAACATTTTATGTGACATGTTTTGACAGCTGATCATAAAAAACAAAAACAAATTTAAAAAATTCTAACTTTTTTTAACAATTGAAATAGGTATTTTTTGGGTTTCTACTGTCAAGGGATATCTAGAAATTGTATTAAATAATTACAATTTTTGTTGTTGTTGTTGTAAAAATACCTAAATTAAACTCTACATAACACAAAAAGAGCCTGTACTCACCACATGGCTTGGACAGAAACTGGCTTAAAGAGGTGTGACTCTTCATCTGTGCATAGGCTAAATCCCCTGGGAAACATTTTAAATATAATCTCACTTTCATAAATTGTTTCAAGCAAATGATTTTTCAAAATCTCTCATTCAGCTTTATGCTCAAGACCTGAACATAATGTCAAATTTGTTGTGCTCTGCTGACACTCTTAAAGGAAACTAGTGCAGGGATCTATGTTTTTTCAGTACTCATTTATATGGAAGTATGGCAGGGGCCATATATTTAGTGTCCTTATTTCTCAATCCAAATAAATGCTGAGCCAAAGCCCCAAATTAGACAAACTTCTGCAAAAAGAACATTTACACTGGCACCAAGATTACTACACTTTACAGAAATAAACAATCTACACCAACAATTTGAACAGAATGAACAATCTTCTTTTACCTTTTAGCTCCTGGTGGAGCATAGGTCTTCAACAAACACTTTCCAAGTCGTTCTGTTTTTTGCCATTCTTTTAAGATCATTCCATGTCTTCCCCATCATCTTCATCTCTGCTTCTATCTGTCTTCTCCAAGAATTCCTTGGTCTTCCTCTTTGTCTTTTCCCCTGGGGATTCCAAAAAAGGGCCTGTTGTGTAATACTCTCAGTTGGCTTCCGTAGTGTGTGTCCTATCCATCGCCATCGTCTTCGCTGTATCTCTTTATCCACTGGTATTTGACCGGTACATTTCCATAATTCCACGTTAGTGACTTTGTCCTGCCATTTCCATCCCTTTATTCTGCGCAAGCATCCATTAATGAAAGTCTGTACTTTCGTGAATGTCAATTTTGTCATTCTCCATGTTTCACAGCCATATAATAGGACCGACTTAACATTTGAGTTGAAAATTTTTATTTTTTTATTTAGCCTAATTTCTTTGGATTTCCATATGTTTCCCAATGCAATGAAAGCTCCTCTTGCTTTTGATATCCTTATTTTGGTATCATTTTCTGTTCCTCCCTCTTTATCTATATTACTGCCCAGATATATATAAGATTGTACGTCTAGTAGAGGTATTTCTCCTAGTTTTATATGGTTATTGCCAACTGCATTAATTCTCATAATATTGGTCTTATCTCTATTAATCTTTAGTCCTAGCTGTTGTGATCTCTCATCTAATATACTCATTTTATCCTGCATCTGTTGATGGCTGTGTGATAGGAGAGCTATGTCATCAGCAAAGTCTAAATCATCAAGTTGTTTGGTCAGTGACCACTGGATCCCATTTCTGTTGTTTTGAGTTATTTTCATAATCCAATCTATGGCCAGTAGAAAGAGAAATGGAGACAGGAGGCATCCTTGCCTTACTCCTGTTCTTATTTCAAATGCTTCTGTAAGCTGTCCTTCATGCACCACACTACATTTTGTTCCTTCATACATTGTTTTTATCAGGTTAATAAACTTTATGGGGATTCCGTAATGACTCAGCAACTTCCAAAGCATTCTTCTGTCTAAACTATCAAATGCCTTTTCGTAATCTATGAATCCAATATATAGTGGGGATTTTAGTTCTAAACTTTGTTCAACTATTATACGTAGGGTAGTTATTTGATCAGCACATGATCTGTTCTTCCTAAAACCTGCTTGTTCATCTCTCAAGTGTTTCTCTATAGCCTCTTTTAGTCTCTCCAGAATGATTCTGCCTAATATTTTTCCTGGCACTGATAGTAGCATAATTCCCCTATAATTTGTGCACTCCTGTAAACTTCCTTTCTTTGGTAGTTTGATCATATAACCTTCTCTCCAGTCTTTAGGTATTTCTTCCCTCTCCCAAATTTTATCCAATAGATCCTGTAACATCTTGGTAGAGGTGTTAATATCTGCTTTGATGGCTTCCGAAGGAATTTCATCTGGTCCTGTGGCTTTACCATCTTTTAATAATTTGATGGCTTTCATTATTTCTTCATGTTTGTGAAGTTTTTTCGGCTTACTTTTTTTACAGTATGGGATAGCCAGTCCCATGCCTAACCCTCCTTTCTCGCCTCTTACGAACATGCCTGGTAGGGTACAGCGCCGCTATTCTTTACTCCCCTTTCGGGCCCCTGCAGCGCACGGGCGAGAATGAACAATGATGAACAGAAAATTGAAGCCTTTGAAATGTGGATTTCAATAGGTAGAATTGGATGGAAAGAAAAGAAAACAAATGAAGACGTTTTAAAACAACTAAAAATAAAAAGAGAACTACTAAATACAATTAAGACAAGACAAATGAAATTTTTAAGGCACGTTAAAAGACACAACAGCCTACTAAAAGTAATATTGGAAGGGAAAATACAAGGTAAAAGAGGCAGACCAAGACTAACATGGACAAGTAACATCAAAAGATGGACAAGTCAATCTATGACAACCTGCACCATCAAAGCAAGAAACAGAGTAGAATGGCGATCCATGGTGGCCAACTTTCTTTGCTGATACGGCACTTGATGATGATGATGACACCAACAATCACTAGGGTGATATGTACATGTTCAGACTGTAAATGATAGCACCCGATATACATACAGACAGTTTCTGCAGCTCAGTGGTTCACATACTCCTTTATTTCTTCAATTACCCTGTCCAATCTATACTAGCTCTCCTTTCAGGCAACTTTCAAAAATCACTTTATAAATTTAGAAGAGATTTAAAATTAAAAACAAAAAATTATTTAAAAAGAAAAGGTTAAACATACAAAAAGTAAAGTAATTAATGTTCATTACCAGGACAAAAAAAAAAAATAGAAGAAAAAAGACTATTTCAAACTTCATCATCATCGAGTACCTGATCTGCTGGCTGGCGTAGGTGATCATGTCTCTCCACAACTTTCGATCTCGGCAGCTATTTATCATTTCTGTTGTTGACCTTCTGCCAAGCCATTCTCTTAAGCTGTCTGTTATTTTTTCTCTTTGCTTCCCTCTATCTCTTCGTCCCTCAATTTTTTCAGTTGTTACAATATATTTCAGCTGTTCTCTTCTCATTACATGGACAAAAAAATGATGATTGTTTCCTCCTAATATTGGAAATTAGCTCTCTTTTTGCAATGAACTCTCTCAGAATATCTTCATCACTCTTCTTAGCTGTCCATGGTACTTTCAACATTCTTGTGTAAAACCACATCTCTACAGACTCCAGTGATTTTCTTGTCTGTTGTCCTATTGTCCATGATTCGCATCCATATATTAAGACTGGCTCTACGTAACATTTAAGAACTCCTTTTCTTGTTTCTATTATCAAAAATGGATTGCATAGTATCTTCCTCATTTTTTGGAAAGCTGCTTTTGCCTGAGCCATTCTGCATCTCACCTCTTTTGTACATCTTCCGTGTGAGGTTAACAGAGTTCTCAAATATTGAAATTCATTTACCTGTTTTAATATTGTTCCACTTGTCTTTATTTTGCACTGAGGTGATATCTTTTTCTTTGTTGTTACCATTACCTCTGTCTTTTTGCTATTAAGGCTGAGTCCTTTTTTTTTGCTTACTATCGCTATAATGTCCAACATTTCTTGTAACTCATTTTCACTCTTAGCGATTAAGACTGTATCATTAGCATACCTTAGATTATTTATATTATGACCTCCAATTGTTATTTCAAACTTACTGTCACTGCATTCTTAAGGTTTTACACAATTACAGTCCATCCCCTCAAAACCCATGTCCCAAAACCAGCCCACTTACCCACCCAACTTTCATTTATCCATATATCTATTGTCTTTTTGAGCAGAACATGGCACATAGGGCAACAATTCTAGACTATCTATCTATGTCCGATGATCTTTGTTATTAAATGTCAGACAACACAATCACTATCTAAATAAAAAGAAGATTTCAGTTAAATTAATTGTGGTCTCTCTCTGTGTTGCAACTTTAAAAATTATATAAAATTGTTTTCAAACAAATCTCATTCCTCTTTATCTTGACCATGAACCAATAATGCAGTCAATGGATACACATCTTTTGACACATTGCAAGGTAACAACAACATCTCCCAATTTCTAGATCAATTTCTGTCAATGTTTTCACTTTCCATGTCAAACAATTTTTCTTGTCATTAGATTTTCACTTTAAAATAAAACAATACCATGCTCATGTCACACTTTCTTGGTGTTTTCATGTTGCACCCAACAATTGATAATCCTGACATTTCTTGTATTGGATCTTAACAAAATTTCACAAAATGGAGAAAGCAAATCAGGTGACAGTGCAAATCAGAGCCTCACAATACAGAGAAAGCAAATCAGGTGACAGTGCAAATCATAGCCTCACAATACAGAGAAAGCAAATCAGGTGACAGTGCAAATCAGAGCCTCACAATACAGAGAAAACAAATCAATTGACAGTATAAATCAGAGCCTCACAATACAGAGAAAACAAATCAGGTGACAGTACAAATCAGAGCCTCACAATACAGAGAAAACAAATCAGGTGACAGTATAAATCAGAGCCTCACAATACAGAGAAAACAGATCAATTGACAGTACAAATCAGAGCCTCACAATACAGAGAAAACAAATCAGGTGACAGTACAAATCAGAGCCTCACAATACAGAGAAAACAAATCAGGTGACAGTATAAATCAGAGCCTCACAATACAGAGAAAACAAATCAGGTGACAGTACAAATCAGAGCCTCACAATACAGAGAAAACAAATCAGGTGACAGTATAAATCAGAGCCTCACAATACAGAGAAAACAGATCAATTGACAGTACAAATCAGAGCCTCACAATACAGAGAAAACAAATCAGGTGACAGTACAAATCAGAGCCTCACAATACAGAGAAAACAAATCAGGTGACAGTACAAATCAGAGCCTCACAATACAGAGAAAAGAAATCAAGTGACAGTATAAACCACTGCTTAACACCCATCTTTATTTTTATGAAATTTCCTGCTTAGTTGCCATTTCTAACAGCTAATTTCTAGCAGTAATGAATAGCAAAAGTAGACATACCCATCCCCTCCGAGTTTAATTTTCAGCCCCATCCACATTGGCAACACTAGGCCAATTGAAGCAGTTGAGCTGGTGCAGTCAATGCCCAGAATAACAGCTTCTTCTGTGTCTTGTCTGCCTCTAGTTGAGACCAGTGCCATGTAGCACTGATACTGGCTTGTGCCCTCAAGTCTTACTGCCTGTATGATGAACACACAGAGATGGATATTACTGTGAATGCACATGAAATACATAAATATATATATTGGATAAAATATGAAGACTTTAAATGGTTTCATCTATTTCCGGGTCATGCTTTCGTGTATAAAAATGATGCATTTTGTATATGATCTTTCTCAATGTTTCCTAAATTTTTGAGGACTTCCTCCCTCTCTAAGATTATGTACAACTTATTACTTTTTTTTTTTTTTAACATACATCAGGTTTATATCTCTAGCAAAGTCCTGAGGGACTAAATTTTGCATTAATATAACTTGTTCATATTTTACATATCAGCAGCCGTGTGTTCAGGTGTCCTCTACCATACAGGCAGATATTCTCCAACATAAGATCTGATCTACTCTCATTTTCTATTGTCAAAAGTTTTGACATTTTGGGTAGACTTTTTCCCTATCAATTTTGTCAGGCCAGTGGTAATTTTTGGCCTACTTCTTTTGATTTCTAACTGCTGCCAAGGGATTTCCCACATGCACAGATTGCACACAGTATCTCCTGTTTGTTTGCTATTGTATGAGAGGACTAGACATCAGATCTCACTACCCAGTGGCCATGGGAGAAATTAAGTCACGATGAAACCATGGATTAATTTTTTGTAAAAATGTTACACCGTTTTTCAAGACGGCGTCCGTGTGTGGACAGTGTTTTCCGTCACAGCGTGTGTTTTTTTCTAAATACACCGGTTACACGAGGTGTGATTCTTGGGATTAATATTCTGCTCATGTCTGTTGTGGTTGTTTAACTTCTGACAGACTAGCGGATGGTGGAAATTCTTGTTGTTAAGTGGGTATTTATCTTCTTTTCATTTGAGATTGACCTACCGGTGATAGGTCATTGTTTTTCACTGTTGCGCCAGGCAGACAGAAATGTCCATTCCGAATTGTATAAAGTCTGCAACGGTGGAGTCAGAAATGACCAACGGCCCAGAAAGCGAAAACAGAAAAGTGTGTGGTACACAAGAGGCATGTTCAGGACACGAAAGACGAATGTGGCTGACCACCGTGAAAGAGATTGGAGCCTCATCATGTACTAGTCCAGAGGAAGCCATGGAGAGGAATTCGAACTTATGTTGGAGAAAAGATCTTAAAATAAGTACTTGGAATGTTAGGACTCTATATCAAGAAGGGAAATTGGAAAATCTGATTCAAGAAGCAGAACGAATAAATATAGATATCTTAGGCATATCAGAGACAAGATGGAAAGAATGTGGGTACGTAGAAGACGAAAAATATACATTTATATACACAGGAAATACAACAGAACATCAAAGGGGGGTAGGAATACTGATAAAAAGAGAGCTACAAAAAAATATAAGTACCCACTGGACATACAGTGATAGGATTATACTAGTCAAATTGAAAGCAAAACCATTCGAGAAATAATACAGACATATGCACCTACAAGACTACACAGATGAACAAATAGAGGCATGCTATGAAGACCTAAATAAAGTTATGAAACAAGTGAAATCTTCAGACATCTTGATTGTAATGGGTGATATGAACGCTAAAGTAGGAAAAGGTAGCTATAAGACCATTATAGGAAATCATAGTTTAGAAAAAAGAATTAATACATTTCTGTGAAGAAAGCAGGCTGATAATATGTAACACCTACTTTGAGCAAGAGAAAATGAAACTATACACATGGAAAAGCCCTGAAGATAAGAAGAGGAATCAAATAGATTACATAGTGATAAAAGAAAGGTTCCGTAACAGCGTAAAGAAAGCCAAAACCTACCCAGGAGCAGATATTAATTCTGATCACAATTCAGTAATGATTAAAATGAAAATCAAACTAAAGAGAAACAAGCAAAAGTCTAATTCATCAACAAATCCACTAGATATAACAGCTTTAAATCAAAAAGATATTAAAGATACCTATACAATACACGTAAAGAACACATACCAGAAGCTGCTAGAAGAAGGATTTGAGCAATACAGAAGAGAAAATCCTGATGAAACAGTAGCAACCAAATGGCAATGCATAAAGAAAAGCATACAAGAAACCTGCGACACCTTACCCAAAAGAGAAAAGAACAAAAAACAAAAATGGATAACTAACACCATCTTAGAAAAAATGGAAGAAAGGAGACAAGCAAATAAAACTGCCCAATACAATAAAATACATAATGAAATACGCAAAATGTGCAAAAAGGTAAAAGAAGACTGGCTCAGCCAAAAATGTATAGAAATAGAAACTATGGAAAGCAAACAAGGCTTAAGAGGAATGCACACAGAAATAAAGAGAATGACTAATAAAAATAAAAAAGCCACAGAAGGTGGATGCATTGCAGACAAAAAAAGAAAAATGCTAACAGACAATAAAGATATTATAGATAGATGGCAGGAATATATAACAGAACTATTTCATGATCAAAGGGACAAGAAACCAGTTATAAAATGTACATCAGGCTAGAAAATCTTAAAATCTGAGGTGGAAAAAGCTATAAAAACAATAAAAAAGGGAAAAGCAGCAGGACCTGACAGCATTCAGATAGAGATGATACAGGCACTAGAAGATTGTGGCATTGAAGTGATTACAGACATATGCAACGACATATACCACACAGGATACATACCAAATGAACTAAAAGCATCAACTTTCATTGCATTGCTTAAAAAGAATGGTGCAGTTGAGTGCAGTGACTTTAGAACAATAAGCATAATGAGCCATGTTATAAAAATCTTGCTAAAAGTTATTCAAGGAAGGATTCAGAATAAAATCAATACTGAATAGGATGAGCAGCAATTTGGATTTAGGAAAAATAGCGGGACAAAAGAAGCCATATTCTGCATGAGAACATTAATCAAAAAGTACACAGAAGTAAACAAACCAATATATGCCTGCTTCATACACTACACCAAAGCTTTTGATAGAGTACACCACAAACAACTTATAGAATGACTAAATGAGATACA
Organism: Megaustenia siamemsis; assembly: GCA_032433765.1. Lineage (NCBI taxonomy): Eukaryota > Metazoa > Mollusca > Gastropoda > Stylommatophora > Ariophantidae > Megaustenia > Megaustenia siamemsis. The sequence continues at coordinate 60,091,665 of JAVIAB010000008.1, forward strand.
TCTAGATGACATGGACATACGACTAATATATAATCTATACTGGGAGCAAACAGCAATAATAAAATATAACAAAGAGAACTCTACATGCATTGATATAAAAAGAGGAGTAAGACAGGGATGCATCCTATCACCAAGCTTGTTCAATCTATACACTGAGCAAATCTTTAAAAACATCATAGAGATGCCAGGCCTACAAATTAATGGAAAGATAATCAATAACCTAAGATATGCTGATGATACTGTACTACTAGGAGAAAATCCTAAAGATCTACAGCAATTACTTATTGAATTAAACATGATAAGCAAAAAAAAAAATCACTATATATGAATATCAAAAAGACTAAAACTATGATCATAAACAAAGGAAATACTCAAAACCCACAAATGGATATCAAAATTGAAGGAATAGACCTGGAGTTAGTTCAGAGCTACAACTACCTTGGACATACTATAACCAGTGATGGAAAATGTACAGCTGAAATAAACAAAAGAATAGGAATGGCAAAAAGTAATTTTAATGCCATGATGAACATACTAACATCAAAACAAATAACACCAGGGCTAAAACTAAGAATAGCAAAATATTACATCGTCTCATTATTCCTATATGGTGCAGAAACATGGACATTAGACAAGAAAACAGAACAGAGAATTGAAGCCTTTGAAATGTGGATATATAGAAGAATAGATAGAATTGGATGGAAGGAAAAGAAAACAAATGACAAAGTCTTAAAACAACTAAAAATGAAAAGAGAACTACTAAAAACAATTCAAACAAGACAAATGCGATTTTTGGGCCACGTTAAAAGATACAACAGCCTACTAAAAGTAATCCTGGAGGGGAAAATACAAGGTAAAAGAGGCAGAGGCAGACCAAGACTAACATGGACGAGTAACATCAACAGATGGACAAATCAGCCTATGACAACCTGCACCATCAAAGCAAGAGACAGAGCAGAATGGCGCTACATGGTAACCAACCTTCGTTGTGGAGACAGCACTCAATGATGATGATGACACCGTCTGGGGTGGCATTCAAACCCAGAACCTTCTTGTCCAGAGGCTGATGCCTTATCTCTAGACCACCCAGCCCCTTTATGTGGAATTAATTTGGATATTATCTTTAAATATATCTTTTATCTGGGAGCCAAGATAGCTCAGTGGTTAGTGAACTGGACTACAAATGAGTTGGGTTCGATTCTAATCGACAGCTTCCGGGTTCACCCAGCCTTAAGTGGGTACCAGAATTTTTTCAGGGAAATTAAAGTGGCATGGGTAATACCGACCACATTACCCCAATAATAATGTGCCGAGGTCTATAAAAAAGAGGGTCACTAACACCATACTCCCTGTATGCCACTTGGCGTGACAGGGCTCTTTACTTTTTTAAAAAAATATTTGTTATCGACCTTATCATATATAAATTAATATGTAATTTCATCCAATTTACTGCAAGTGAACATTTACTTTTAATTAAAATGGCATATTAGTTGATAAAATATATTAACAATTAACTAAAACACAGCTTAACTTTTACAAACCTTATCATGGTATGAGGAGTGAAAAAAAATAATTCAGCTCATGTTTTTTTTCTAACAAGTTAATTGCGATTCTATATTGTATGTCTGAAGCAGCGGTAAAACTAGCTTAATTTTCATTTACTAAATATTTGTATTTAAATTATTTTCAAATCGCATTGAATAAAAAGTGAAAATGTTCATATGCTGCTGAAACAATAATACTCTAAATAATTATTTAAATAAAAATATATCTTAAACTATATTAAAAAGCAAACCAAAATATGACTTACAATTTTAATAGTATCCTCTGGTCGTAGAAGGTGAAGCATTGCTTGAAGGTGACATTGGATCTCTCCTGCATGGATGTGAACAATCATTCCAACACAATTTTTTAAAAAATGTAAATTGTTAAACTTTCTCTTCATTTACAATAAAAAATAAGATAAAACCATACACAAAGTATTTTGACTCCTGCTTGAATGTTAAAAGACCAATCAAGGACAAAAAAGTTAGTTACCACTCAGATTTTTTTGAGAAAAGATCTGGAGATCAAAAAAGATAATATTAATAATTAGAAAAAATAGAGAAAGTTTAATCAAAGCCTTTTACACTTTTGGGAGCATATATTTTTGTGTTGTTGTTCCAGCTGAAGGCCTACTTTGGTGAAACATGGACTTTTGTTTTGTTAATTACCACGTAAAGCTGTTACCATGCCACTTTTTTCTTATTTAAAAAAAAAAAATTGTCATTATCATCAGCTTTACAGCAGCTTTGCATCTCTTTGCATCTTGGTGCCTTTACTCCTTGGAGCATAGGCCAAGTGTATTGGTCTCACTCCATCAATCCCTATCCTTGGGCATTTTCTCTATTTCTCTCAGATATAGGACAATAATCTTGAGGGTTTCCATGATTTCTCTTCTCCATGAGGTCTGGGCCTTCCTGGCTTTCTTTCCCTTTGGTTTCCAAGATAGTTCTTGTCTAGTTATGCTTGCATAAGGTTTCCTTAGTGTGTGTCCAATCCATCTCCATTTTCTATTCATAGTCTGTTGCTTAATTGGCCCTTGTTTTGTTCAAAGAGAAAGTCAGTTCAGAACCAATCTGACCCCTAGATTATGAAACTGTCATAAAAATTATCTATCAAAATACAAATTCTTCAAAATTTTACATTTTGCTGTGTTGAAACATCTCCCCTCCTTCGTTTTTCTTCCTAATTACTACATCCAGTGACCCCTGAGTGGTGAAACATCTAAAAAAATATAACATTATCACAAGGTATCAATGATAGAAGCACAAACAATTAAGAAATGTACAGAAATATAAGGAGAAATAAATAGCAAATTCCTGGAATAGTTCTATCCAGAACCTGATGAGAACATAACTGAGTGCAATCTATTAAATCCACAGTGGATGTTGAAGACTGAATGCTCATCACTAGAGGCTACATATAATTACAACACAGCAATGCATATATCAAAGGAGCCATGATGGCTCAGGGGTTAGTGAACTGGACTACAAAGGACAACAAGAGGTTGAGTTCGATCCTGATCAACGGATTCCGAGTTTCTATCTATTTGTCCTTTCGAGCCGAAGACGGCACACAGGGCAGAACCATAATCTCAAAAACAGAAACCATGTGTGCCAAAATGGCACATATTGCAGAGATCACTGCTCTAAAATCTATGGCGCTATTTCCATAACAATACTTTTTACAATGACAGTTTGTCAAGCCATCGATCAACCTCCTTAGTCGCCTCTTACGACATGCCTGGGAGGTCACAGAGTCACTATATATATTAAATACCTATACATGGGACCTCCTGTTTTTCACTTATCTAAGAGGACTAGACATCATATCCCCCTACCCAGAGACCAGGGGAGGGTAAAGTCACGAAGAAACCATGTATTTTATTTTTGTTTTCACCCCTGTGGTAGGAAACAAACCTGGGATCTTCTTTTCTAGAGGTTGACATCTTACCTAAACCACCCAGCCCCCCCCCCCACCCCCACCCAGTATTTATGGTGATATTCTGCTATTGAATGCGCTCAAGGAGGCAAGTCAACTCTCTATATAATCTAATGAGCAGGGAAACTAAATGCAGAAAAATACCCAGTTAACTAAGTTTAAAAAAAAAAAGTAAAGTAAAGAACCCCGTCACGCCAACTGGTATATAGGGAAAAAATGCAGCTTAGTATTTTAGCAAAACTATCACTTGTCTGCTTCATTCAATAATTTTGGATGTTCACAGCATTAAAAACTGAAGGAAAAAAAAAAAGCACAGCGCAACAGTGTCACTTTTTCTAGGTTGTCATTCTTTGAAACATGTACAGTGAAATCTGACAGATAGAAAGATAAATATTAAAAGAAAAATGTTGTACCTCCATGACTTTTCTTCGTTGTTTTCTTTGTGCATTCAGTGTGTGGTAGGATCAAGGCAGCACCCTTAATTGTAAAGTAGCTCTCACTCAGACTGATTGAGGAAAGTATCATAACGTTAAATTTAGAAATAGGTTAACAATTTCATGATCGCCACACACAAACAAACGTTATAATAAACATTACAATTAAGTATACATATAAACAAGCTGCATTCGATAATAATATAATAAATGTTGTTTGTCTATTGTTGCCACTTGATAACAGCCTACGAGTACAACAAAAATATTACTGAATGCTATAGCACAAACATAGCTTTATACAACTTAATAAACCTATGCACAGATCTCTATCACATGGTACAACTGCAGGTTAGTGTAGTCAGGAGATGATCATGAGGTTTGTTATCTCAAATTTGTGGGTTATATTTTATTTACATTGCTAGGTACAATATTAACCCTCTACTATAAATCTGTATTTATTTGCTCCTGATGCTGGGTGCAGTTTATCACAGAGACTGCTCAACATAATGTAAACACTTGTTACTCTATCTGCTGAGAAGAATGAATTAAAACAGATATGTAAACTTATCAACATACCATCATCATCAGGTACTGAGCCTATGCTAAACAGGATATAACTTAGGGTCTCACAATAACATGTAAAGTAAAGGTTCCCTCCACGTCTTGCTATGCATATGGGGAATATGGTGTTGGTGACTATATTTTTCCATGACCACAATATATTTTGGGGTGATGTAGTTCGTATTATGCCAAGCTGTCTTTACTTCCCAGAAAAATCTCTGGTAGCTATTTTTAGAGACTGGGTAAATGCCAGAGTAATGTCAGTCAGGAAACAAATTTAACAGTTCTAGGGATCAAATCTGGACCCTTCTGATTAGGAAGTGAGCACACTAACCACTCAGCCACCGAGGCTCTGCATCACAATGTGAGGGAGCCTCAAATTTGTTTATATTGTAGCCCATGAAAGAGATCTGGTGTTAATTTCTTAACAGGAGGCCTCAAAATTTCATTTAGCTTAGCCAGCTTTGGAAATTGCTAAGTCTGAATCAGGTGCTGCTGGCATAGGTGATCATGTCTTTACACATCTTTCTAACTCTATAGAGGTTTACAAATTTTGTTGTTGACTTCATACCAAATCATTCTCTTAAATTGTCTTGTATCTTTTCTCTCTGCTTCCCTCTATTTCTTCTTTCCCTAATTGTTCCAGTTGTCACAATATATTCCAGTCACTTTCCTTATCATGATTTTTTCCCTCCAGATGATTGAAATACGTTTTCACTTTGCTTTGGCCTCTTATAGAACATCTTCATTAGGCTTTTTTTTAGCTGTCCATGGTACTCTTGACATTCTTCAGTAAAACCACATTTCTGAAGTCTACAACAATTTTTGTGTCTGTCGTCCAACTGTCTATAATTCACACTCATATGTCAAGTTTGGTTCCACATAACACTTAGGGACTCTTTATTTTTATAGATGAAAATTGGTTGCATATTTTTAACACATGTTTGAATGCAGTCTTTGCCTGAGCTATTCTGCACCTCACCTTTGTTATACATCTGCCATCTGAAGCCAACATTATTCAAGGGTATTTGAATTCGTTAATTTGTTTTAATATTGTTTCATTTACTATAATTGCTACAACTTGTTAATTTTTGTTGTTTCAATGGGAAAACCACAACATTTTTTAAGTTTCAATATGTAAAATGCACTATCAAAAATACTTTTAAACAATGCATGAACATTCGTAAAAAGTAAAATATTAAATTATAATTGAAAATGGCTACCATTCATCTAAAAACCACTTTCAAAGTTTTAAACAATGTGAAAATAAATATTTAACAACTTGTTTAATCCGACAGATAACAATAATACTAATCTATCTACTGACACAAATTAGTCATATAAATATATGATTTTTTTATGGATATGTCCGATGTGCAATGAATATGATCTGTTGGCTAAACTAAACTAAATTAGTCATACAATTATCAAACTATTAAACTGAAATTAAAAAAAAAACTCTTCTATTATTTCATGCAATGCATGCTGGTCTTATAGTTTTAAGAAGCAATTAACACTCTGAGCATCAGGTATCACAAAATGTAAATTACATAAAATTATTGTTTGTTAAAATAAGTAAAGTCCGTTACATTCCATCTACTCCACTAATTAGCCACGGTAGATCAGTGGCTAGTGAATTAGGGTGAATTGGACTACAAAGGATAAGAGGTAGGGTTTGATCTTTATCTATGCCAGATTGACCCATCCTTAAAATGGATACCTGATATTTCTTGGAAAACAGAGTGACTTGACACAATATTAACCAGATGACACAAAAAATGTGCTGAAGGTCATTTAAAATACGAGAACAAACACCATATTCTCCCTGAGCCATACAAGACATTGAGGAAACCCTTTATATTATTTAATTAACTCCAGTATGTTGTTTATTTATGTGTGTGCCAACTTATTATCTCTAGTGAAGTCCTGAGGGACTGAATTTTGTTCAAATATCACTTTTTCCTATTTTTCACACTGGTAACCATGTGCTCAGGTGTCCCTCACCATACAGGCAGATATTCTTTGACTTCAGAGGTACTCTTATTTATTATCATTGAGAGTTTTGATGTTTTGAGTAGATTTTTTCCTATTAATTTTGCCTGGGCAGCAGCCATTTTGGGCTACTCTTTTTAGTTTCCAAATGCTAAGGATTTATTCATGTGTACAGATTACACATGGTACCTATTTTTTGCCATTATCCAAGTGGGCTAGATATCAGATTTCATTACCTAGAGACCAGAGAAAGGTAATGCTATGAAGAATCTATGGATTGAAATTGAAAAATCCCTACTGCGTGTATGTGGCGGGATTCGAAAATAGGACCTCTTGATCAGAGGCAGATGTCTCACATCTAGTCCACCTGTTTCTAGTTGTAAATAATGGAGATAACAATAATTCTAGGGTTATTTAATCATTAAAGTTATTAACAATACATATTGTGTGTATATATATATATATATAAAATCTCTGTTTATAATCATTTGTTCGGGTGATCATTTGCTTCTATAATTATACTTTCTATTATGGGTACTTCTTCTTCATCATCAAGTACCAAACCTGTGGCATAGGTGATCATGTCTCTCCACAACTTTCGATCTTGATATCATTTCTATTGTTGACCTTCTGCCAAGCCATTCTCTTAAGCTGTCTGGTATCTTTTCTCTTTGCTTCCCTCTATCTTCTTGTCCCTCAATTTTTCCGGTTGCTATAATATATTTCAGCTGTTCCCTTCTCATTACATGGCGAAAAAATGATAGTTGTTTCTTTCTAATATTGGAAATTAGTTGTCTTTTTGCTTTGGTCTCTTTCAGAACGTTTTCATTACTCTTCTTAGCTGTCCATGTTATTCTCAACATTCTTCTGTAAAACCATATTTCCACAGCTTCCATTGATTTTCGTGCCTGTTGTCCTATTGTCCATGATTCACATCCATATGTTAAGACTGGCTCTACATAACATTTAAGAACTCTTTTTCTTGTTTCTATTTTGTCAAAAATGGATTGCACAGTATCATCCACATTTTTTGGAAAGCTGCTTTTGCTTAAGCCATTCCAAATTTCACCTGTTGTACATAACCATCTGAGGTTAACAATGTTCCCAGATATTTTAATTCATTTACCTGTTTTAATATTGTTCCACTTGTTTTTATTGTGCATTGTGGTGATGTCTTTTTCTTTGTTATTCCATTACTTCTGTCTTTTTGCTATTAAGGCTGAGTCCTTTATTTTTGCTTTCCTTCACTATAATGTCTAACATTTCTTGTAACTCATTTTAACTCTTACGGATTAAGACTTTATCATCACCATCATCATCATTCATTGAGTGCCTTCTCCACAACGAAGGTTGGCTACCATGGATTGCCATTCTACTCTGTTAGAACCTGTATCATCAGCATACCTTAAATTATTTATATTATGACCTCCGGGTACTTCTTACTGCAACTATTTTCTCTAAAATGGGTACTTCTTATTGCAACTATATTTTCTATTATGGTTACTTCTTAATACTTCTATTTTCTCAAACATTGTAGGAACAATGATGTCAAAGTTAAGCTATGCTTGTGTAGTTAAGTCATACCATTTACATAAAATCAACAGTTAGTTTGTTAATATAAAAAAAAAAAAGCAGAAAAGAGAACCTGAGCCATCTGCAAACATATAAACATGCAAATGTTTAACTGAAGTTGCATTTTGATCAAAATTATTTTAGTCTATTATGGTATAATATGATAAAAGTGAGATAAAAATAAAAACACAAATAAAACAAGAACTCTTATCAATGTTATTATAAACTCGGGAGAAAGAGTGGCTAGATGATTAGAATGCAAGCCTTTCAATTTAGAAAAAAATGTGTGAGACCTGACCAAAAAAATTAAGAAATAGAAAATCCAAAGTGCATTTTCCACAGAAACAGCCTAAGGTATTTGGCCTGTTTTTCTACACAAATAAAAACCCATCAACCAGAAACAAACTGTAACAAGGGAACTTTTTTAAAATCAAATTCTCTACGTGCCAAAGCTTCACATACATGATGTAGAATACTTTGCTTGCAAGGTATAAATATTTTTACATTTGCCTTCTGTTGGTGAGGTATAAATGTTAATATATTTATATTTTAGTTGTCTTTGTGAGGTATAAATATAATACATTAATATATGACTTCTGATTGTCTTTGGTGAGATTCAATAAAGCAGTCAATGACTGATAGACCTAGTGGTAACAATCTGTCCAACTTATTCCCTGCAGTGTATCTCTTTCTTCATTGTTTTCTGCCAGATTGGCTTCGGTAATATTTTTTTTAAAATTCAGTCTTCTTCCCTATATCAGTTCTTGTGATGGTTTCTGGTTCTCTTCTGAGTAACCTAATCAGCTCCAGTGTTAGCATGATATTACTGTATGCATCTATTCTGTTGTTACACAATTAAAATAGTTCTTGCTTGTTGTGGATCCAGAAGCCTGTGAGCTGATGCCTTTTGGCCCAATGCCATGTTGTGATATCTGTAGGTATTTCTGAGTTCACTTGTAGTTCTGTACAAGGTGTTCCATTTATCAGGTCTTTGAGGAAGTAGAGTTGCTCTGTGGTCAGAGAACTATGGACAGTCAAAAAGGTGATGTTCGACTGTTTCATGTGGGTGTTCACAGAGTGGACATGTTGGAGTTTGGTTTCACTATATTCTATTGATGTAAAAGACCTTTACAAGGATTGAAAACTGCTAGAATAAAAATTTAGATAAGAGAAAGAGTAAAGAGTATCTGGGTCTATGCCCTAAGGGCCGGCTACGGCTCGAAAGGTCAATAGATAGATATTCTATTGACGTGGTTGTTCAGTGGTACATGACTGGTTCTCAGTCTGAAGATGGTGGTTTGGTCTCTTCTTTTTAGGTTGTTAATGTCATGAGGATTTGGCCTTGAAATGTATTTTTTTTAAATCTCTCCCTGTTTTTCCCATGACCCATACGTTCAGCCAATCTTCTCTACTACTACGATTTTATATGTATATAAGCCTGCCTCTCAATGTTCTTCTCAGTGTTTCTCTGGGTCAGCCTCTTTTCCTCTTACCTGTTGTTTCCCACATGAGGGCTTGCTTTGTTATTCAGTTATTCTCTCCTCATCACATTCACAAATATACATTTACAATAAAACTTCATACATTAAAAAAAAAATTAATAAAATTACCGAGGGCATGTATCTTCCCGATAGCAACATATGGTTGTGACCTGTGACCACCATATGGTTATCATAGACAACCTTTCAAGCAGCAAGGAAGAAAACTGATTCATTGGAAACAAAATGCTACAGAAAAATCCTTAAGATACCTTGGATAATGAAAAATGAGCAATGAAGACATACTAAAAGACTTAAACATTAAAAAGAACTGGTTTATAAATACCATTCTACAGAGGAAATTAAAATACTATGGCCATGTCAAGAGACACGGCTTTTGCTTTCCCAGAAAAAAAACAAAAAAAAACTGAACTACATTTTCTGTAACTGGGTAAAATTAGAAGTGTCAATTGGGAGAAATAAAAACCTAGCTGCCAACGAGTTAAACCTTTGACCACCAGTACAACAGATGAGTGCACTAACCACCTCTTTAAAGGAAGCAACATTGTTATTATTACTGGTATATTTTATTCCAAATGGAAGGCAGTCAACAACAGAACTGATACGATGCACTATAGATAGAAGATTGTGGAAGGACATGATCACCTATGCCAACCGGTATGGCACATGATGATGATATTTTATTCATTCATAGTCTGTACCAAAAGGTATTATGTCTCTCCATAACTTTTGATCTTGTTCTCTGTGCAACAGCTCCAATGTTGACCTTTTTCTTCTGCCATGTCACCAAACTAACCACCACCTTTTTCAGTTTGTCTACCTCTGCCTCTCATCTCTTTTATTTTTATTCCTGTCATTATTTAGACTCACCACTTTCCACATGATTTTTTTTTTTTAATTAATTTTTTTTTTTTTTGCGTTCACCAGCTATTACCTCTGATGAAGTCCCTAGAGACTAGGAACTGAATTTTGCATGTTAATCCATTTTTCCCTGGCAACCATGTGCACAGGGGTCCCTCGCCACACAGGCAGATAACTTCGTCTTCGGAGGTACTCATATTTTTTCTGTCGATGAGTAATTGACGTTTCAAGCCAGGCCTCACTGCTGAGACCAGGGATGGTTGCCGCAGAGAGGAATCATAAATAATAATCCCAACTGGTGCAGCCGAATTTGAACCCACACCATCTCTGTCTCAAGGCCGGCGACTTGCCTCAAGACCAACCAGTTCCCCTTCCACATGATCTACAAAGTTGGACTGACTTTTCCTCATTTGTACTAAAATCTCTTTTCACATCTGCCTATTTTTAGTACTTTTCTTTTGATTTTTTGTTGACCATAGTACTTTCAGCTTCCTTCTAAAAACAGCATCTTAAATGATCCTATTCTACATGGTATCTTTTTCTTTACTCTCTATTATTCTTGGCCTTCATAAAACATTATTATAAAATAGAACTGAAAAAAAAAACCCAATAAAATTAAAAATGAAACCATCACTCTGAAACTGTTTTATTATTTAGACACAATGCACAATGATCCTGTATTAGAAATGTGTTTCTCATGCACTGAAAACTACGAACTTAAAAATAGTGTTAATTCACTCTGGGTGACAAAATGCATTCTAGACGACCCTAATGAATGCTCACCATGGCCGAAGTTTAGAAATAAAACACACAGAACTGAAAATCTTTCTCAGTTTTTCTCTAGATGCCTTTGACCTGAAACCAAGTGTCCAAAAGAAGTTTTGTAGAAAAACGGATGTCTCATTGAGTGACATGCATTTAATATGCAGAGAACCCCCTACCAATATCTCAACATTATTTATATACCGTATCTGAATTTCATGGTAGAAATGTCACAAGAATACCAGGCTTTACAATTTTATATTAAGGACAGACCAAAAAAATGTTACATGAATACCAAACATAAAAATGTTACATGAATACCAGGTATAAAAATGTTACATGAATACCAGGCATAAAAATGTGGAAGTGCTGTAAAGATGATGAGGACAGTGATATAAATTACATACGGAAGGGCATAGTTTCAGCTTTATGTTGAAGTTATGTTACGAAGAAGGGCGAGATGATAAATATTTTGATGCTGTTTGTGGATTTGCAGACCTGGTGCAGTTCTCAAATCTTCACAATTTCTTGTGGGGAGCTACCTAAGTTCAGGAGAGCTATAAGGACAATGAGGTGAGGACTTGTGAACCAGTTTATTGTTTCACAATGCAGAATTTTCTAGGAAGGTCTGAGTAGTTGTGGACAGTTCGATGTCGGATGAGGATAATTTGATGACTAATTAACTTTGTGTTGAAGTGTGATGCCCGTCTTCAAAGTAAAGTTGAAACCATACCATTCTTTATTCTATGATAACATAATCACCTTTACAAGAAAACAAATATGCTGCATATTAAAAGGAATTATGAAAAGAAGGTTTAGGCATATCTCATGTAAATTCAATATTATATCCCAAGACAGTAATACTATGGATACATTTAACTTTATATGTATAATTATATTATTAAAGTAGATAATCTTATCCCATATTTACAACTCAAAACAAAATTAATTTGTTCCTTAGAACACATAGTACCATTGCTGGTGTATGTCGGGGGGCAACAATAGAACCAGAGGGATAAAGGCCGCTTGGTCAAAGCAGTCGCCACGATGTATGCAACTCAGGATTTTTATTTCACCCCCGATAGAAAAAATCCTTTCTGTCTACCGCGGGCTTTGAACACCATACGACAGCTTTTCAGCCAGCGGAACAGTGGTTTTAGCTGCACGACCACGTGCACCTCTATATTAATTTGTTACTTGCAATAAATCAATATTGAGAATTTCTGTTGAGTTTCTAAGAAGCTGAAATTATGTTTCAGAGGAAGTCATGCAATTTAACAAGACTTGTTGCAATAAAGTAAAGGTTTCCTCTACGCCTTGTATGGGTAGGTGCTTGGGAATATATTCTATCTAACTATCGTCCTTTCAAGCCGAAGACGGCACATAGGGCAGAACCACAATCTCAAAAACATAAACCTTGTGTGCCAAAATGGCACATATTGCAGAGATCACTGCTCTAAAATATGGGAATATATTGGTGACCATATTTTTCTTCAACTATGGCACATTTTTGATTGATGTGGTCTGTATCATGCCAGGATACCTTTACTTTCCAGAAAAATGTATGGTACTCATTTTCAGAGGCTGGATGAACTCTGTGGCCTTGTTGCTCTGAAGAAAAAAAAAATCCTGCCACTTCCGGGGATCAAACCTGGACCCTTTTGATCAGAAAGCAAACACACTAACCACCCAGCCACCAAGGTTCTTGTATTGTTGCAATATGAAGATTGAACAATTCATATTTATACTTTATTCTTATCTATAATTTATTTCTATGTATAATTTATTCTTATGCATACTTTATTTTTATGTAAAAGTTATTCTTATGTATTATTTATTCAAACTTCTATTAAAATAGAAATTAATTTGTTTCAGTAACCCTTGCAATATAAAAGAAATAAGGAAAAGAAAATCTAGTGTACAGCAAAACATTTAAAATGGTTCACAACAAACAATTTAAAAAATATGTTTATATCATTATCTTTTACTGGTGTCATGTCCAGGTTATAAGTGATCTGTCTCTAAAAGTATTCCAACCTCTGAATATTTATATAGTTTTACCATTGATTTCTCACCATGATGAAATATTAAGACGTTTATAATTTTCTGTCCCTTTTCTTTTTTTGCCTAATATTTTCCATTTGTTACAATATTTTCAAATCATTCTCTTACCATGACATAATCAGATAGTCTATTTTTCTAACAAACTTCAATAGGTCTCTTTGTGTGCACTGGCCCATTCAAGATGTTCTTATAATCATTTATCTCACCGTGGTATTCTCAACATTCTTCTGTTCATCCACATTTCTGTTACCCCCAATGATCTTCTTGATCATTTATTAATTGCCATATGACAGGATAGTATCTATATAACAGGGTAGAACTCTTTATATTGCTAAATATTTAAAAATATTTGGTTATGGAACACCCCGGTATCACTGCAAACAAATTAAAATCCATAATTGCTCAACCGCCCGTGCCAGCGTAATCATCTGAATTAATATCTCATCTTCCAAACAAAGAAAAGTAACTGTAGTCCCCATCGTAGTAGTCTCAGCACACGCCAAAAGACATAAGGCAAAACCACACAGAAAGTGAACACAGCCAACTGTTCCCTGTCATACGATATCATCACTCATCGTAAACAATTGGAATATTGAAACATGATCAAAACGGATGAGACACACAGCTTACGGTGTGCAGAGAGCACTTAACTCAGTAGCTCCTGCAACAAGCCGGACTTGAAATATGAGGAAACTGCAACAAGGAACACTTTTCTTGCATAGCCTTCAATGGTTCCTGCCGCCTATCCACCATATACCGGAAGTTCACATCCTCCTGAAAATGGTGATCGTCATATTTTTTTAAAAATGTATAGTGCTTGATATCGTCATCGTTGATATAGGCCATCATTGTTGACTCCAATTCCGAATATATAAACACACAGTTAGTTGTCAGACTATTCCCGTCACACATCAAACAACAGGCCATAAGATTAGCATATGGTCGGTCTAGGGATATACAGTAAGCCATTATGATGACGTAGCACACACAACAATGTCCACGCCCTTTAGATTCCTGATTACTCTAGTGAACTGAGCCAACGATAAACAAAACTCCTTTGCAAATTCCCTAAAGAGATAAAACTGTGGCTAACGAAGCAGTTATTTAAAAATATAAGTGCCAAAAACACCATCTAATTCATAGACAGAGCTCATTCATATAAATCAATAATCAAATCAAGGCAATTCAGGATCCATATGTGAGCACAGACCATGGAAAAAGTCTCTCCACCCATCCTCATTCTTCGACATTTGTCTCTATTCAAAAGTCTCTCCAGCCATCCTCCTTCAACATTTGTCTTTATTCAAAAGTCTATTCACCCATCTTTATTCTCTGATACTTTTTTCTATTCAAAAGTCTCTCTACCCATAATTGTAGCTGGAATGAATTTGTTTATAGAGATAATCTTTGGATGAGACAATACCCTGTCTGGTGGGCAGATTGGAAGGCAGTGTCTATCTCTTACACATTATCCCCCTATCAGCAACTCCACTCTTAGCCTTTGTCCTTAACAGCAATCGGGGTGGATTAACTTTTGCTAACCTTCCCTTTTTCTTCTCTCCCCCCTTTCTCATGTTTCTTGACTAGTACTCATTGTTTTCATTCTTCTTCAAGTACTCCTAGGGAGCGGCCCCTGGACCTCAAGCAAAGCTAGGCTATATTTTCTAAGTTATTTTCACTAGTTTTAGTTACTTTCTAAAATATCGTTTTCTACTACATTTCTCTTGTGTTTTGTCTGTCTGATTGTTTTTGTGGTTGTTTTTTGAGGAAAGTTGCATTCAGGAAAAAATGTCATAGTTTTGTTTCATTCTTCTATTTCAAGCTGTCATCAAACAAGCTGTCCAACTCATTCCCAGCTCGCCGGCTTTACCACATCACTGCAATTAGTTGCCCATTCTCTCCACCCATCTTTATTTTTGGAAATTTGTCACTTTATTTCCTTCATATAGAGGTCAGTGTCCTTGAGGGTTTTCATGATTTTCCTTTCCCATGAATCCTTGGAAATTGGTGTTTGACGTAATTTTTACTTCCTAAAAAATCTCAACAATATAAGCAAGTGAAAAGAAAAAGAAACAATGAATGTTCTTCTTGTTCTGAGATCAAGTCTTGAGATCATGCAAATTTGACTTTTTGTCCAAGATGGAGAGGTAAAAACAACATCATGACACATGATGAGCTGGTCACATAAATAATGAATCAATCTCACACATTAAACAAATTATAATTATCAAACCTGGCACAAGG